>CM076572.1:663098736-663698736 GCA_034641835.2 Pinus albicaulis
CACAGTAGATCATTGTAGGCTCCAAATGCAACCTGAACAATCCTGCGAGGATCTTCCTCATCCAAATAGCCTCGCATGCAGCCAAGCTAGCTGCCATGTACTCGACCTCTGCTGAACTGAGTGCCACGGATCTCTGCTTCCTGTTGTACCAGGAAACTGCTGTCGACCCAATGCTGAAAACTCCTCCAGAAGTGCTCTTCCGGTCCGTTGGACTCCCTGCCCAATCTGCATCAGTGAAGCAAGAAAGCTTCGCTCCATCCTCCTGTCTGTACCATAGACCATATCTCGATGTGCCTCTGATATAGCGCAATACATGCTTGCCTGCCTTCCAAAAGAGCTTGGTAGGCTTAACCATAGCTTGCGAAAGCTGGTTAACTGCATAGCATATATCGGGTCGTGTATTGACCAGATACATAAGCGACCCACCAACTGTCGATAGACAGTGGCATCCACTACCTCCGCTGAAGTAGCATCCTCCTTCCTCCAACCACCAGGAAGAGGAGTGTCAACAGGCTTGCAGCCTTGCATGTTGAACCTCTCCAGGATCTCCCGGGCATACTTGCCCTGAGAAACAAACAGTCCTCCGCTGCGCTGCCAAATCTCCAATCCCAGGAAATAATGAAGGATGCCCAAGTCCTTCATCTCAAACTCTCGTGCAAGATCCTCCTTGCATGAAAGTATCAACTGCTCATCGCCAGTCAAAATCAGATCATCTACATATAGTATGATGATCAACAGCTTCCCCTCCACCACAATCTGGTACAGGTTTGGATCCGCCTCACTCTTGGAGAATCCAAGCCCGGTGAAGTAGCTGTCTATCCGAGTGTACCAAGCACGAGGTGCTTGCTCCAGCCCGTACAGTGCTCTCTTGAGTCGGCACACATGCGACTCACTGCTGAAGATCTCAAAACCTTCAGGCTGCTCTATGTACACCTCCTCCTCAATAACTCCATTGAGGAACGCAGTCTTCACATCCATCTGATGAATGTGCCATCCCATTTGCGCTGAGAGAGCAAGGATCGTCCGTATGGAAGAGTACCTTGCGACAGGTGCAAAAGTCTCCTCATAGTCAATCCCCTCAATCTGTGAGAAGCCACGGGCGACAAATCTCGCCTTGTACTTCTCCACACTCCCGTCAACCGCCTGCTTCACCTTGTAGATCCATCGCGAACCTACAACTGATTTCCCAACCGGTCTTGGGACAATCTCCCATGCACTATTCCTGATGATCGAATCATATTCTTCGATCATGGCATCAACCCATGCGGGTTCCTCCACGGCTTCCTCAAAAGAGGATGGCTCTGTCACAACACATTGACTCACAAGAGCCATGTATCCAGTGTACCGATCCGGTGACTGTCTCTGTCTGCGCTGTGCTATAGGTGGTCCTACAACCTTCTCTGCATCCCGAGCCAGTCACTCAGCTTCTGTAGTGCGCATGCGCCCTCTGATGGTTGGCGCTACCTGGGTGGTTTCTTCCACCTCCCGAACCTCCTCTTGTGGCTGATCCACATCCGGAAGCTCCTCCTTAGGAACTAACAGCTCCTCATCTGCATGCAAGTGTAGCTCCCTCTCAAGCGAACACTGCATGGCTTTCTCCTCCTGAAATTTTATATCCCGTCGCACAACAGTCTTGCGACTGTCTGGCACATACACTCGATAGTTATGAGGTGTATCGGTGTACCCCACAAATATTCCAACTTCAGCAGTTGGATCCAGCTTCCTTCTTGCATCCTTCGTCACATGCATGTAGACAGGAGATCCGAAAATCCGCAAATGGGAAATATCGGGCCTCTTGCCAGAATAAGCCTCCTCTGGTGTACTCATGCCAAGAACCTTGTGAGGACAACGGTTCTGCACATACACTGCTGTATTGCATGCCTCAGCCCACAAGTGAAGGGGTAGGCCCTGATCATGCAACATCGCCCGTGCGGCACCCACGATCGTTCTGTTCTTCCGCTCAGCCACCCCGTTCTGCTGTGGGTTATGGGGTGCGATGAGCTCTCTCCGAATCCCTTCTGCGCTACAGAACTCCTTGAATTTAGCCGAGATGAATTCACCACCGTTATCACTCCTTAGAGCAATCACCTTCTTCCCCGACTCCTTCTCGACCAGTGCTTTAAACTCACAGAACTTCGCGAATGTATCGCTCTTCTACGACATGAAGAAGATCCAGCACTTTCGAGAGAAATCATCAACAAAGATCACATAATACTTGTGCTTTGCTGTCGAAGCAACTGAGAAAGGACCACACACGTCTGTGTGAACTCTCTCAAGGATCGTCGTGGCGCGACTATCCTTCTCGTGAAAGATGGCTTTCACATACTTCCCTAAAGTACACCCCTTGCACTGATCTGACTGCGCAAGGGTGCCCTTAGGAAGTCCAGTAGAAATCTGCTGCAGAATCTTCAAAGCTCCATGGTGAAGATGGCCCAATCTCCTGTGCCATAGTTCGCCCTCATCATCCCGGCTCACCACTTCTTCCGCCTTGCATGCCATAGCTGCGCAGTCATCTACCTGCAACTGATAAAGGTTCTGAGTTCGAACCCCTATCTTCCGGGTCTCTCCAGTAGTCTTACTGCGCAGGAAGGCTTTTCCTTCGCCGAAGACCACATCATACCCCTTATCCTCCAACATCGCCACAGAGATCAAGTTCTTCTTCAATCCAGGTACATGCATGACATCCCTCAATACAAAGGGTTTACCAGACTCCCTCTGAAAGGATATGGTACCGATACCAGTCGCACCGTATCTACCATCATCGCCCATCTCGATGTGCACACCCAAATCTTTGTCCTCCAGATCTGAGAACAACTCCCGATCTCCCGTCATATGAAATGACGCACCGCTGTCCAAGAACCACACCGATCCCAGGACACTTGAAACCAAGCATGCAATCGGTGAAAAGATCAGCTCGAAGCCCATGGCTCAAAGCTTCTCCATCACCGAATCTTGCAGCTTGCTTGTTCTCCTTCTTCTTTGGACAATTGGTAGCATAATGTCCGTGATCATAACGGTAGAAAACACTTCACTTTCGCCATATCCTGCTTCTTGCCCTTTGCACAGTGAGAATTTTTCTTTCCCTTCCCCTTCTTTGCTTTGGACACCAAAGCGTAGTTTTCTTCATCGGCTCCCTTTGATGAAGATCCATCTCAAGTAGTCCTCCTTATCTCCTCCTGCATGAGATCCGCCCAAGGTGCTCCCATCCCGCGGCTTCTCCCAGGCCATTGACACTATCTTGATAACAAATGCCAAGCCTTCAGAAGACCAAGGAGAGCCGGGTCTACCATATCCTCTTCTTCGACAGTCACCCCCACACTTCCCAGCTGATCTCTGCATTGAGTGAACTTCGTGAGGTATTAGGAGATACTGTCGCCCTTCTCCATCTTGATGTTCCTGAGCTTATCTTTGAGCGCCGGCTTCCTTTGGTCGCTCTTAGTCTGGAATAGATTCTTCAAAGCTTTCCACATTAAATATGGAGTAGCCTTTCCATGCAGGCTAGATACAATATGATCCTTGACGCCCTCCAACAAGATCCTTCAACACTTCGCCATCTTATTTTGCCATGCATCGACTTCAGCAGGATCAGTGGGCTTTTGGACATCCGTATCTACGAACTCCTTCAGACCATTATATTCTAATACTTCCTCCATGCGATCCTTCCATGCAACATAATTCGAACTGCCTTCAAGAGCATATTCGAGTCGCAAGCTTGTTGAAAGACATTTTCTTCTGACACCGAAAACAAAACAACAAAATTCGGGTAAACTCCAAATCTATAGCCGTCTACACTTGAGAACAAATTATTTCCAAATCGAAATTGACTGCAAGGGGCTTTTACCAGACCTTTCACTTTCCGAAGAAAGATGAATCCGGAGGCTTCCTGGCCCGTATGCAGACTCTGTCCGAGGAAATAAGTTTGCAATCACCGTAATAGATCTCGACAAGTAATATTGCTCCAATACCATGTAGAAATTAGCTGAATAAATCACTTATTCAATGGATATTAACCCGATTACACATCAATTTCGAATTGCATGCATAACACATAATCTCATCTACAATTAATTGTCACTTGCGGAAATAATAGAAGCGATCGCACATCAAATCAATCACACATTAACTCAGTATGTATGGGGAAATCCTATAGCTGAAAACCCCGCAGCTATTGTGTATATTATAATGGATAAATCATGTAACCAAACAAGTACAATACTCCTCACAAGTACTCAGTACTTTCTCATAAAGTCACACACAATCTAGCTCAGTTTTGAACAGGTTACTGGTTCAAAACTCACTGCTAATTGCCTTGCCTCTATTGCGCAATCATGAATTGGTTATGTAGAGATCCAAGGTTCGAATCTCCTTGGCTTGACTGCGCAATTTTCATGGACAATTCCTCCAAGTGTGGTGCAAATCTCATGCACAACTGATCCTCCAACTGATAGCTATACTCACCCTTTCATCTACCTCTTTCATTGGTCTCCCGGGGCGATCATGCCTTGTAGTGAGCGTGTGTTCTTGAGTTGACTAATGAGTTACTAATTAATGAATTAAATAATATTTAATTCCTCCCTCATAACTAATTGATTAGCTAGTTAAACTAATCTCCAACTAGTTCAACTAAGATAAACGAACACAACTCCACTATCTGTCTCATTAACTCCTCCAAAACTGCATACTGAAGTCAAGCCCAGAAGTCAACCATGCAAGATGCCATCAAACCCTAGGAACCACGTGATTCCTCTGTCAGTTGCATGAGCCACCTCCATGACTCGAACTGAAGTGCTCCAAGAGATTAAACTGCTGTTTATAGTCTAAATATTATTAAGGGTAAATAATATTTGACTTCCATATTTTTAGGAGAGGCAGTCTAAAAATAGCCTTCGACCTAAAAATATGAGTCTCATCTATTTTTACCAACATTTCGCATACTTAGTAAATAAATTTTTGGAAGGATATCTTCGTTGTTTTGTATCTGATAAACAAACACAATGGGTCAAGTGGTTACCTCTCGTTGAATGGTGGTATAACACTTCCTTCCATACTGCAGCAAAAATGACCCCATTTATGGCACTTTATGGGTATCATCCACCATCGATCACATCATCTTTAAGGGAAAATTCGAAGGTTCAAGCAGTGGAATATCACATTGAGCATCAGCAAGAAGTTCTCCAACTCTTAAAGGATAACCTGAATTTGGCACAAAATCGAATGAAACAACAGGCAGATCAACATCGCACCGAGAGAAGTTTTGATGTAGGAGATTGGGTATTTTTACGGCTACAACCATATAAACAAATGTCCCTCAAGCAAGGTAAGAAGGATAATAAATTATCGCCAAAGTACTATGGTCCTTACAAGGTGTTGCAAAATATTGGTACTATGGAATACAAATTGGAGCTTCCTGCTTCTTTGCGAGTACATCTAGTTTTCCATGTTTCATGCTTAAAGAAGTTTATAGGTGAAAATATTCCAGTTCAAACAATATTTCCAGAACTTTATGAGGAAGGAAAAATCATATTGGAACCGGAAGCGGTCATGGAAACAAGAACTCGACAACTACGGAATCGATCAATTTCAGAGTATCTCATCAAGTGGAAGAACTTACCCACTGAAGATTCTACATGGGAGGATGAGAATTTTATACCAAAGCACCCAGAGCTACTCAAGCATTGAGGACAACACTTTTTTGAAGGAGAGGGGCATGTTAGGTCCCTATATTACTAGTATAGTCCCTTATTGTTGTTAGTGTAACCCCCTTATTGTTAGTATTGTACCCTTGTAACCCCCATATTGTTATTATTGTGCCCTTAAATTATTATTGTTAGGTCGGCTAGGATTACATTGTGGCCCACTAGGATTACATTATGGCCCCATGGACTCCTATATATAGAAAGGAGGTTTTGTAAATTGTATCATCCAAGAATTGTTCATTTATGTAATGTATTGGAGGTTTTCCCCTCGAAGTGGCTCATTTCTAAGGCGTTGATATCTCTTCTCTTCTCTTTTTGGAGCTGGTTACACAACACCGAAACTTGATCCTATCATTCAACTGATAAGTTTCCAATTGATCTTTGTCGTACACCCAGGGAAATGTTTGTCTCTTCGTTCCCTAGCAACGATGAAAATATGTTATCACTCCACCAAATTCCCAAGGTTGAGGAAGGAACCCCAAAAAAGGTAACCACAAACCAAGATTTTGACTTGGTATCTAGCCCTACCAAGTCGGAGAGGAATCTCTCCACAAAAATCACAGCCAATAGGGCTTTATGAAAAGGTTTTAGGATAGCTATGAAATGCAGGGGTTTGCTTGTTTTGATTTTGGGGTTGGACTCACTGAATGAGGATTAGGTCAAGGGGACTAGATTAGGGCCAATGAGATGGAATTGCAATCAATTCGATGGGGCAAGGTAGGTAGAAGGCTCAACACTTGAAGGTTATTTGGTGGGATGGTTTAAGATTGATGAGGAGCTAGGAAGAGGATAGGGGATGAGTTCTTCCTAAACTAAAGAAAATGGACAGATTATGAAAATTTTTCCAAAACAGAGCATGAAAAACATGTATCCTGAATTTCTACTTGAAATTTAACATATAATAGACATGAAAAGGTTTACGAGCTTACAAAATATTGATACAAATGATCAAAGAGAAAAAACTATTCCAAACATTCATACCACATGAATCCCAAAGAAATAGCTGCAATTTTTCATTAATATCCAGGCCAAACTAGTTCTTGATCAATACACTAACTTTCAAACTGATGCCAACATTTGACTCCTCTGAAGACCTAAGCTAAATAGACCTCAAAACCACCTCCACTCATACATGGGGGTCAAATCCATGAGGTGAGATATTACACAAAAATCCGAACTGATAGCTAGAGTATAGGATGAGAAAAGTGACTCAATCCTATCTCTAATGAACTTATTCATTACACCTCAACTGATTGACTTACCTAATGTATTTACCCTAGATAAAAGTAAAAAAATTACATTTAAATTCATCTTGACCATTTACATAATTAATTTCTTCATTTTCCAAAGTAAAAATAAAATTGGAGTGAAACTTCAAAAATTGCTGAAGACCGTGAAAAATGCATTTTCCTTGTCAAACGTGCAACGCCGAGGCAAAAAAATTGACCTTTGTTCAAGGCTGATTTTGAGTGCCTTCCGGGTTTCCAAATCAGCCCCATGATAGCTCATTGGAAATCCCTTTGAGACTATTTTCCAAAACTACCTCCAGTTTTGAAAATGGTTCTCATTTTCCCTATCAAAAATCTGTTCTCCGAAGACTGGTAAACACGCAATGACCAGGTAGATTTGGAGCCAGAAACATGAAAATTTGATGGTTTTGGCACATTTGATGGACCAGTTCTCCTCCAAAAACTCTGAAACTTGCTAGGGTTTATGTACTAATCAATATAAACATGTTGGTGGTGGCCATTTTTCATTTGGAGGCCCCAAAAAAGAGCGTAGCATCCAGGTCACTGTGCCTTTGGAAAATTTTCTGTGTGCAAAAATACGCAAAAACACAGAAATGAACAAAAGTGCAAGGTGTGCCAAAATTTTGTCAAAATGGTGAGGTTACTTGATCATCAAGTGCTTGAGGCATGGATTGACACCTCAACAAGTATGTCTAACTTCTCTTTCTCTCCTTGGTTGGTCAAATTTTCAATTTTAGCATTGTCTCTTTTGAGCTTGGCCAATGCAATTCTCTCTTTTCGTGCATGAATTTTGACCGTTGTCCTCAACAAGTCATTGTCCTTGTTTGCCTTCTCTAGCAACCTATCCAAATTTAGATTGGCTCTATCAAGCCATGGTTCCCTATCCTTGTTGATTTCTAGGGCAAGCAGTTCATTTGGTGTGAGCTGGTCTGCTATCTCATCTTCCCTTTGTCTCTCAAGGGCTAGAGCTCTTTTCAGCACTCTAGTCCTTGGTCTCTATCTTGGAGGCTGATCCTCCTCATCATTAAGTTCACTAAACCTTTCCAATGTTTCCTCAAGCAAAGATTTAGCCTTCTATGCCTTTATTTGTGCTTTGATACACTTCACCTCATTGATGGTTTGTTTGATCTTCAGTTGCTGATTTTCTTGCTCAAGGAATTAAATCAAATATTTTTCCCTCTCAATATTAGTTTCAAAATTTCACTAATATTTTCCTCTTTTCTTTTGATCTCTGCACTAGTAATTTTGTCTTCATCTTCCTCACCTAGGTCAATCAACTGAAATTCATGCTCTATCTCATGTTTTCCCTCCTCATCATCAATGTTTGGATATTTTTCCTTTTCCTTGTCTTTGTATACCTGCTGTGTTGATGAATAAGGCATGGCTCCTTTCACTCCAAGTGAAGAAAACACATGCCTATAGCCTCTCTGATAATTTTTGGGAAAAGGGTCAACCTTAGTCAAACTAGCCCATGCTGCCTCAATATCTTCCTCACTTCTTGATGAATTTGAATCATGATGTGATGATGATGTAGGGTTATAGTAAGGTGAAGAATAAGGATTAATATGAGGTGAATGAAACTGAATTGGTGATGATGTATGAATAGTGGGATGAGATGGAGGAATAGATGTGGGAGGATGAGATGATGAAGGGGTATTCTGATCATGCTGACTAGGTGGGGTAGTAAAAATCTCATTTGATATGAAGGTGTCCCATGGAATGTTCATTTGATCAAGATAATACATGACTATCATTTTTATGAGGGAGTGGTGGAAAATACTCTGCATTTGATGACCATAATCTCTCTTTTGTGCAATATATGCCATTTTGTCAATGCCACGAGAGAGATAATAGGGTATGTGAAGCATTCTGACTCTAGTGAAGTGCATGAGGAGCCGGATATGATAGGAATAGAGTTTAGAAAACCTCCCCTCACAGGTGAAGCATTTCATGATGACTTTCAACATGGGGACATATCTGTTAAGGAGATGAGAGAAAGGAAAAATTGTCTTTTTGTCATCCTTGTATCTCAGTTTAAGATATGGCTCATAATAGCAATGATCAAGGTTTCCTTGCTTAAACCATTTTTCTCCTACATTTGGGATCCCTGTAGCAGCTGCAATGATATTAGTGGACATAGTGAAATTAACCCCAGCAAGAGTGATTTGTCTATCATGAAGATTGGAAATGAACAATCTTTTCAACATAGGATGATACTGGATCTTTTGCACTTTCTCACAAAATTCAAAACAATCCACATGTTTGAAACATGACACAGTGAGGGGAGATGCCATAAGATCTTTAGTGGTTGCTGGTTCATGTCTAATGACTTTCCCTCCTTTTTTATATGACATTTTCTTCGGTTTCTGTTCCTCACTAATAGTTTTGTTCTCCTCTTCTGCCATATTTGAAGTTTTGAAACACTAGGGTAATGAAATGAAATGTAGGCAATGTGAGGTGAAAGGAAATGTTTTGGGAAATGGAGGGAATGGAAATGTGAATGGGAACCTAGATTAGTGAAAACCCTAGGATTTAGAGGTATTAGGAATGGTATTGCTTTAGGAAATAGGGATATGGAAAATATATAACAGTTTAGGGAATTGGTTTTTGAAATGAAAACTAGGGTTTCTTCCTTACAAAAAACACTCCAAATTATTACAAACATAAAATATATTCAATGAGATGATGCTAGGCTTACTCACTGATCTATGGAGCCTTGAAGAACACCCATGCAGAGATCTAGCATTTGCTGATGAAATATGAGGCTATAAGATATTTTTTTGTCTTCTTGAGAAAACATGCAACGTCTGGAGGAAACACGTAGTGTCCACTGCAAGTGCGTAGTGACCTCTTCCAAAAGTGCATCGTCCTTGTGAAATGGTCTGAAAATTTCGGTCAAATGCGCAATGACTTCCCTCAAATGCGCAACGTCTCCCTCAAACGTGCAACGACCCTAGAAATTTGATTGTTTTCTCACTGAAAATGCGAGATTTATCCTTTGTTGAGGATTGCTAATGGATTAATGAAAAAAATAGGCTGTCTTTGTGGTTTTGAATGGCTTTATAACTTAGTGGATTTTGATTTTTAAATTGAATTACCCACTTTCCTTCATTGAATAAATATTCCAAGAAGACATGTAGAGGGGTTTACCTGTGCACTTTAGAACATGAATCGAATGTTAATGACACAAATGGATAAATAAAGTGGGTAAAAATGGAAGGAAAAGATGTGCAGGTTTGGCTCCCAACAACTTCTACCAAAAATCAGAAGAAAGATAAAAAATTTCAAGATGGAGGACATAGAAAGGAGATTCCACACAAATATTAGGCCGAAAAGAAAGATGCACCATTTAAAGAGGTAGAAAAACATTTCGCACTTTTTAGTCTTGAAAATTAAATCTCAAAACTGAAAGTCTCCATTCCTTTAACTGAAATAATCAAGAATGAACAATATAATTTTTAGGTAGCCAAGTTTCTTAGGGTATATCAAATGTCTGATATGGTTAATGTGAGTGATGATCACCCTGAAATTTTATCTGGTCCTGCGGTAGATAGTGACTTAGAATATAGTGAGGTCCCTCCTTTTTATCTTAGCCTCAAAATCCATGATTTTATTCTCCATAACGCCATGTTCGACTCCAAAGCATCTCATAATCTCATGCCTAAATCCATCATGGACAAACTAGGATTAGATATTACAAGACCCTACCATGACCTTTGCTCTTTTGATTTAGGAAGGGTTAAATGTATTGGTATCATTAAAGATCTAGTGGTGTCTTTAGAGAAAAATATAGCCAAGAATGTCCTCATGGACGTTTTTGTAGTTGATATCCCTCCCAGATATGGAATGCTGCTCTCCTGGTCATGGGGAGGAAAACTTAGAGGCACCTTGCAGCTCGAATTTTCCTATGCTACTATACCAGTCTTTGGGAAACTCAGAAAACTATACCAAGAAAATAAGATGAAGTACATGATCAGTAGCAAAGAAAAGCCTAATATCACCCAATACATGTTGTTCACACAAATTTAGAGTCTTTTATCTTATTCCATGATGATTGTTCAGCATCGTCAGAAGTTTTGAAGAAAGAAAAAGCAGAAAATTCAGAATTTTCAAATTCCGTTTTAAAAATTTCAAGTGCAGAAAATCAAGAAAATATGCCTAGTGGCTTGGAGCCAAGTTCATCAGCCAAAAAGAGATGTGAAAAAATTAAAGAAACAAAACCTATTGGTACAACAGGCCTTTCTCAAGCAGTTAGTCAAGATCAATCACCCAAATTGCAGCTTCCCGATGAAGAAAGTGGTTTGTGGACCATGGATTTCAATGGAGCCTTAGTTTAGGAAGGGGCTAGAATTGGATTGTGGATTCATAGCCCTATGAATCAGTCATCTAACCTTCCTTCTAATGTTCGAATTTCTTATTATAAATTGGAATTTGATTGTTCAAACAATGAAGCAGAATATGAGGCTTTGATAACTTGTTTGAAAATTCTTAGGAAACTAGGTGCCAAGAAATTTTTTGTGTATGGCGACTCCGAATTGGTAATAAAGAAAGTTAAAGGGGAATACCAGGCCAAGCATCCTAGAATGTGAGCTTACCTAAATGAAGTGTTAGACATCCTCAAGACTTTCACTATTTATACTTTGTCATTGATTCCAAGGAATAACAATGTCATCGTTGATTCTATTGCCACTTTAGCCAACATGTTCAAAATTATAGTGTATCCCAACAAGAAATATGAAATTAACGTAAAAAATCGCCATGCTGTTCCAGATAATGTTCAGTATTGGCATTTTTTTCAAGATCACAAATAAATCAATAAGTTCTTGCACACTAAAGAGGAGTTTGTGAGTTCACAAATGGATGACTAGTTTTATGAAAATGACCAAGAAATGCATGCACCAGAAATGAAGGTACTGCAGTTGAAAGACAACTCTATTCCAAGAGGTCTTGTACCTTTGAAGGAGCTTTTTGACCAGGATTATGTTGCACGAAAACCAACAATGCTTCCAACAAAAGTTTGAGTGGAAGACCTCAATCTTGGCACTCCTGAAAAGCCCAAAATGGTCAAGATTTCAAAATCCTTGAGCTCAAAAATGAATGGTAAATATGCAAAACTCATGTCTCAGTTTGCTGATGTTTTGCATTGGAGTATTCTGAATTGAAAGTGTATGATAAGAGTATAATTCAGCACACCATTCCTTTAAAGCCTAATCAGAAGCCTTTCCACCAGAAACTAAGGAGAATGGATCCCAAGTTGCTGCCCCCCATTAAAAAATAAGGGAACAAGTTTTATAATGTTGGTATTATAGTTCTTCTTCGTTTTGAAAATTGGATGTCAAAATTAGTGCCAATAAGAAAGAGGATCAGTGATATTCGCTTGTGTATAGATTTCTGTAATCTAAATAAAGTATCGCTGAAAAACAACTACCCACTTCCAAAGACAGATCATATTTTGCAAAGGGTGGTTGGTTCTTCAGAATTTCATTGTTGGATGGATATTCCATGCATAATCAGATTTTAGTTCATTTGGATGATCAAGAGAAGATAATCTTTACAACACCTTGGGGTACTTTTATGTATGTTAAAATTCCCTTTGGGTTGAAAAATGCAGGAGAAACTTTTCAGCGAGTGATGGATATCACCTTTTCTAATGAAAATGATGTCTTCTTAGTCATTTATCTTGATGACATCACAATTTTTTCCAAGACAGATGAAGAGTACTTGCAACATTTTTAGACATTTTTCCATAGGTGCAGAAAATTTGGTATATCTCCAAAGAAGGGTTTGTTTGCTATGGAAGAAGGGAAATTTCTTGGTCATATCATATCTAAAGACGACATCCAGATAAATCCTCCAAGGATTGAGGAAATTCATAATTTGGACTATCCTTGAAGCAAGAAGGAAATCCAGTCATTCAATGGTAAAATCAATTTCTTGAGAAGGTTTATTCCTAACCTTTCTGAACATGTAAGAGAAATTAATGATATGTTGAAGAAAGAAAACGAGGTGAAATGGTCCGATGAGGAAAATAAATCATTCAATCAAGTTAATTTTGTGTTGTCTCATTCTCATATTCTTATAAGCCCAAACTACACATTCGATTTTATCATTTTCTCCTTTGCTTCTGAACATACTCTAGCTATTGTTATTATGCAAAAGAAAGATCATAAAATAGAACAACTCATTGCCTTCTTCAATAGAACCATAAGAGACGCAGCCTTGAAGTACAATATCATCAAAAAACATGCCTTGGCACTAGTTAAAGCATTGAAGGACTTTCGAGTCTATATTATTCACTCTCATGTTCTTGCATATGTCCCAAATTCTGTTGTCAAATATGTGCTAACACAAAATGATCGTTAAGGTCGACGTGGAAAGTGGATAGCTGCCATGTTGGAGTATGAATTAGAAATCAAACCTACAAAACTAATCAAGGGACAAGGTTTGGCTAAGATCATTACAGACTCAAATTTACATGCCTTGGAAATCAATTTCATTGCTGCATTATCTTATGAGCAAGAGGCTGATTCATTACCTCAGGTATCTAAAATTTTTACTTCATCACCATGGTATGATGATATTGTTCATGCGCTGCAACATTTGAATTCTCTTCCCATCTTGCCTATCAGTAAAGGTAGATCTCTGAATTTAAAGGCTCTTAAGTATTACATTCTTAACGATGTTTTGTATTGGAAAGATTCGAGTGGATTTTTATTGAATTGATTGGTAGAAGGTGAAGTTGAAAAAGTGATGAATGACTTTCATAAAGGTGATTGCGGTGGTAATATTTTCTAGAAGACTACAATAAAAAAGATATTGAGGGTTGGCTTTTATTTTCCAAGTTTGTTTCCGATATTTATAATATTGTAATGAGTTTTCATGAGTGTCAAATTTTTCAGGGAAAGGGAAAGATCTTACCGCCACCCTTGAAATCAATTGCATTTCAAGCACCCTTCCAGCAGTAGGGGCTTGATTTCATTAACAAGATTCACCCTCCACCATCAGCTCAGCATAAGTGGATACTCATTTCCACTGATTATTTCACAAAGTGGATTGAGGCCATCCCCATGATGCAAGCTACAAACACCGTCATTATTCAGTTTTTGGAGAGAAATATTTTGTCTCGTTTTGGATGCCCACAAAACATTATCACTGACATTGAAACCACCTTTAATTCTAAAAATATGATAGACTTTTGTGATAAATATCACATAAGAATCGTGAGTTATACAACATACTATCCTCAAGGAAAAGGGTTGGCTGAATCATTAAACAAATCGTTGGTGAATATAATCAAGAAATTGCTACAAGAGAACAAAAGGAATTGGAACAAAAAGCTAATAAATTGTCTATGGGCAGACATAGTTAGCACAAAGAGATCAATCATCATGTCACCCTTCTAGCTAGTTTATGGTATAGACACAATGTTTCCCACTTCCTTAGCAGTACCGGTGATGAAAATTCTACAAGAGATTGACAGTGAGCCAAATGACCTCCAACGAAGAATCAATCAAATGATTCATTTACAACAGTCAAGGGAATAAGTTTTCAATCACACTTCAAAACTTCAGGAAAAAATCAAGAAGATCTATGACAAGAAAACCAAAGATGATGATCTCAAATTAGGAGATGTTGCTCTTCGATGGGATACCCGAAATGAAGACAAAGGAAAACATGGTAAATTTTATAACCTATGGAAAGGTCCTTATAAGATTAAAAATTTCAGGGGAAATAAGGCATTTTTGTTAGAAGATCCCGATGGGAAGGAAATTCTAGGAGGACCGGTGAATGGTAGGTTCCTCAAACATTACCTTACCTCATCTTGAAGAAACAGGTTCACTTTCATTATAAATATCATTTTATTTGATGTTAAAGAATAAGGAAGTTGTTGCAGAAGTTTGAAGTCTGAGGAGAAGGCCACGCGGCTTCTATGATCAACTGATGTATTTCTTTTAAAATAATTTCATAAAGTCAAGTAAGTTTCGAGTCAAAATCGTTTTATTTTTTAGTTAGTCCTTTTAGTTTCTAGTTTTGACTCCATTTCCCAATGGATGAGGCTACTTCGTCTACGGTGTTCTTGACACCTCCTGAAGGAGTTTCCATCCCCAACTGGAGCCAATGTTAGTGTCTAAATGTTCAATGATCAAATACACTCTTTCAGGTTTACTTGTTAGTGGTCCTTAGTCAAAATTTATGTTTTCAAATACATTCTCAAATAAATTTTGTCCACTGAATGTTGTCTAGGTCTGAATGCTACTCCCTTCACCCATTCGTAGTCATCATAAATTTCAAGGTAATGTCATTCATCATCAATCTAGGGTCATAGATCAATCAACATACCTCCATCTAGGTCATGGTCTAGGCTTCTTTGTTTCACCATCATAATGTCCAAATCATGTCATGAAGAAGGAAAATAAATGGTCATTGTCATTAGTTAAATCACCTTCGTTGGGAGTTATAAAAGATAGGAAAATAAAGCAAATGAAATTTGTCTTTTCTTAAGAAGTATGCTACATGATCAAAGTTTTTCAAAAATAATTTTTTCTCAAAGTGCTTTTGATTTCACTAAATACAAAAAGAAAATTTTGTGAGATATGAAGGGAAATGAAGCTTTTGAGAATCCTTTGGTTTTCAAAAGAGCTCCTCGCTCATCCTCACAACACTCCAAATCTATCCAAAGATTGAAGACAACCAGTAAGAAACTGATCCAGACTGTCCTATGCTACACTTTTGGTAGTGTGCTACGCTTCTGGCATCTGCTACGCTTTTGGCTTCCAAGCTCCAAAAAGATATCAAAGGGTCAATTCGTCATTCCTCAAAGGTTCAGGTGCTTCCAAACCAGTAAGTGAACATCCCTTACCTCTCCTTCAAGTGAATTTCTTCAGCAAAAGGTGGATTCCCTCTTCTAAGGTTTTCAACTATGTTTTTGGATTGCTAAGATGTTTGGTTGCTTTCAGTTGGAAAACCCCTAGTTTCATCACATAAAAACCTTCACACATCACTCATATACCTTACCAAATCAGTACATATCATTCATATTCCTCCTTGCTACCATTTTCACTCAAACCCTAGTGTTCACTACACTTTCGCAGAGAAACTAGGAAAACTCGTGTTTTAACCTTTTTTTCACCTTTCCCATACCCATTTCCAAAATTTTCACTTGCATTATGTAGCTAAATCACCACCCTATCTCCCCAATTTGTCATGGATTTTTCACTAACTCCTTTCCATCTCATTTCTGTCCATAATATCGTTGTATCCATTAGGGGAATTTTGAGGTCTAAAATGGGCCTCCTAAGGAAATAATAAAATAAAAACTAAACCAATAAAATAATATTTATGAATTTGAAATTCACTTTTTGCACCACAATCCATGTAACCATAGTTAAATTCAATTCAAAATTTTTACCAAAATAAAATTAATAAAAAAACTGTATTGATGTGACTATAAATAAGAATGAGCTTTTCAAGAAAAAATCATTATCATTGAACAACTAATGCATTTGTACTTTGTACTTAAATAACTTAAAATAAAATATAAATATAAATATATAAATTCTTAATTATATTATTTAAATTGTATAATAACATGTAATTAATATACTATATAAAAATAATATAATATAATAAATATATAGGGATATGCATTGTTTCTTTCAAGAAATATGAAATGACAATAATATTATTTTACAGAAAAAGTGTGAAATGACATTTATTATGAGTACTTTACTTTATGACTTTAAAAGTACTTAGAGCACTACCATGGTTAACCATGAGTTTTTATCCACCATTGAGAATGTGACAAGTAAGTACATTTAACTCAAGCAATGCCACCTCAACCATTAGGGATGATGTCATCCCCTAAAATGTGATTGGTTCTCATAAAGTGAATTTTGATTGTACATTTTCCTTAGGAGGCCTATTTTAGACCTCAAAATTCCCCTAATGATCATCCCCTGTTTTCCTAATTTTCACTTTCTGTTTCCTCTACATCAAGCTAGGGTTTTCCTTGCTCAAAAAAATATGGAAGGTGAAAAGAGAAAGGAACATAAGGGAGGTCCTCACTCTAGGTTTTATCCATCCAATTTTTAGGAGATAAATTCTTCTCTTTATGTCAAGAAATATTTTGAAGACAATGGTTGTTTAATATTTTGTGAAAGAGTTCAAGAGGCAGGTTGTCATGCTCAATTTCCAAGCCTTTTTTCCACCATATTTAGGATATATAAGGCTAACATACCAAGGATTGAGTTCACTTGAAAGGTATGCCCCATTGATGAACCTGATCATGAATTATTTTACATGTGAAGGGATATTCTCAAGATTGTACTAGTAACACATAAGGCTATTGATGCATTTCACTACCACGAAGCCACTCAATTTGCCTCATTATCTATTCAGGAGTCTGGTCAAAATAAATAAAAAAGTGCAAAGTAAAGGAAAGGATCACCATACTAATTTGTTCCATCATGGTTTGGTCAAGGTTATAGTTTTTCATCAGCTCTCAAAAATCAATATGTCTTGGGAAACTTTCATGAAGTCAATTGCTTCTATGCCCACTACTAGTCCACCTATCATTCAAAGCATACCATCAACATCAATAAAGCCAAAGGAGGTTGGATCTTCAAGCACAAAAGCAGAGGTTCCAAAGACACCAAGGGCTGAAATGACTCAAACCTATGAGAAAGGTAAAAGGATGGTTTTTTCTCCTATGATCACTAAAGGTTTTCTTTCACCTAAAACTACAATTGAACAAAGGAAAACCATGGAGCAGCCACCTATGCATGAGAGTGAGTCACCCTTGCAGCAACATGAGGAGCAAGCACCTATGGAGGTTGACATGGCAGAGCAGGTGGAAGAAAAATCAGCTGAGGAGATAATCACAGAAAAGGATGCAGAGATAGCAGAGCTCAAGGACAACCTCTGAAGGGAAAATTTCCTGATAACCTTCCTACAACAAGAAAATATGCAGTTGAAAGTGAAACAGTTGCTCCAAAGAAAACCAAAGGTAGATCTTGAGGAAGACAAAGGTAAGGGAAAAGTAGTGGTATATGTTGATCATTTGGAAGACATGGAGGCTCAAATAAAGCCAAGGAGGCCAAGAAAAAGAGGATTAACTAGACAAAAAGAACAAGAAAATGAGTCATCTCGTCCATTAGGTCAGCAAAGCTTTGATGATTTGATTGTTGCTGAGATTGAGCAAGACAAAGAGTTCTGGCTTGACGGGGTGAATAAGCATATTGAGAAGCTTTTGAATAAGGAAGAAAGGAACAATAACCTCTAGAGGCACATGGTGAGACACTGTTTCACCATGAACCAAATCTCCAAAGTTAGGGTTAAGAATTTGAAGAAGAAGCTTAAAGAAACCCTAAATAAGCTAAAAGAGATAGACAACTTGGATTTGCTAGTTGAGGCATCCCTAGATGTCTAGTCATAATTTAAGGTTATACGGACCAAAATCCAGCAAGTTTTGAGCATTTTTGATAATTTTTTTGATTTTTCAAAAATTATGGAAATTTCACCCTTGCAGAAGCGTCGCGCAACCACATGACGCTTTTCCTCAGAGGAGCATGAAGCTTTTCCTCAGAGGATCCAAATGAGATTTTATCTACATGGTTGTATTTCTCTTGGAGTGGAAATTCTAGATATGGTCTTGGTTTTCCATGACACCTCCTAGTTTTGAAGAAAAACTAAAAAATAAAAAAATAAAAACCCTATTTTTCATGCTTCTGCCATTGTTTTTCCTTGTACACGACACTTCTGGAGTAAGCTTGGAAAAATGAAGTTTTGAAGGCCTTGAAAGAGGTATTTTGTCAGTTTTAATATTGGGTTGGATAGAGGAAATCCAAGGCTACCTTTCCCAATCTTCATATCAACAGGAGGATGCCTAAAAGTGAGCTAAAAATTCCCTCCAAGTCTCGCGACACTTCTGCTAAAAAACAAGACACTTCTATGTGCCACACGACGCTTTTGTCTTGGATGCTTTCTGCACAAGTGTCAATATAAAATTATCAAAATATCGAGGTTACACATGTACCACGAGTTGTTTTATGGATAAGAAACACTGTTTATGTTCCTCATTGATGAGGAATCTTGTAATTACTCATGGAGACAAAGAATCCTAGTTATTAGCTAAATTTGGGGGAACTTTTCCAAACTTCCCTAAATTATAGGTAATGACTCATTAGGTGCTTTTATGATGTATTTTGGATCAGGTTTCGACCCAATGAGGTGGCATATTCTCTATTTTCTAAATGTACTCCAACTCAAGTCTTTTTAGCGGTTGGATAATTGATATTGCTGTGTGGAGCTTATGTACAATATTTTTTCAGTGAAATCAAAGACATGTCGCAGCTATAATATTGGGACTCTAGTGGTATGCTTATTAGCATTGTTTTTTCTCAGTAACACCATCAATTTGAATGTTTATTCTTTCTTTTATGAGTCTACAAACATAATTCTTACTTTTTGTGCTTTGTTTTATAAGATTTTCATGAATGTGTTTTACTTCCTATGATGAATGAATTCATGAAATATGATCATTCTGACTTTCTATTTTCAAACCCTATACCACAATGAAAATCTAAGGATGCTTCTAAGTACACGTACTTGGCCTCATCTTCATCTCTGTAGCCGTTCATTTGAAATCAGACCCAAAACTTAGACCTAGATCCTAGAATCACATTCCTATCCAACAAAATTCAAAACAAAACCCTAATTCACTGAGTTTATATCTAGCCTAAGATCATTACATGTCCAGTCACCTAATTGACTATAAAAGTGACATTGAGAGAGCCTTCTATGGTTTGGTAGGGCTAGCTACCAAATCTAAAGATTGGTTTGAGGTTACCTCCTTCAGTCTCCATTCTCAGCCTTGGGAAATAGAGGGAGTGATAACAATTGGTAGCTACCATTTAGCATAAATAGTGTAGAGAAAGAGCTCACTAGGATTCGAATTTTGGATGTAGCGATATCACTCTTGGCTTTTGTATTGGAAATTTCTTACTTTCATGTTTCATGTAAAAGACTAGTTATGAAATAAGATGAGCATTTGGTTTCTTCTCCACCGAGTTAATTTCCAGGAGCTGAGCTTGTGGTTTAGGGCCCAATCCATTGGCCTCATTCTCTCTTATGTAATTTTGATTTATTTTATGTTGTAGTAGGTTATTTCTTTCATTTAACGTTTGGTAGCATATAAAAAATCAAACTGTGTGCTAATCCTCCCTCTCTCACCTCTTCCATTGGAGCTTGAGGAGGAAGGTCTTCCACCGCAGACCAAATATGTTTTTAGTTTATGATTTCTTGGAAAAGTTAAATATTTTTACTTTTCTTATCATGAACATGTTGTATGTGTAGAGGTAGATTTATGTTTCAATTGCATAGGTAGGTTTATTTAAATTCAACTCATCCTTTCCACCTGCATTTTTATGATAAGTTTTAAAATGATGAATGCATGAACATGTACCTTGATTGTAGGTTTGGATAGAGAATTAGAGAAGGACCCCTTCAGCACCATCAAATTTATTCTTCACTATTCATCAACCACCTTCCATCCAAGTCACCTACAACCATGTTTTTGAGGTCACCACCACATCACCGAGAGCAACCTTGAGGGTGAAAGACATGTTTTTTGAAGAGTCCTGAGATTTTCCAAGGTGTTGGATACTCTTCATCTACCAATATCCACCTTTACCCTACCTATCCTAACCTTTTTCTCACCATTTATAGCCTCAAAATCCACATGACATGTTTCATGTAGCTTTTTAGGACATCCTGTAGCACTACATGAAATCCTGTAGCAACTTCCTGTAGTAGTGCTAAACACCCTCTTCTTCAACCCAAAATCATTCTTCCACCTCATATAAGCCCAACCAACAGGGAAAATTTTAAGGATAGAAAATTATTTTGAAGTTTAAAAAATTGGCGAATCTCACTAGTCCCTAATATGCAAACTATAAAATGTTTATTGATGTGTTTGTAAAACTATTCAAATTTATTACAATATTATATATATTTTCTATATAATGTTGGCAATTTTTAAGGTAAAATAATTTTATTTTCTAAAATTTGGGCGAATCATTTTTATAAAAAAATGGAAATTGGTGAATCCTTTTTTTGGAAAAACCGTGGAAAAATAGCCCACTTGCGAATATTAGCCCCTAAAATTTTCCATGCCAACCAATCCACCAATAGACCTTCATCTTTGAACCTTTGGTCCAGGGACCCTCTTAGACCACCTAGGTGCCTCCTTCTTTTGCTACAAAACAGAGTCATTTTGAAGTGTGATTATTACATTAAAATATGCATCATTAAACATAGTATTTATGAATAAGTTATATAAGACTTAGTTAGTCATTGATTCAATATGTGTGCTCTAGATTAGTTTACTTTTCTACAATTAAATTCAGAAATCTAGACTATGAATGCCACTTAGTGTAATTTCCTTTCTTTCATTAGCATAAGTGTGAATATTTATTTCTTGCAAATAGTTGGATGAATCAGTGTGATCTATAGTAGTTTCTTTCCTTGTTGATAGAGTAATGGTTATGATATATTTCCAGTCTTAGATTAAATTTAGAAGTGTGACATAATTCCTTTCCTAGAAGTAACCCTAGCAATAGCACCTCATTGTAGAACTAAGATGAGGATGACATGAGTAGAGCTCATGTGCTGTGCATATAGCATTGTCACCTCCAGGTTTGTACAAACCCCGGGTTGATAGAGTAAAGTTGAGTAGCCAAGGGATCAAGGAAGAGGTGAAGAAACCCTTAATATTTTGTCTGGAGGAGATATTTACCATCTACCTTATGAGGAAATCAAAACTGTATTTAGAAACCACTCTAGGGCAGATAGGAAGAAAGGTAGAGCTAGCCAAAGCATGACCAACACCCCTTCCTCTTCCACCTCCATCAAGCATGAGATTGGAAATATGTTGGAGGACTTAAAAAGTGAGATGCTACACATGTTTGGTTTGCAAATGGACACATTGTGGATCAAGAGGAAACAAGAGGAAGTAGAGAGGCCCTTAACTATCTTTTTCCCTAGAGGTTTGCTTAGTCTATGAAGAGAATCATGCCATAGATAAGTGTCCCTCCTTACCTAGTCTCAATGCTGTATATCAAGGTGGGGAAGGAGGACCAGAGAAATTTTTTTTCATAAATCAAAGAAGGCCTCGAGGACCTCAGGTATATCAGTAGGGCATGCAAGGTGCACCTTACTCCTACTACCATGCAAACCAGAATGCACCTATGCAGTATTGGTATACCTCCACTCCTCCATCATGGCCTATGTTGAGATTCAACAAGATGATGAGCTTAGTGAAAAGAGTCCCCTTCACTAAGTGGGCCCGCAGGCTATTTTTGGTGCAAAGTCTATTTTTAGACTATGTCTATTTTTAGACATGTCGATCATATTCTATGAGTTGCAGGATGCTATTTGTGGATGGTTGGTCAAGTTGGAAAAATAGATGGACTTCTATATTTAGACATATTGGGCGAAGTCTATTTTTAGATTTCTAGTCTAAATATAGATATGTCGAATATTATTAGCTCTTAATAATATTTGGACTCTAAACATTATCTTATTCTCTTGGAGCACTTTAGTTTAGTGAACAGATGTGGCATAGCAGCTGATAGAAGGAATTACGCTATTCCTGAGGGTTTACTGGAGCTATTTCATGGAGGAATCAGTTAGAACTCAAGTGGCAGAGTTATGACACAGTTGGAAGAAGTAGTTATGGAGTTGTATTCAATTTAACTCAGTTAGACTCAGTTGAGCTAGTTGTATCTAGTCAAACTGATTGATACACTAGTGAGAGTGGAGTGAATTAATTATTTAATTAATTCACTAAATAATAAATCATTAGTAAACTGAAGAATACATCAGTTAACTACAGTGCATGGCAGTTTCAGTGGAGACCAGTGGAGAGATAGGTGAAAGAGCAAGTGTGACTATCAGTTGTGACTATAGTGATGCATTGATTGCATCCAAAATTCAGTGGAGATGCAAATGAGGATTACGTGAGCAAGGCTGGAGTAATTCAAACTCATTCAAAGCCATTCTTCAACAGGGATTGTGCAGTAGAGGCAGGCTAGTAGGTGGCAAATATCGGTGCATGGATTTGCAAGATCGGGCCTGATTAGTGTGTAGCGATTGTATTGTACTGAGAGCTTGATACGATTAGATTTGTATGAGGATTGTTACATGATCTATATGAAATATATTATATACAGATAGTTTAGGTTTTCAGCTTCAGGCTTTCCCGTTAAACAACTGTGTTAATGTGTATGAATTTTTATTGTTTCATGTGTGCATTGCAATCTTGATTTAATTTCTGCAAATGATCAATGGTGGAATAGATTATGTATTTTGCATGAAGTTAAAATAGTGTGAGATTAGGAGAATATTGGACATATAACAAATAATTTATATAATTTCTACATGGTATCAGAGCAGTATTGATCATAGAAGGACATTACAATTATTGAAGTGGTTGAGTTTTGTGCTGGTGGAATTCGAATTTGCTGCAGTGTTTTCTTGGTGTTGAAGTTGAGCATTCATTGAAATGTCTTTCAACGGATTGCGATTGGAGTATACCCTTGATGGCATCTTGAATTATATTGCATGGAAGGACAAGATGGAGGTGATGCTGGATGATAATGGGTTGAAGGAGTTCATTGATAGCGATGTTCCTAAGCCGAGATCTAGCGATGCAGCCGCATTTGACGCATGGCAAAAGAAGGTAGCAAAGTGTCGAAGGATTCTATTGGAAGGTGTGAAGGACCACATTGTGTCCAGCCTTCATGGGAAAGCCACTCCATTATTAATGTGGAAGGCTTTGACAAATTTGTTCCAAAGCAGAAGTGACCAGAGGAAGTTGGCACTAAAAGACAAGCTCAGAAAAATAAAAATGGAGAAAGGCGACAGTATACCAAAATACCTCATGAAGTTTGTCCACTACAAGGATGAGCTGGGAAGTGTGGGGGTTACTGTTGATGAAGAAAAGTTGGTGAGCTTGGCTCTCCTTGGGATTCCGAAGAGTTGGCATAGCTACGAAGACTCTGTCAATGGACATGAGAAACTGCCAGGATGAGAGCGACTTTGGTTGGATCTTGTGCAGGAGGAGATAAGGCGGGGTACCAGGGATGGATCTTCATCGAAGAATGAAGATGAAGAAAATTTTTCTTGCGTTTCCAAAGCAAGGAAAGGGAAGGGGAAGAAAAATCCTTCTCAATCCTGTGCGAAAGGCAAGAAGCAGGATTTGTCCAAGGTGAAGTGTTTTCACTATCACCAGCATGGGAATTTCGCCACTAATTGCCCACAGAAGAAGAAGAATAAGAGCGCTGCTGGTACTGAAGCAGGGAAGGCCTTAGCCTCACAGTTTGAGCTTGAATTTTCTTTGATCGCATGCTTGGTTTCAAGTGTGATGGGATTGGTATGGTTTCTTGACAGTGGTTCGTCTTTCCATATGACCAGAGACAAATATTTGTTTAGTGATCTGGATGAAAAGGATCTTGGAGTGCACATCGAGATGGGCGATGATGGTAGATACAGTGCAACTGGTATCGGGACCATTTCCTTTGAGAGGGAGTCTGGTAAACCTTTCATCTTGAAGGATGTCATGCATGTTCTAGGATTGAAGAAGAATTTGATCTCCGTGGCGATGTTGGAAGACAAGGGTTATGATGTTGTTCTTAGCGAGGGAAAAGCCTTCCTACACCATAAAACAATTGGTCAAACTAGGAGGATAGGGATTCGAGTTAAGATTCTTTATCAATTGCAGGTAGATGGCTACGCTGCAATGGCAGGCAAATCAGAAGGAGTGGTGAGCCGAGATGAGGGAAAATTGTGGCACAGGAGATTGGGCCATCTTCACCATGGCGCTTTGAAAATTTTGCAGCAGATTTCTACCGGGCTTCCCAAAGGTACACTTGTGCAGTCAGATTAGTGCAAGGGATGTACTTTGGGAAAATTTGTGAAGACCACTTTTCATGAGAAGGATAGTCGTGCTTCGACGATCCTTGAGAGAATTCACACAGACATGTGTGGACCTTTCTCGGTTGCTTCAACAACCAAGCACAGGTATTATGTGATATTTTTTGATGACTTTTCTCGTAAGTGCTGGATCTTCTTCATGCAGAAGAAGAGCGAGACATACTCAAATTTATGTGAGTTCAAGGCGCTGGTTGAGAAAGAGTCGGGAAGGAAGTGAAAGCTCTCCAGAGCGATAATGGTGGTGAATACATATCTGGAAAATTCAAAGACTTCTGTAGCAAAGAAGGAATTCAAAGAGAACTCATAGCGCCTCATAACCCACAGCAGAATGGGGTCACGGAGAGAAAGAACAGAACGATCGTGGGTGCTGCACGGGCGATGTTGCATGATCAGGGCCTTCCCATACACTTGTGGGATGAGGCATGCAACACTGCGGTTTATGTGAAAAATCGTTGTCCTCATAGAGTACTTGGCATGAGTACACCCGAAAAGGCATTTTCTGGTAAGAAGCCTGATATTTCTCATTTGAAGATTTTTGGCTCACCTGTTTACATTCATGTGATGAAGGATGCTAGGAAGAAGCTGGAGCCGACCGCAGAGGTTGGGATATTTTTGGGGTACACAGAAACATCCCACAATTATCGTGTGTATTTTCTAGACAGTCGGATGACTGTCGTGCGACGGGATATCAAATTTCACGAGGAGAAAGCCATGAAGTTAAAGCTTGAGAGGGAGCTACACTTGCATGCAGAGGAGGAGCTACTTGTTCCTAAATATGAGCCTCAAGATGTGGATAAGCCACAAGAGGAGGTTCATGGAGTGGAAGAAACCACTCATGTAGCGCCAAACATCAGAGGGCGGAAGCGCACTACAGAAGCTGAGCGACTAAATCTTGATGCAGTACAGAATGTAGGAGTTCCTACATCACAACGCAGACAGAGACAATCACCTGACTGATTTACTGGATACATGGCTCTGATGAGCAAGTGTATCATGACCGAGCCATCCTCTTTCGAGGAAGCTGTGGAGGATCCCGCATGGGTAGATGCCATGGTGGAAGAGTATGATTCGATTGTTAGAAACAGTATATGGGAGATTCTCCCAAGGCCGAAAGGGAAATCAGTGGTAGGTTCGAGATGGATCTACAAAGTGAAGCAAGCTGCTGATGGGAGCGTTGAGAAGTATAAGGCAAGATTTGTTTCCCAGGGCTTCTCAAATATTGAGGGGATCAACTATGAAGAAACCTTTGCACCTGTCGCAAGGTATTCTTCCATACAGACCATCCTAGCTCTCTCAGCGTAGATGGGTTGGCACATTCATCAGATGGATGTGAAGACTAATTTCCTCAACGAAATCATTGAGGAGGAGGTGTAAATTGAGCAGCCTGAAGGATTCAAAATCTTCAGCAGCGAGTCGCATGTGTGCAGGCTCAAAAGAGCGCTGTATGGGCTGAAACAAGAACCTCTTGCTTGGTACACACAGATAGACAATTATTTCACCGGACTTGGTTTCGCCAAGAGTGAGGTGAATCCAAAACTATACCATATTGTGGTGGAGGGTAAGCTTTTGATCATTGTGCTTTATGTAGATGATTTAATACTAACGGGTGATGAACTATTGATACACTCATGCAAGGCAGATCTTGCAAAGGAGTTCAAGATGAAGGACTTGGGCCTCCTTCATTATTTCCTGGGATTGGAAATTTGGCAGCGGAAAGGTGAACTGTTTGTGTCTCAAGGAAAGTACGCCCGGGAGATACTGGAGAAGTTTCACATGCAAGGTTGCAAGCCTATCGACACTCCTCTTCCTGGTGGTTGGAGGAAAGAGGATGCTACATCGGCAGAGGCAGTGGATGCCACTATTTATTGACAGTTGGTTGGTTCGCTCATGTATTTAGTCAATACATGATCAGACATATGCTATGCTGTGAACCAGCTTTCACAAGTGATGGTTAAGCCTACCAAGCTATTTTGGAAGGCAGGCAAGCATGTCCTGAGGTATCTCAGGGGCACATCTGGGTAAGGATTGTGGTACAGACAGTCAAATGAAGTGAAGCTGCATGGCTTCACGAATGCAGATTGGGTAGGAAGCCCAATGGACAGAACGAGCACATCTGGAGTTATTTTCAGTATCGTATCTACAACAGTTTCTTGGTACAACAGGAAACAAATATCCGTGGCACTCAGTTCAGTGGAGGCAAAGTACATGGCAGCAAGTTTGGCTGCATGCGAGGCTATATGGATGAGGAAGATCCTGGTCAGTTTGTTCAGTTCTCATTTAGATCCTACTGTGATATATTGTGATAATCAGAGTTGCATTAAACTCTCGGTTTATCTAGTATTTCATGATAGATCTAAACATATTGATATCTGGTACCATCATATCAGAGATTGTGTGCAGCGGAAGATCATGTTGCTTTCTTACATTCCTACGGAGGATCAGGATGCAGATATTCTGACGAAGGTGCTCACCAGGAGCAAATTCGAATACCATAGAGACAGGATCGGGGTGGCAAATAATACCTATCTCGTTGAGAGGGAGTGTTGAGATTCAACAAGATAATGAGCTTAGTGAAAAGATTCGCCTTCACTAAGTGGGCCCATAGGCTATTTTTGGTGCAAAGTATATTTTTAGACATGTCGATCATATTCTATGAGTTGCAGGATGCTCTTTGTGGATGGTTGGTCAAGTTGGAAAAATAGATGGACTTCTATTTTTAGACATATTGGATAGAGTCTATTTTTAGACTGCCAGTATAAATATAGATATGTCGAATATTATTAGCTCTTAATAATATTTGGACTCTAAACATTATCTTATTCTCTTGGAGAACTTTAGTTCAGTGCACAGATGTGGCACAACAGCTGACAGAAGGAATTACGCTATTCCCGAGGGTTTACTGGAGCTATTGCATGGAGGAATCAGTTAGAACTCAAGTGGCAGATTTATGACACAGTTGGAAGAAGTAGTTATGGAGTTGTATTCAGTTTAACTTAGTTAGACTCAGTTGAGCTAGTTGTATCTAGTCAAACTGATTGATACACTAGTGAGAGTGGAGTGAATTAATTAGTTAATTAATTCACTAAATAATAAATCATTAATCAATTGAAGAATACATTAGTTAAATACAGTGCATGGCAGTTTCAGTGGAGAATAGTGGAGAGATAGGTGAAAGAGCAAGTGTGACTATCAGTTGTGACTATAGTGATGCATTGATTGCATCCAACACTCAGTGGAGATGCCAATGAGGATTGCGTGAGCAAGGATGGAGTAATTAAAACTCATTCAGAGCCATTCTTCAATAGGTATTGCGCAGTAGAGGTAGGCTAGCAGGTGGCAAAGATCGGTGCATGGATTTGCAAGATCGGGCGTGATTAGTGTGTAGCGATTGTATTGTACTGAGAGCTTGATATGATTAGCTTTGTATGAGGATTGTTACATGATCTCTATGGCATATATTATATAAAGATATTTGGGGTTTTCAGCTTCAGGCTTTCCCGTTAAACAATTGTGTTAATGTGTGTGAATTTTTATTGTTTCATGTGTGAATTGCAATCTTGACTTAATTTCCGCAAATGATCAATGGTGGAATAGATTCTGTATTTTGCATGAAGTTAAAATAGTGTGAGATCAGGAGAATCTTGGACATATAACACATAAGTTATATAATTTATACAGCCTACACATCCTACTTGGCCTTATGCCCCTCCATATAACCCTAAGCCTGTGAACCAACCGTTCCAATAATATGTTCCTCAACCACCTTAGTGCAGCAACCCATCACAAGGGTGGAGGCCCCAACACAACCAACCAAATGCTTTAATACCTCCACCCCAGCCTCAAACTTATCTCACTCATTATTCTCCACCTAAGTTGCCTCAGATGACTACCCGACCCGACCCGAACCCAAAAAACAAGAAAGCACAACAGGTTTACAATGGGGAAACATCCTGAATTATTGAAAACATTCATATAGGTGCTTCTTGTTTGATGGAAGAGATTAACACTTAAAAAGCCATATTTCAAGAATTCCAAGTAATTTTTTCCTGGTCTTACGAAGAGATGTGAGGAATCAATCCTAATATTGTAATTCATGAAATTAAGCATATCCGGATGCTAAGCCTATTAGACAGAGATTATGTCCAATACATCCACAGAAAGCTACAACGATAAAATCTGAAGTTGAGAAGCTATTATGAGAAATATTTATTTATCCAATTCCATTAAAAAATTGGGTATCTAACATCATTCCTGTTACGAAGAAACAAGGGATTATAATAGTATGTGTTGATTATAGGGATATTAACAAGGCGTGTCCAAAACAAAACTATCCTACCCCCTACATCAACCAAATTATTGATGATTGTGCCAGAAATGAAATATTCTCATTTATGGATGGTTTTTCTGGCTATAATCAAATCAACATACCCCCTGCAGATCAACCAAAAACAACGTTTATATTCCCTTGGGGCACCTTTGCTTATTGAAAATTACCTTTCAGACTAAAAAATTTTGGTGCAACTTTTCAAAGAGCTATGTCTTATGCTTTTCATGATATCAAACACATTGTACAAGCTTATCTAGATGACTTACATGCTCATTCTTTACGCAGAGAAGATCATCCTGCACACTTATGAGCTATCTTCATGAGATGTAGGCATTACAAAATTCGTTTGAATCCGCAAAAATATGTTTTTTTGCGTATAATCAAGACGATTACTTGGATTCATCATTTCGAAAGATGGCATTCGTGTCAACCCTTCGAAGGTTGAAGTTATCATCAATTTACCTCCTCCTTCCACTCTTCGCCAACTCTAGAGTTTGCAAGGGAAAGCAATTTTTTACGTAGGTTTATCCCGAACTATGCTGAGTTAACAAAAGGTTTTACCCAGTTGTTGAAACAAAGTGTTCCTTTTCTTTAGGATGAGATTGCTGATAAATCTTTTGATGCACTAAAAAAATTGTTGACCCATGCACTGTTATTGCATCCACCCAATTACCACCAAGATTACTTTTTATACTTAGTTGCCTCTGATTCCAAAATTGGAATGGTATTGGTTCAGGAGGATGAATCTCACAACGAACATGTGATCTATTACCTAAGTCGGAATCTCAACCCGATGAAAATCAAATATTCGCATGCGGAGAAATTGGTCTTGGCATAAGCTCAAGTTGTCCAATGATTCCATCACTACATACTATTACGTATAACAACAATGATATCTAATTGCAACCCGATGATGTATATCTTGACAAAAAATTTACTCGGGGGAAAATAATCCAAATGGATTGTCATCATAAAATAGTTTTAATTGGAATTCGAGAAATCCAAGTCAAAGAAATCACTATTGTTTGCTGAGCTTATGTGTGACTTTCTCAATACTGAGACGGAAACTGTGGCAGAGAATCCAATCGCCGATGAATATTTGTTTCTCATCGGTACTTTAGACCCATGGTATGGAGATAACAGTATATATCTTCAAACCCAAACCTTTCACCCAAAGCTTTCACATTCATATTGATGAATAATCCGATATCAATCACAGCAATAAAATATTGTTGGAGACACTCTTTATCGTTGTGGTGCAGATTCTATTTTTCGACGTTGTATAACTCATGAAGAGGTTGAAAAGGTTTTGACTGATTTCCAGTCTAGGGCATGTGGTGGTCATATGTCTAGGTTTTCCACAACCCAAAAGATATTGTGAACTGATTATTTTTGGCTGTCTTTATTCAAATATTGTATCATTGCGGTCTGAAAATGCCACAACTGCCAAATTTTTGATCGAAAGATGCGCGCACCTCCAGTTCCTCTTCACCTAATCATTGCTGTCGGTCCTTTTGCGAAATGGGGCATCAATTTCATTACATGTAACCCTCACTCAGCCGGGGGGCAAGGGTATATTATTCTCTTCGTAGATTACTTTACCAAATGGATCGAGGCAATGCCTACATTCACGGCTAATGGAAAAAATGTAGCTACTTCATCTTCAATCACGCGATTGATCGTTTCAGTGTGCCTCAAGCTATTATTATGGACCATGGGAGTCATTTTTGAAATATTATGATGATCGAACTTTCTGATCAACTTAGCCTACGCCATGATACTTATAATCCATATTACCCACAGGCTAATGGTCAAGGTGAGGCTGTCAACAAGGTTTTAACCACCATGATTAAACGGATTTTCGGGACTCATAAATCGAATTGGTATACCATGATTTTTTCGGCATTATGGGCATACTGAACCTCTAAAAAAATTGCTATAGGGTTCACTCATTTTCAACTCGTTTATGGTTTAGAAGCTATGTTACCCATTGAATATGAAATACCGTCACTCAAATTAGCCATTGATTTGTTACCAGCTACCTATGAAGAGGAGAAACAATTTCTATAATTAGCACAATTAGATGAGACTCGACGCACCGCTGCATTAGCTACCGATGCTCACAAGAAATGTATGAAAGCTTAGTATGATCAAAGTGTTAATCCTCACATTTATGCATAAGGTGACCTAGTTTTAGTATATGATCAAGCTAATGAAAATCTAGGTGTTGGTAAATTCGAACCGATGTGGCATGGTCCCTATATTGTCAAGTGTGTGCTTGCAAAAGGAGCCTATGGATTAATTGATTATGATGAGGTATCTTTAGATAAACCCATAAATGGTCTTTATCTTAAGAGATATTATGCTTGAATTTCATGTGAAGATCTCTCTTGTACAATAGTTACTTTTTATAATAGTGTGCCTTAGATTAGACAAGTGTGCCTAGATTAGTTTTTGTTGTTACTACTATCACTGATTATCTTAATTACCCTTGATATTTCATATGTCAACATCCCTTCAAACATACATTGGTTTTGCTAATGGCGCCTATCATAGTACACAGAATATATCTTCCGCGGCTTGGGTTATCTATTCACTCATCAATGAGTTAGTTTCTAATCATGGGATATGCCTTGGTCAAACAACGAACAGTTTTGCAGAATATAGCGCAGTCATTGAGTTATTATATGATGCCATTATATTTGGTATTCGATGTTTGATCATTAGGTTGGATTCAAAACTCATTGTATTACATTTAAACAGAGTTTATGAAATTAGAAATCCAGTATTGTTAAGATTATTTTTGAAGGTTCGTCTCTTGGAATGACAATTTGATTATATCAAATATCAACATATTTCAAGAAATTTAAACACATTGGCTGATGCATTAGCTAATCGCATTTTAAATAGACATTTGCAACATTAACAAAGTAAACCAAAACAACATTCAATCCATGTTGAACAAGATACTCAGAGAACAAAAGTAGTAATATCATTAGGATAGATAAGTTTGTGTTCAAAAAATATTACATCGTCTGTGATCATAGGTTCAAACACCTTATGATCCAATATATACTGATACAAAAAAAATGTCGATCTGCATTTACTGTCAACTATCTATGATGATGATAATGGTAATAAACTATAGCACACGCCACCTTGCGCAAAAATCTCCTGAATGGACCTGGAACACCTGTCATGTGTCTTTGGAGCCTGAGAGGGATATCATCAGTTTCTGTATCAGGAATATCAATGGTTAACCTCTTAAGGTTGTGCTCCATGTATGCCAGAATATCTGCTGCATTGTCTTGTGTAGGTGCTATAGGTTGTGCTTCTCACCTATCAAAGCGACGAAGCGTCGCTAGTCGTTGCGGACCGACATATGCATTTAATTTTTTTTTTCAGTATTAGATGATTAAAAGCAAATAAAAAATAGATTAAAAACAAAAAAATGATTCAGTAACTTGTCTCATCCCACTGTGCCCCTGGAGGCAAAGATGTTTCAAGATCACCCCTATAGTCCACTCCCGCGTAAGGAAAGTATTCAATGGTGAAGACTTGGTTCCTGAGCCGCATGAAATAATCCAGAGTATACCAAAATACTGAACCACCCTCACCACCATGGAGAGCCATTAGTGCTACCCATCGCACCATTCGAGGTTCCTAAGGAGTTCCACGATCTACTGGGATCAGTGGAATTCTCTCTAGAGCAAATGAAATAAGAATGGCGCCATATCCGAATTTTTTCAAATTTGCATTCTTTGCTCTATTCAATTGGCCTTTCATATTGGCCAATACTCCTTCACACCAGTTAAATATTGTTCCTTCAAAAAACTCGATTGCAGTTTCCATCTTTGATTTAGTAGCCACATGAGGAGCTGCACTCCCGCATAACCTAGTCACTGTGAATGCTATGACTTTAAGTTCCAATCGCAAGATAGTTTTGATATCTATGTGACCATCCTTCAATTCTGTGTTATTGCTACAATATTGACCTTTGTAGCGGGCAATGGGAAGACCTCCCTGTCTGGCCCCAAATAAGGAAATGTTTCTTCCTCTTTGAGATAATTCGGTAAGGAAATATATGTCTTCTAGCTCAATCTCGAGCCGGTGGTCACCAATTATGAAACATTAGTCTTGAACGTCCCACACATTCACAAGCCAAGTCATTAACTCCACTTGCGCCTTCATTCCTTGAATCACACAGAATTTGCAAAAACCACAGTTTTTCAATGCACACATGGTTTCGTTGTCATCCATGGCTTCGTTATCTATGAGCTCATGTTCTCGTTCTCGCCATTACAACATGGTTAAATGACCTAAAAATCAACAAATCAAACAATTAAAACCATTTGGAAGAAAACTTGAACCATTTTTGAAAATAAATTTTAGTTTTTAAAATGTTTACAACACCCGCGCAGGTTCTGTGTGCAGACAGTGCGGTCGTCCACACGCGCTCCATGCAGAACCCACAATAGCCTGACGATTTTTCTTTTAAAAAATCTCCAGGTTCCGCGGTTATCAAATGGATTTCCCGTGCACCCCCGAGGGTGTATTTTGAAACATAAATTTCTCCCAAAAAATGAAATAAAATCTCAAAATAAAAAACGAAATGGATGAAAACGCAGCTAAGGATGATGTGGATTACCTGGCTCTAACAGTTTGACAAATGAACAGTCGGTTCTCCTGATATCTGCTCCGGAATTTTTTGGCCAAAAGCTCTCTATGCACTATTATCAAAACAAAAGGTAAAAATGACTTGTTTCAACCCCTTTTTATAGTTTTTAATGAATAAAATGTTATTATTTTATTTATTTTTCATTTTTAAAAGGTCATTTTTAAATATTTTTACTTTTTGAAAGAATATATTTGTAATCTTTTGATTTTTTGTGCAGGATACAGGATCTTTGGTGAAAATAATTATTTTGACACTAAGCAAAATTTTATCACTTTTTTGGGCTCTGTAAAAATACAAAAAAGAGAGACCCTGGAGTCCTCTTTTAAGCCCTTTTCAGACTCTTGAAATATGAAAAGATCGCTGAGTACTTCACAATTCGTACTCATTAAAGTAAATGAACAGTCGTCCTTTCTGTATAAGTTTACCCCTTTTCCGGACTGAACTGGACTAATTACGAAAAATATATACGTTGACTAATCACGGTCAATAGAGTTCTCTATTGCATTATTTCATCCCTTTTCAGGCCTGAGAGACTAAATTTATGAAAAATAACAACCATGGAGTTTACTTATGTTTTTCTTCTAACTCCCTAAAACTGAAAAACGCCGTGTTTCTCCTATACTAGACTCATTAAAATTTAACAGTAAAGGACTTGTCGATTAAAACAGGATCGAATCACTCCTTCTTAGGGTTCAATTTTAATACTAATATGGACTCATCCAAAGGATGAGCTTACAAAAACAAGAAAATTTTATCCTCCTCAAGCTTGAAAAAAATAAAGAGGTACTTTCTAGTAATGGTGGCAGAAAAAGAGAGAAAAAGAATCCAGTTTTCACCCTTGTTTAGAAAGCAGCATGCCACTTGTGAACATGAAATTTTGTCACACTTGTACCTGGATTGGGAAATCCTTTGTTTAACAGTTAATAAAACCACATTGAAAGTCTTCAGCCGGTTTCTGGGTATTAGATTTAGGTCAAATGCTGCCAAGTCATCTGCAGTGTCGTTATGTGTTCAAGAGAGATTTCAAATAAACCATTCATTGCAAACATTTGTCTCCATTCAAATTGACCATCCCTGAGTCAGTCCTTGCAAAATATTTCTTCAAAAATTAATCTAATGGTTTCATTTCGTGGGCTTTCCTACGACGGATCAATTTCTATCGACATCAGTTGATCATCTAGAAATTTGATCTAGAATCATATCAGTACCTTGGGATCTGCATGCCCTAATGGCAGGTTTCTCGCCTTCGACGATAGGTTGCATCATTGACCTTCGATCAAACGATTCTATGATTGTTCGATTGTAAATTATTCATTCACACTTCATAGATTGTACTAGAGTACTTTGAGAGCCATTTCCATTATTGGTGGTTTCTCTCACACTTGTTAACGGTTCACGTCATTGACTGGTAATCAAGTGGTTTTTACCATATTCGACTTCGACATAATCAATCGCATGGATAGATTCGTACTAGTTCGGGAAGCGGAAATCAAGACCCTAGATCTAGTTTCCACCATCCAGGTTGCGAGGAGTTTTATTATTCATGATACAGTATACTACTCATCACAGATAGTTGCGCCCATACTGTGTCTATTTTTGATGTAATATTAAAACCATATATGTACTAGAACATTTAGTTAGTTTTGATCTGAGTATGGGAATGCCTACCTCAATGATGATATATATATATATATATATATATATATATATATATATATATATATATATATATATATGTTTGCATTGAATGTTTTTCAGGTTTTCAACCAATGTCTCCAAACCAATCCTCAGAATGATAAAGCACTTCACTCTTCAGAATAACCTTAGAATTCGCACTTTAGGGGGAAATCTGTTACACGTCATTTTGTCACCATGACATTTGACTTTTCATATGGGTCTATCACCATCCATATCATGTTTCCTTAGAGGTAAAAAACACCAATGTTCCTAAACCAATTCTTGGAATTGGAGAAAATCCATGTAAAACCCTTAAAAGCCTACCTGCTTGGTTTTTCTAGCCTTTCCCCGCGCATCGGCTACTTTTCTGTCCATAAACTGCGGCAAATACCACACTTTTTTCCACTATTACCTGCACACCCCCATGAAAATAAAATAAAATAAAAAGTAAATTCTAGAAGCCTTGCTGGTTGAGTATTCTGCCAATTGGAAACTTCTAGAGTCATGATCAGTTCGAGCTTTATCCCTCCACTCATGGAGCTTATCCCTTGGTCCATGGAGCTCAAATCCCTTCATGAGAGGAATCCATCCCCCTCTTAATGGAATTGAAACTACCTCCATTTCCCTATAAATTGAGCTCAAGTTTTAGGTTGAAGGGTATATACCAATGCATTTAGAGACAAATTTATACAGTTTCTAAGCTGAAGAGAGTTCATAAGAGTGCATAATTTCTACACTAGTGAGTTTTTGTTGGCATGAGAATGTTCACACCCTTGTGTCTATAACTCCATGTTGGTATCTAGAGAGGAAGGCTTATCAGACTGAAGGAGAAATGATTATTCAAGACCTCGAGAGAAATATGTACGACATCAAGGCATCAAGTTGTAAGATTACTCTTTTTATTCAAGATAATACATATGGATCTCTTTTTCTCATTGATTTGTTTCTATGCTTATTGGAATAACATCAATACTTAGAATCCTTGATCACTAAGTTGGATTAGCATTTTCTGATTATTATATGTTGTAGATGCTTTGATCCTTTGTCTTGTCTTTGATTGCAGGTTCTACTTATTGGAAAAACCAGTTTGGAGCAACGGGACAAAAGGCTACATCAAATGTTTGGATTTCAAGGTAGGGGCATGTCCCCTTTACTTTATTATAATAATTCCAAAATGAAATTAATCTATAGGAAAAGGTTTCCAAATGGATCTTTGTTTCTAGTTACTCGTTGGAGTACTAGGGAGACCGCTCTTGTCCGCAAGAGGGATTAATCCACGTAACAGGGTATGTAGACTGTGAATTTGGAAAAATAGAGGACATAGATAGGGTAGGTTTTGGGGATGAAATGAAGGGTAGCGAAGCCAAGAAAAATTCCCCAAAAAAATCAGGAGGTAGGGTTGTATGTTGGCTTCAAAATATAGGTGAAATTTGGTGAAATGGATGTAAATAAAGTGATCAAATTAGGAAAACACGGGGATTTCCTAATTATGTAATAGAAAAATAATATGAAATTAAGGTTTGATGGGAATGAAGTGTAGGGAGACTGTGAATGGTAGGGAATGATAGAATATGGTCTGGGGAAGGTGTATGAGGGTATTATATGGTAGGGTTAGAGTTTAGTTCACTGAAATCATCCAATGATAAACAAAAGTGAAAATGTAGTGGAAAAGGAGGTAAGTAAGAAAACAAACATTGTGCTTGATAATTTGAATTGAGGAGGATATGAGGTGCTTAATTACTCTTGAGGAAGCTTTAAAACTGATGGCAATGATCTTGGAGCTTGGATGAATGTTTTGGGAGAAAAATACCAAAAATGCAGCACTGAGCAATACATAACACACCTCTGCCAGATGTGTAACAAACTCTCCCAGATGTGTAACAACAATATCTGCATGAGCCACACATTGGGATGAAAGTGGAGGGGAGCGTGTGGGAAGGAGAGTGCGAAAGGAGGGAAATTTGGCTGATTTCGGAGCGGGGTCAAGATGGTTTATGGTATTGAAGGGGGGGTGCGAAACGACACTGTGTCGACACGTAAGGTGGTTCTAGTTTGAATGAAACCACATTTTTGGACCCAGTAAAGGTAGGATGGTGGGGGGGGGGGGGGGGGGCGAAAAGGCTTATAGATCATTGATTAGACGCATGAATGATCTAGTGGCTGGGAGGAGCTTGAGATTTAACCACAAATGACAAATTGTTTTGTCATTTTCAAGCCTTTATTAGATATATGGGGAAATTTGGATAAAATGTGTCATAGCCTGAACTTTGGATAAAACAAATTAAACTCAATACTTTTTGCTAAAGGCGCATATTTTCACAATTTTTTCTGACTTAGGATAAAGACATAGGATGTAAAATTTACCCCATTTTATCCCTTTGACCCCTTTTTGGAAATTAAAAAAATTGACAATGAAAAAAGTTTTGAAATAAGACAAAGTTTGTTACTTTATTCCCCTAACTATGTTAACTCCCTTTCAAATACTGATATGATGAAAATGAAGCATTTTTCGCCATTTTTGGTGATATATTTGGAATTTTTAGTGGAAAAACAAGGAGACCTAGATACCGAATTAGATGGAGATGGAATGACTGACCTAACATTCTCAATGAAAATGAGTGATATGACCTTTGATATGATTATGGCCATGGATGGAATGAGGGGAGAAACATTTTTGACCTAAAACATATGAAGTGATCCAAATTTATTTAAAAACTTGTTTGAAAAGACAAAATTTTTGACCTAGGACTACTAGCAAATAAACTGAAAGAGCACGTTTGATCACTGGACATATTGACACTAACATTGGCTCCAACTGGGGATTCCAGATCCTTCAGGAGGTGTCAATAACACCGTATATCATGTAGTCTTATCCATTAGGTGATGGAGTTAAAACTGGAAACTGAAAAACTTCGACAATCTTAAAATGATGAAATAAAACTGGAAATTACTTTGACTCAAAAATTAACTTGACTCTGAATAAACTTACTTATGAAAGCATACCATTGGGATCTTAGGGCCTTCTCCTCGGGCTTCAAATCTTGATGATAACCGCCCACCTACTGAAGATATATATACAATCATGCGATATGATCCCTCCGGTGTAACCAATCCAGCAAATGCCTACTTACTTGAATCCTACTCACACTTTCCTCAAGTAGGAAAAAGGAACAAAAGATAGGGAAATCAAAGTGTCCACTGAACATGAGCTCATGATCCATAAATACAAGATGATTCATCTTCCTAGATGGTTGCAACAAACTGACCAAAGGATCATGAAGAACATGCAACGTAAATTTTTATGGATGACTTAAAACAGGAAAACAAACCTCCTTCCAAAATTTTGGTTTGTCTATGTGCTGAAACTGATCACCTTCATCAATGAATGCTGCAGCATCGAACTTCATTACTGGATGTAACAAAATAGAAATAGGGTCTTCAATAATATTAGGAGAAAGGGAGGTTTGTTCTTGAAAATCTGTGTTTGAAGTAGCCATATTATCAAAAGAAAAAATGTGCACATCCATAGGATCCAGGACAAACTCCTCTTCTTCAGCAGACTCTTCAATTTCTGAACCTGGAGGAAAATAATCATCTGCAAAAGGCTCTAAAACAACCTCTTTTTTTTCATTTATTTCTCGTAACTTATGATGGTCAATTTGAAGCCTATCATCTTCAAAATCTGAAGGTACATGAAACTATTTTGGAAAATCGATTCAGGAGTAATCCTTCATTTGAATATGAATTAAGAGTTTCTAAAGTATCATATTCATTAGATATTTGAAAAATATTAGCTTTAATGGAATCTTCAATAACTGGTACAACAAGATGTAATTCTATGTCAGATACCCCTTTAATCCCATCGTCTTGGGCTGCATTCTCATACTGCTGAAAGTAAGAATTTTCAAAAGGATTTGTAATCTGCTTTTCCTCGGTCATTGACCCAGAAGATCAATAAACCAATGGATTTTATATTTGATTTTCTTGTTTAAAATATTTATCATACTCATGATCATGAAAATATGGACAAGGATGCAAATATTTGTTAACTTCATGGGATTTTTCTTGACTGATAGGATGCAGATCTGTTTCATCTTCAAGCAAAGGAGTAGATGCATGCTATGAATGATCCTTTGTATCAAGGCATCTAATCTCTATTATTTTTTGTTGAGAAGAATATTCATGAAGGGCCTCTATGATCTCATAATCTAGACACTCTTCATCACCAAAATCATCTTCAAGGTATTGAATGAAATATTCATAGGATTCAAAAAAATATTTTAACAACGAGAATGAATGGCGAGACTTAATAAAACTCAAAGAATGTTGTGTGAAAATACTTATGAGAGAATAAGATACCTGGTTTCAACCCTTGATACCATGATCTTGCTTTCCCTTCCTGGGTAGCCATAAACATTTTCATCAAACAATCCTCATGAAACCTAATCCCAAGCTTATGTATATTCCAATGAAATTTTATTAGATGTAGAATAGCCTAATCCTCGTTTCCATCTATGAATTTGGGAAAATAAGTTTTCCAATCTATGAAAGGAATTTGATTTGGAAAACCATGAATGTGAGCATGATTAATAGGGGCATACCTTCTTGTAGTTGAATCCATCTTGAAATCAGTGAAGTCGCCAAGAAGTTCTTCAAGCTACCAATTTTTTGGTAGTGGAATCGCCATGAAAACTTTGAACCTTTGGATTCTTCTACACTAGAGTTGCCAGGTCAAAGATGCACAACCTTCTTGTGCCTGACCAATATTCACCATCAACAATTAGAGCTAATAGTTGTCGTTATTTCCTAGGAAATATTCAACCTTCGCTCCCTGACAACGACGCCAAAAATGTTATCACTCCCCCCAAATTCCCAAGCTTGAGTGTGGGATTGAAGGAAGGTAACCACAGACCCGGCTTTAGGTTAGGTAGCTAGCCCTATCGGGACCAAAGAGAGATCTATCAATGTCACTTTGTAGTCAATGAAATGACTGAATATCTAATGATATTAGACTAGGTATATAAGCTTAGTAAATAGGGTTTTTGTTTGATGTTTTTGGTTGGATAGGAGTGACATTAAGGAGACTAGGTGTAGGGCTTAAGGTCAAGTTGCAGAGAATATGGATGAGGCCAGTTAGGTAGCTTGAAAGCATGTGTAGTTTTTCATTGTGTATAGGATGAAATGATAGAAAATATTAATGAGCATTGAGTTGAATTCATTCATTTAGAAGAACATAAACATATAATGTAAATATTGTTAAGACAAAGCATGAAAAGGCATGATTTTTGTTTACAAACTGATAAGATAAACACATAGAAGCATATATATGAAAAAGGAAAACATACCATTAAACATGATAAGATAAAAATACAGAGAAAAAAAAAATGCTCCTTGGCATACCATGGGATTCTCAACACAAATTCTACAACATTGTCTTTGATTTCATTCCAAAAGGCTTGTACAATATCTCCATTGCAAGAAACAACTATTCAACCCAAGAAAAGACTAAAGAGGGTCTACTTATAGAAAATATGCACAATGACACCTCATAGGGTTGAAATACCATCCACAATGCATCATAAATACATGAGATGAGTCACTTCCTAGAATCTAGGGAGGTTAGAAACCATTCCCTAAAATTCAGTTGTAGACTATGAGTGGTTGTTACCCACACTAAATTACACGTTTCCTCATGATAAGAGGAAAAAACCAACTCCATTACTCCAATTCCAGCTGAAAGGATAGAAAACCTTGAAATTCTAAATTTTTTTGGGCTTGACAAGTGTCCCGAGGAATCTTATGCAGATGTGTAACACTTTTTTTACAGATGTGCAAATTTTTTTTGCAGCTGATTATGAGGGATTTTTAGGACTCCAAATATGAATCTAAAAGATAGGTCAACTAGAATTGTGTGTCTAGTTTCCTGAACATCTTGAATTTTGAAAAATGACCCATGGGAAGGCCTCCAAAAGTCGATTCTCCCAAGGTTACTCCAGATGTGTAACAGACTGTAAAAAAATATTGGCAGAAGCGTAGAAAACTAGTGGTTTTTTGGATTTTGCTTCCAAACTAGAGCTTGTCATGTAGAAATGGTTCCTGATCTGTGATGTACTCATCAAAATTCATCCATCCTTGTAATCCATTCATCATTTTTATGCCCTAGTTAAAAGTGTAACAACTTGGTGCTACGCATCTGTGAAGGTTGAATTTCTAGTTTAGTGCAAAAATCACTAAAAATACCAAAATTGCTCAAATATTCTCCAATTTTTTTTTATGGCACCTATGGATGATGTGCTAAACAAAAAAATGAAGCTTCATCTAGAAAATCTAAACTATCCTTCTCCTTTTACTTCATTTGAGCCTCTTTGAGCTTTTTTTTCACTTATTTAAGCCTGATTTGTGAAATTTTGTTCCTCGTACAATAATGATTGGTCATATGCCTCTAAAGATTATTGTTTATTTTGGCTCTTTTCAAAATCTTATCCAAATTTTCATTCACCCTTCCTAACCAGAGTTCTTTATCTTGATTTATCTCCATATCTATTAGCTCATCAAAGGTCAACTCTTCAGATGGATGAGTTGACTGTCTTTCTATCTCCAACGCCCTCTTAAGACCTCTTGTCTTTGGCCTTCTTGGTTGTGTTTCAATATCCATGTCCTGCATTTGATCAACATATATTACTTGCTTCCCTTTACCTTTATCTGTATCTAGGTCTGCCTTAGGTTTACTTTGTATCATCTGCTTCACCTTCAATTGCCAATTTTCTTGTTGTATGAAAGTAATTTGAGAATTTGCAACGGAGAAAATATCCCTCAACTATGCTATTTCCTCATATTTCTCCCTAATCATATCCTTAGCTAATTTGAATTCAAATTTCTCTGCCACCTTAAATTCTAAGGGTGCTTGTTCATCATGTTGGTGCAATGGTGATTCAATCTGATGCATGAGTAGTTTCTCCTCTCTTTCTCTTTGGTCGGTTATGGTATGAAGTGTAGACACACTTTTGATGGATTTGGGAGCAAAGACCTGTCTCTTTCCCTTCTCATAGGTGTGAGTGACCTCACAACCCCTAGGAGCCTTTTAAATCTGAGTTTGCATGCTGGAAGATCCAACCTCCATTGGTTGTACTGATATTGATGGTGATGGTGTGCTATGCATGACAGGAGGACTAGTGGTGGGCATTGTTGTTAATTTTTCCATGAAGGTTTCCCAAGTCATGTTGATGGCTAAAAGATGATGTAAAACAATGAGTTTGACTAGACCATGGTGGAAAAGAGTTATATGATGATATTTTTTTATGCCCTGAACCTTCTCCGTCATTCTAAGAAAATTTATGTATAAATATTATGGTAAGTCAAGTGGTTTAGCAGAGGTATAATGCATCAATAATTTGATATGGTACCTATACAACCTAGAGAATCTCCCTTCACAGGTGAAATTTTTCATAATTAACCTCATCAAAGGAGCATATGTGTTAGGGAGGTGCCTGAAAGGAATTATATACTCAGGGTTATCTCTAGCATAACGTTTGAGGAGAAATTTATAATCTTCAAGGTCTATATCCATGCCTTTAAACCACTTTTTTCCATGAATAGGTATAATTGTTGCTGAATAAATCACATCTAATGATAATTTGAACTCTACACCTGCAATGATGGCCTTTCCCATACTGAAACTTGTGGCAAATAATCTTGTCAATTGGAGATGACAACCTTCTTCCATGGTTTTCTCATAGAATCCCAAACATCCAGTCCTCTCAAAGCATCCTTTGACAAAAGATGATGCATTAAATTTTTTTAAGTTGGAGGGATCAAATTTGATGTGGCAGCCTCCTTTATGGATTTTCTTTTCACTTTCCATAATGTTTATCAAAAGGATGAAACCCTATGTGTTTAGATCTAGTGGGTTTGTAGTCTGTGAATTTGGAAAAATAGAGGACATGGATAGGGTGGTTTGGAGGATGAAATGAAGGGTAGTGAAGCCAAGAAAAATTCCCAAAAAAAATCAAGGCGTAGGGTTGTAGGTTGGCTTCAAAATACAGGTGAAATTTGGTGAAATGGATGTAAATAAAGTGATCAAATTAGGAAAACATATGGATTTCCTAATTCTTTAATATAAAAATAGTATGAAATTAAGGTTTGATGGGAATGAAGTATAGGGAGACTGTGAATGGTAGGGAATGATAGAATATGGTCTGGGGAAGGTGTATGCCGATATTAGATGGTAGGGTTAGAGTTTAGTTCACTGAAATCATCCAATAATAAACATAAGTGAAAATGTAGTGGAAAATATGGTAAGCAAGAAAACCAACACTCTGCTTGATAATTTGACTTGAAGAGGATATGAGGTGCTTACTGTTGAGGAAGCTTTAAAAACTGATGGCAGTGATCATGGATCTTGGATGAATGTTTTGGGAGAAAAATACTAGAAACGCAACACACTAATAGATGTGTAACACACCTTTTCCAAATGAGTAAAAAAATCTCCCAGATGTGTAACAACAGTCTCCAGATGAGCCACATGTTGGGATGAGAGTGGAGTGGAGTGCGTGGGAAAGAGAGTGGGAAAGGAGGGTGGTTTGGCGGATTTCAAAGGGGGGTTGAGATGATTTGTGGTATTGAGATGGGGGGGGGGGTGTGAAATGACACTGTGTTGACTCGTAACATGGGTTTAGTGGGAATGAAACCACCTTTTCAGACCCCCCCCTGTCGGTTAAGGTAGGATGGCGAGGGGGGGAAAAAAGGCTTATAGACCGTTGATCTGACGGAGGAATGATCTAGCGGCTGGGAGGAGATTGAGATTTAACCACAAGCGACAAATTTTTTTGTTGTTTTAAAACCTTTATTAAATATGTCGAGAAATTTGGATAAAAAAATTAAACTCAATACTTTTGACTAAATGCGCATATTTTCAGAATTTTTTCCGACTTAGGATAAATACATAGGACGTAAAATTTACCCCATTTTATCCCTTTGGCCCCTTTTTGGAAATAAAAAATTTGACAATGAAACAAGTTTTGAAATAAGACAAAGTGTCTTAATATATTCCCCTAACTATGCTAACTCCATTTAAAAGACTGATATGATGAAAATGAAGCCTTGTTCGCCCTTTTTGGTGACATATTTAGAATTTTCAGTGGAAAAACAAGGATACCTAGATACAAACTTAGATGCAAATGGAATGATTGACCTAAGGCTCTCAATGAAATTGAGTGACATGACCTCTGAGATGATTATGGCCATGGATTGAATGAGGGGAGTATCATTTCTGACCTAGACCATATGCAATGATCAAAATTTATTTGAAAACTTGTTTGAAAAAACAAAATTTTTGACCTAGGACTACTAGAAAATAAACCGAAAGAGCATGTTTGATCACTGGACATATTGAAACTAACAGGTTCCAAGCCCACAATTCCCTATTATGGCACTCCAACCTCCATACCTCGAACCCTAGGGCTTGGAGTACCTCACAAGCTACCAAAAATCAACACTCCCTCTTAGCGATGGAGGTGCTTCCAAGACTAGGAAGTAGCTCGTCATCATCATCACTGCTTGCAACACTCACCCAAGTTTTGGTGCTCACAACTGCAGAAATCCTTGTAGCATGGACTATGCCTTTCTCATAAGTGTCACTGTCATTGAAAGCATCCTGATTCTTCTTCTTTTCTTGAAATTTCATCCACTATCTCCATTATTCCTTCTTGGAAGCTATTGGAGAACGCTTGCTCCCCACTAACCACACACTCTTCTTGGGCTGCAAAGTCTCCGTCTGAACCTGCAAGCTTGTTATGTATATTTTATTAATTATTAGTTAGATATAGTTATATTAGGTTTTATTAAGTGAAAGGGCATGATCAAAGATCATGCCTCTTCACCAAGGGACACCATGAGGCTATATTTAAAGCCTCGATGATTCCCCATTGTAATCATATCTCATATCTCATATTTTATCAATAATAATATATACTTATTCAAGTTTACCAGAGTTTTTACACTCCATTGGTATCAGAGCCATCGCTCTTCGGGATCTGTGTGATCACCCAGAATTAAGGAATTACAAGAAAATTCCAAAATTGCAGATTTTTTTAAAAACCAAGTGCTGGTGGGTAGCAACATTTGTTTTTAAAAAAAAGGAAGAAGAAGGAAGAAATATATATATATATATATATAATCGAAAGAGAGAAGGAAGTCAACATAAAGGGGGAAATAAATTAAAAGGAAAAAAAAATATTTAAAAGAAAATAGTTCCAAAAGAAAAAAAAGAAAAAAGTAAAAAGAGATATATATATATATATATATATAAAGAAGTACATATACGTACATGTGAAGACAAAGTAAAAAGAAACAAGGAAGAGTAATTACTCGTGGTTTACAAGCTCGTGGTTTTGGAGCCCATGGTAATTGCCCATGGTATTAAAACCCATTCACCCTTTTCAAAACAACGTGACTTTTCAAAGTTAACAAATTTTTTCCCCATATATATATATATATATATATATATATATATATATATATAATTCAAATAATAAAATAATAATAATAATAATTATTATTATTATTATTATTTAAAAATGTATATCACAATAATAATAATAATTATTATTATTATTTCAAAAAAATTTAATTTAATTAATTAATTAATTAATTAAAAAAAGGGAAAATTTGGCAGAAAAATATTCCCCACCTCATACATGTTCAATGTCTTTATCGATGTCGATGGTCGAATTCCAGAAGAAATTGGTGGATCTTGAGAAACAAATCAATAATAATTCTGAAGAATTTGGAAAAAGATTAGTCGATCTTGAAGGTACAGTTGCAAGACACTCCAACGACATCAAAAAGGTTCATGATACGACAAATCGAATAGAAAGACAAATGTGGCTAAATCATCATGAGGTCACAGAAAAGCATAGCGAAGCAATGAACAAGATGACAGAACTCTTCGATAAGCTAAATGATAAGATAGATAAGTTAAGTCAGACACAACCTCCAATATTCCCAAATGTCGAACATAATCAACTAAAAAATTCAGCTAATTCAGATCATCATCATGAATATAACATGTTTGAAAAATAGAAATTAAATAAGGTTGAATTGGAAATCAGCTCACATGAAGGCTATAGTGTTGAACCACCTAGAAGTAAAGACTCTGAGATCAACCATGAAAATTATAGAGCTGAGAAAACAAGAGAAGAAAATGCAACTCAATCCACTAATAAAGCCAATAATTCAACAATAGAAGTTATTAAGAACTTTTATATAAATGAAAATCCAATGGTAGAAAAAGAAACAATGTCGGTGAAGGAGCCACATAAAGAATTCATCGTGACTGCTATCACAGATGCAACAACAGACATATTCATTGAAAATGAAAGAAACCATGAAAATACAGATGCTTATAAACAGCAAAATGTTTCATCCCTAGAATTGAACAAAAAATGTGAAGAGATAAACACATATGAATCCACTGATACAGTGCCAGAAGCTGTTAAGGCCTTCGATGATGAAGCAGATATGGTTGTTAAGAAGGAAGCGTTTGATGATGAGGAGAAGTTGCGTCGAACAATAATTGTGGGTAACTTACCTCTAAATCTAAAAAGGAATCACGAAAAATCACCAGAAGAACAAGGAATAGTTCGGAAACACGAAAAATTCTTCCAAGACATGCCAATAAAAATTCCTCCTAATAAGGAACATGAACATCCAATAGAAGTCAAGAAAGGACCTGACCCTGTCAGTATCAAATCTTGTTTCTATCCACATCACCAAAAGATTGAACTCGAGAAGATGCTCCACGATCTTTTTAAAATGTGGGAAGCAAGAGCTCGCCACTCGAGAAACCCAGACATTCGTCAACATTGTCCATTATTACGTATGATTTGAGGACAAAGCATCTTTAAGAGAGGGGAAATGTTATGTATATTTTATTAATTATTAGTTAGATATAGTTATATTAGGTTTTATTAAGTGAAAGGGTATTGCCTCTTCACCAAGGGACACCATGAGGCTATATTTAAAGCCTCGGTGATTCCCCATTGTAATCATATCTCATATCTCATCTTTTATCAATAATAATATATACTTATTCAATTTTACCAGAGTTTTTACACTCCAAATCTCCCTCTAGAACTCAACCCCCTATGAGCCTCTATTACTTGGAACTTTTTCTCTTGAACACGTCCCCGCTCCTTTGAAGCCTGCACTTGCACCTGCTTCTTTGGAACCTACACCTGTTCCTCCTGCTTCTTCTTCCCATGATTCATAGGCTTTCCCTTCAACCTGTATAGAACATGCTCTCTAACTCCAATCACAATGTTTGTGGAGCTAGATCCTCTAGGCCTAAGTCTTTCCTTCCCACTCTAGAACAAGACCTCAAACCCTTTATGCTTGATCACTGAGACATATATTACATTATATAAAAATATTACATATTGGACTTGCATCACCTTTTTAGAGAATTAGAAAGGCAGAAAGATCCTCTTGTTCTTGATTATTTATTTGTGATCATCTTTAGTTCTTATTATTCTGTTCTTATCTTTCCTTTTATTAGTTCATTATGAAAATATCAAAGTAAACTCACATAGATCAATGACACCAAATGTAGGTTAGTAGCCAGGGGAAAACCCAATCAATAATTCTTCCTTCAATAGTGATTTTTGAGACTCTAGACCTTGAACTGGACTTCCTCCACACCAAGGCAACCTTGTGATCCTTTTTTAATTTCGCAACAACATCAAAAATAGTAGCACTATGATGTAGTAGCATTAGCGATATAGTTCGATATTTAGGTAGAGACTTCAATATAGCTTCAAATACTTCGATTTAGGCCCAATACAACTTATCTAAGCAGTATCATTTAGCAAAACAAACTTCGAATTTCTCTTCTCTTGGTAGTAGCACTGATGCAAAGTTTGTTGCGGTAAAAATTTTAGAACTTCAATCTCCCAAACTATAGCTCGAAATGCAGAGAGAGTGGTGCCAAAATTTCGATTTTTTTCAACTCTATAAGTGTATCGAAAATTGAATCCAAAAATTCCTTCTCCTTCACTTCGCAAATTTCTCTTATTGCAATTTCCAGAACGAATTTCTGTGTTGCAGTGAGATGGTTCCAACTGAGTTCGATTCCACTGTATATATAGGCTTGAGATGAGCTCAAATTCCTGGGATTGAGTCTGACTTGATCACCTCAAGACCAACTTGGTGTGGAGGCTTCATAAATCATATTTTACTCAATATTTGACCTATTTGCATGATTTAAAAGCCCAATATGGATTAATTTTAAATCTGAAATAAACATATAGACTCAAAATAAAACCTAGAAGTCCACAATAGGGAGTTTGACCTAAAATAAATATGACCCAAGCATGAAATCCATTCTTTAATAAGTCATTTAATAATAATATAAAATCATTTTCTTTATTATTTTGACATGTACAATAAATATTGACTCAATTACAATTTATGAAGACCGAACCTAGTTACATTCTTCAACAATCCCTCTTAACTAGGGAGGTATTCATAACTCAATACTACAAGGTAGATCTAAACTAAATGAACTATGAAGAATCTTTAGACACTTAAATGTCATGGACTAGATTCCTGACCAGGGAACTCCATCCATTGGTCACTCAACAGTTTAGGCACCTTAATGCCATGGAATAGATTCTTGACCAGGGAAATCTATCCAAGCGAGAATAAGTTGGACTAAAATTTTCAGCCTCTATAGGTACCATCAGGCTTAATTACTAACCATAAACCTAGGGAACTAGGTGCACATCCACCTGATGTAACCCTCCCTACCAAACATCTACACAAAGTGTCGGCATGATGTCTTTTAGGAAATGCTTCACTAAAAAATCCTCATGACACCTTGATCTAGCAGATCAAGGAAAACCAATCTCTCCCAATCAAATTGATTGGTAACCAGCATGTTATCAAAACCTTCGAGATATTCACCTGTGCAAACACAAACCCAATAAACAATACATATTAAAGTATAATCAAAGAAAACATATGGGGTTTCAATGTTTCTCTTCAGCTAATTTCAGTAGGACTATCACTTGAATCTTTGAATTAAGATTCCTCATACACTTTAATTTCCTACTTGTCATGTAGCAACATATTATTCAATCAGATCTCACTTTCCTTTTTATAGCAGCACCAAAGCATTCCCCAATCATGACTATGATTCTCACTCATGGTCTTCACTAAGACTTACGATTGTTAGTCCTGGTCTAGTGCATGACACATGAATTAGAGAACCATAACCATGTCTTCTTTATCCAGGCTCCCTCTTAATCTAGGGATATCAACTTCTTCCTTTAGGCGTTGAAGAATCTTTCATGGCTTCCATCCTTCTCATCATACTTATCAACTTCTCATTTTTATGATGTACTTGCACAACTTTAGACAAGTACAACTAAAATTGTAAAAGCATAAAGTTAGCCACACTAGAGTCACAGAAGAATTTTCAACTTTATACATATTAGATACCCAAACAAGAGACCTATACACTTCAATATTTTTCTGGGGATTTTTATCATAAACCCTAGACTACTTCACAATGTCTTTCATTCTATCTAGGGTTTCAGTGTTCCTTTCAAAGGTATAATATACCTTGCTATAAAATTTAGTAAACCCTATAAACAATATAGATATACAAGATATATAACAACATTTATAATTCACATGTTATACTTTCCATTAGGGATTCATACAAATCCTAGATTTCATACAAAAGAGTCAATCAAGATTAATCACAACTCAAACATTATCATGTTCAGTTTTCTCTAGAGTTAGTTGCAGACTCTATATTTCAAATCAATTATCAAAACATATCATGAAGAGCTCTTACTAGGGTTTGATGTAGACCCTATATTTTCCATCTATAAATTCTCAGCACACATTATATTGATTCAAATGAACATACATACTAGAGACTTTAAACATTACTAGGATTTATTTATAGATCCTAGAATTTTCAATCATCATCCTATATATTTTAAACTTTGACTAAGGTTTGTTTCAAAACCCTAGAATATTAGGACCATTATAAAGTAGGTCAACACACATATCTAGGAGATCATCATTATAATCACATCATAATTTAGTCAACATTAATACATTATACATATATTGTCCTAGAATAGGTTAGGGATTCAATCAAGAGAACATATATCTAGGGTTTCACTCCTACGACTTTCCATAACAAGATTTTTACCTGTAGACCAAACCAAAACCTATGGTTTAGGTTCATTGTCAAATAAAACTCTTATTATATCATACTTCATAGGTTAGAGTTTTTGAACAACATTAATTTAACTCTAACAATTTTAGAGCTTCCATGATCATATCAAAATCCGAAACTAGACATTATCAATATGTTAATCAGAATATAAATTTCTTCATAAATATCCCTAAATAGGTTTAGGGTTTCACACATTATCAAAATACCCTTAGGTTAGGGTTTTCTAGAGAAATTCCTTAAGGTTCTATTTATATAATGAATATGAGGTATATGAGCTGGGTAGATTCATCAGGTGATGAATCATCCCAAACAAGAATCCTTTTAGGATTCAGTAGTGCTGAACATATCAATAGTTAGTAGCATAGAAATAGATATTTCAAAGAGAGTAACTAGACTTTATATTTCAATAAATGCATTTAATTCTTTGAATTTTTTTTTTGACTTGTGTGGTCTTCTTATTTGATCCTTGAAGCCTTCTCCATGATTCTTGGATATCCTGTAGATTGATTCCTAGGCAAGGAATAGAGGTAGACAAGTGATTAGTATTTAATATAATAAAAATCTTAAATAAGTACATGAAAACAAATAGAGGGAATGGGATACTTATCTCGAGGAGTTTTTGTGGGCTCCCTCCCAAGCTTGAGGTAAAACCTAAAACTTATAAACCAAATAAATATATTTCCAAGAAGATGTTAAACCTATACTACAAAAAATATACAAATGAAATATAAGAGAGAAGAGGATTAGTAGTGCAAGTCCCTCAAATCTTCTTTGGGATTTTCTTTCTTGGGGGATGATTTTTACTCAACCATGTTAGCATGATCGTCATATATTTTCTTGCTCCTAGGGTTTTCAGGGAAATCACTCCTATAGCGTCCCATATTGTGACAATGATAACACTCAATTTTGTTTATATCAACATTTTCTTTGGTGGCTTCTTCTTGAATGTTCCTTTATGATGAGCAACATAAGCATTTGAAATTTCTTCATTTTTGGTTACCGTGGAGACTCTTAATTATTTTTGAATGCATGTTGTCCATAACTCCTCAAATATGGGTGTTTCTTTCCAGTTATTGAGAGTTGAAGCAAAATAACCCCAAGAAGGTGGTAGTCCCAGAATGGTTGTAATCAATATTTCTTTATATGGAACTATTTCATCAATGGAAATAATTTCATTCCTTATCCTTGTTATTCTTACAAATAAAGACGAAACAATATCATCATTTTTCATCTTAGCAGTTCTTATTTCATTCTTCAGGCTTGCCACTTTTCCAATTTTCTTAAAGGTGAATAGTTTTGAAAAATCCTCATACATTTCTTGAGCATGATCATATTTTCCATGACGGGGACAAGATTGTCCTTTATGCCTTCAACCATCAAAACCATAGCTACTAATTCCAGTTCTCTATACTTCACCCTATCAGCATCACTTGATTCTTATGTAGGCCTTTTCATATTTCCTTTGACTAAATCTAAGTGTTACAGGTCAATTTGGGCATCATCCAAAAACACATATCAGTGTCCATTAGGGTCTATCATACTCTAAATTAGTTGCTGCATGCCCTAAACAATTCATCCCATTGATGTTTTTCCTTCATGAAAGTTTCACTGCTTAGATGCCAGTTGAAGTGCCCCATTGAGCCATCAACGCATCCTAGACTGCAGTAACTACTTTGCAGAGCATCTAATCCCATGCAAGGTGATCCAGGTGGATATTGGTTGCCACCCGCCTATTCCACTTGGGGCCCCACCATTGTCTCTTTCAGGTTTTTCACAACTTACTATTTTTAGCATTTTTTCGGGTCCTGAACTTCTAGAGCCATTTTGAAGCCCCAAACGGAGATAGTGTGCCAAAGTTACGTCCCCGCGAAGTTGAAAAACCAATTTACCCAAACGGGGCCCATAGTTTTGGCGCTTCATCTCCTAGGGTTAGGTTTTTGGACGTTTAGAGTTCTCCACTGTTTCTCCATAATAAATAGGCCCTCGAGCCTCATTGTAACACAATTAAGAGGTTTGTAGCCGCCACATCTCTTCTTAGAGATTCGCTACCAGCACCCTAGCTATTTTATTTCCATCGTGTTTGTAAACATATTTCTGTGATTTGATATTAATGAAATGAAACCTTATTTCTGCTGTATTTCTATGTTTATGGTTGTTTCTGTATTCTGTTGCGTTCCTGCATAAATCTGGATCAGTGATATCAGAGCGGTCTGCTTTTTCTCGATCCTTCTTTGCATGTCCCTAACGAGGTCGAGGTATAAGGAGTTAGTGCTTGATCTGGTGGAACCTTTGCAATATCAGCCTCGCAAACCCTGACAGACACCCATGGGGGACGAAAAGAAAGATAAGGGAGCAGGAGACCCTATCAAAATATTTCTCAAGGAGGCCCTAAAAAAAAAAAGGAACGCGATGATGGATAACTTTGCCCAGATCCTTCAACGACTGCCCACCGGTGGCACATCTGCATCCAGCAGCCACTTTGGAGGCGCGAATCCCTTTAAGGTACAAGTAAACTTTGACATTCCCATATTTGAGGGTCAAATAGATGCAGATGTCGTAGATAGATGGTTGAATCTATTAGAAGGATATTTATCGGTTCATGACTTTTCCGATCGAGAGAAGATTATATTTTCACTCCTTAAAGCTACCCCCCATGTCAAGGACTGGTGGGAAACCTACTGTGAGAAAAAGGACGAGACATAACCCTATCTGTTCTCAGCTGTACCCACTTGGAATTCTTTCCGAGATGCCGTCAAGGAACAATAATATCCCATGGGGAGCTATGAGGACAAGTACATACAATGGACCATGCTAAAAGCAATAAAGCGATCAAGATGTGCATGAGCTAATGAATCTATTCCATACCTTGTGCACAAAGTTGGATATCAAATATTCAAAGAAACATTTGGTGCTAAAGTATCGTGGTTTTCTGCACAGATAAATTCAGGAGGAAATGAAGTTCCTTGACATCTCCTCGCCTGGTACGACATACCGGTATGCTGCCAATATTGAGCAGAAATTCAAACTGAAGAAGCGAGACTTTGGATTTGTGAATCAAAAGCAAGGGAAAGGTGCCCCCAAACCACAGAACAAAGGACAAATCCAAGGCATGGTGTCCCAAGATAACCTGCCAAAGACACAAGCAAAGAACAACACTGTGAAGCCAAAGAAGGACACGGGAAAGTGGTGTGAGTTCCATAAGAGCTCCACTCACAACACAAGTGAGTGTTGGGCCAAGCAGTTGCTGGTGGCCGAGATGAGGGCTTCTGAATCAGATGCATGCTCCGACTCTGAATCAGAACCTGAGAAGGTGAATGACAAAGGGAAGTAGATTATTGATGCGGAGCGCAATGCCACTGTTGCCACTACTAAGATCCAGAAGGAGGAACCAGAATATCCAGAGGAGGCAGAGCGTCTCTTGCACTCCCAAATGTGGGTAAAGGGTTTCGCGCTACGGTTCATTATCGACAATGGGAGCCAAAAGAACCTCATTTCAGCAGATGTCGTGAAGTGTTTGGGCTTGCCGACCACAGTGCACCCACAACCACACACCATTGGGTGGCTTCACCAAGGACGGGATCTCCGCGTCAGCCAGTAGTGCCGCCTTCCCTATAGCATCAAGCCCTTCATGGATGAGGTATTGTGTGACATTTCTCCTATTAATGTTTCTGATTTATTATTAGGCCAACCATACTTGTGGAAGCAACATGCTGTGTATGAGTCCTGGCCTCCCACTGTTATTGTTACTTTGGGAAATAAATTGTACTAGATACCAAAGGTACCACCACCTACCACTATCTCTTTGGTTACTGCAAAACAATGTAGTAAACTCATTTCCCAAACCAAGAAATTTGTTTTCCTGATGATCCACCCCTAGGGCAAGAAGACTATTATGGCCACGACCTCCAGACATGGCTCCTCTGCACAACAACAACAAATGGACAAGGTTGTGGAGGAGTACGGGGACATCTTCACCTCGCCCACAGGAGTGCCTCTACACTGTCAGGTCAAGCACCCCATTGACCTGACCCCAGGTGTGTCGCTACCCAATGGACTGATCTATAGGCGCTCTGTTCTAGAGAATGATGAAATCAAGAGGCAGATTCAGGAGCTGCCGCAGAAAGGTCACATCCGGCCAAGTTAATCACCTTGTGGGAGCCTGGTTGTGTTGGTACAGAATAAGGATGGGACTTGGAGACTCTGTATTGATTATCGGGTGCTGAACAAGATCACTGTTCAGAATAGGTACCCGATCCCACGGATTGATGACCTTCTAGACCAACTCAAAGGGGAAAAATATTTCAGCAAGATCGACTTGAATTTTGGGTATCACCAGGTACCAATCGAACCCTTTGATGTGTGGAAGACTGCCTTCAAAGCCAAGGAGGGCCTTTTCAAATGGCTCATCATGCCTTTCGGATTGAAAAATTCTCCCGCAACCTTCATGAGGTTGATGGATGACATCTTGAATCCATTCACCAACTCATTTGTAGTGGTATACTTGGATGACATTCTTATCTTCAACCAGACTTGGGAAGAGCACCTCCACCACATTCGAGAAGTCCTCCAAACACTACTGCAACACAATTTGTGTGCCAATTTGGAGAAGTGCACTTTTTCCATGACCTAGGTTCAATATTTGGGATACATTATTGATGAAAGGGGGATGCATGTGGATCCAACCAAGATCCAAGTCATTCGTGATTGGCCAGCCCCAACCACCCTAACAAAGCTTCGCAGCTTTCTGTGTCTTGCTAATTTCTACTGCAGGTTCATGTTGGGATTGTCTCATATCACTTGGCCCTTGAGTCAAGTCACCAAGGGAGGAGCGAAAGAAAAATTATGTTGGTCGGAATCTCAACAGAAGGCGTTCATAGAATTGAAACATCGCCTCTATTCTGCCCCAGTGCTCACATTACCAGACTTGCAACAACCATTTGAGATTGAGACAGATGCCTCTGACTATGCTATTGGGGTAGTTCTTACTCAACAGGGGCATCCAGTGGCATATCACAGTGAGACATTGTCCGACACAGTTCGAAAGTATCCCAATTATGAAAAAGAAATGTATTCCATTGTTCAGGCTTGTCGACAATGGAAGCATTACATTTTTGGGAAGGAGACAATCATCCACACAGACCACCGACCCCTACAGTTCTTACAGACACAAGGGAAGTTACATAACGATTGCCATCAAAAGTGGTCCACATATCTGCAACAATTTCATTCGAACATCAAGTAAAAGAAGGGTAGCACCAATAATGTTGCAGACTACCTCAGCCGACCACCGATCGTGGCCATAACCATCGTTCTCAACTCTTGTGGGCATGAGACTTCTGATTGGCCGCTTCTCTACAAGAGTGATCCAGAATTCAGCTAGACATACAAGGCACACTTGGGGGGTATGAAAGTTCCAAATTTTCACCTCCAAGATGCACTATAATGTCACTTGGGACACCTTTGTGTTCCTTCAAGCGAGGGTGCCAAGATGATATGGGAAGTGCACTACAGTCGATTTGCTGGGCATTTTGGGGTTGAAAAAATAGTGGCAGTATTGCAGAAGTATTTCTATTGGCCGAATCTTTGACAAGATGTCAGGAAGTACATCAGATCCTACACTGATTGCGCCATTGCCAAACCAACCATCAAGAAGCAAGGGCTCTATACTCTGCTACCTACCCCTAGTTGACCTTGGGAATACATCTCCATGGATTACATGTCAGGCCTTCCTTCTACTAAGCATGGAAACGAATGTTTTTTTGTGGTCGTCAACAAATTCTCAAAGATGGCCATTATGGCGGCCTGCAAGAAGAATATCCCAGCAGAAGCCACTGCTAAACTCTTCTTTGAATGAGTATGGGTGAAATTTGGGATCCCACAGTCTATCATATCAGATCGCGACAACAGGTTCCTCAACACATTTTGGTCCAGCCTCTGGTCAATGTTGGACACTAAGCTCACCAAGTCCACAGCTTTCCATCCCCAAAATGATGGCCAAACATAGGTCGTCAACAGGATGATTGTACAAATTATGCGCATGTACAATTCAAAGCATCCACACACATGGGATGAGAACCTTCCCTATGTACAACACAGTTATAACTAGGCTCTCCATAGCACAACTGGCCACTGCCCCTTTCAGGTGGGCTTGGGATTCTAGCCACTATGTACCATTGACGTAGCCATGCCATTTGCAGCTACTCAGGTCGATTTGGCTCATGTCCAGTCTGAAGTTGACAAAGCAAACAACTTCATCGAGCGCATTCAGCACATCCGCCAATAGGTTCATGACATATTGGATAGAGCCAATGCTAAGTACAAGCAACGACATGATACAAATCGGGTGCCACAAAACTTCTAGGTGGGCAAAAAATTGTGGCTAAATTTGTAGAAGGAGCGCCTCACTGGACCCCACCGCAAGATTCGCTCGCTCCGATATGGGCCATACACCATCACCAAGGCTGTAGGGAACAATGCCTTCGAGCTTAGTATTCCACCATTCCTTGTCTGTACCCAGTATTCAATGTAGACTGCCTTCGTCCCTACTTCCCACCTCTATTGGACACCTATGACATTGCAGAAGAACTCACACCAAAAGAGTTAAACCTAGGCTGCATGGAACAAGCCACCACAGACTGTATCATGGACATGCAAATGAAGAACACTCACTGACAGAAGATCCAACTGTATCAGGTTGTCAAAGCTAGCCAACTCCTGCACCAAGGCAAGTGGTTCACCAGGGACCAAGTTCAACAGAAGTTTCCTCATCTAATGGAGGAACTCAACGCAATGGGGACAATTTCTTCCTAAGGGGGGAGGAATGATCTAGGTGGATATTGGTGGCCACTCACCTATTCCACTTGGGGCCCCACCATTGTCTCTTTCATTTTTTTCACAACTTACTATTTTTAGCAGTCTTTCAGGTCCTGAACTTCCAGAGCCATTTTGAAGCCCCAAAGGGAGATAGTATGCTGAAGTTACATCCCCGGGAAGTTGAAAAACCAATTTACCCAAACGGGGCCCATAGTTTTGGCGCTTCATCTCCTAGGGTTAGGTTTTTGGACGTTTAGAGTTATCCATTATTTCTCCATAATAAATAGGCCCTCGAGCCTCATTGTAACACAGTTCAGAGGTCTGTAGCCGCCACATCTCTTCTCAGAGATTCGCTACCAACACCCTAGCTATTTTATTTCCATCATGTTTGTAAGCATATTTCTGTGATTTTATATTAATGAAATGAAGCCTTATTTCTGCTGTATTTCTATGTTTATGTTTATTTCTGTATTCTGTTGCGTTCCTGCAGAAAACCGGATCACAAGGCTGCATTGCAGAGGATCTAGGGCCACTTTAAGGTGCGTTGGTTGACTGGGAGCGAATTTTTCATTGGATTCCGGGAATCTTCCCAACCTCTAGTGGATTCTAGAAGTTGTTCTAGCTTTCACCTCATCTGATAGCTTCGAATATGGACACCATGGAGCCATTAAACCTCTTATCCTCCTCTTCCCATGAAAAAGGAAACATCTTCACCCATTTTTGGAAAATCCATTAAATTATTCTGTCAAACTACCTTCATCTACTTATAAATAGAGCACTGACCATAGTGCACAAGAGAGAAATAATTTATGTTAAGTAGAGTTATGTTGGTGAGATCACAACTCTTGGAGGTATTCTGCATGTAATGTTATGCTGCTAGTGTGATGATGTTGGGTGTGATGAGGATGGGACTCAAGCTGGAGGAGTGACATCGAATTGATCAATTGGTTGTACTTCTCCTTCTACTTCATAATAAATACATTTTTTCCTTTCCTAATGCATGTGTCAATGATGTTATATGTGTATTTACGAATTTAATTGATTCAATTTGTTTAACTTGAATAGATCATATTGCCTTTATGTCGTTTTTTGTCATATGTTTTCCATTGTAGGTACCAATACGGTGAGTTTAGTTCGATTGAGAGCGAGGGAAGCGACGAAGGTAGGCAAGGAAAAGAGGACATATTACAATTAGGTTTTATTCCCTTTATCTATTCATTTTAAGGAAAAGTTCATATATATTTCTTTCTATTGTTCTAAATGCACCACCACACTTAGGGAAAGCATACTTATTCGTAGGTTTGATTTCCGTAAAACAAATTAGTGACCATACTGGGGATCGATAGATCATCCCTAGTGGTTTTATCCTTATCCATCAACTTCTAGTAGACTTTACCTGATTAATTTCAGTCATTTGAATGTGTTTTAGCAAAAGTAGTGTGCTTGATTTTTTTTTAGAGAGTCCTCTAGAACCAACGCATTGCTGGTCTTGGCGCAATGCTCTGCATAGCACTGTTGGCTTAGGGACAGTGCTCTGCAATGCACTTTCTCCCACTCAAGGGTGTGTTTCCCTTGTGACTAACCAAAATCTATCATAATTTGTATTTTGCAATTCATTTTAGTGTCTTTCTTGTTGAAGTTTTAAGTGACTAATTACCTCTAGAGACCAAATTGCCTCTAATGTTCTTGCCTCACTTTGGATTTTTTATTTATTTATCAATGTTTTTTTTTTTTTCTTTGTCATTGACAAATAGTTCCAAAGTTAAATTTTAAAATTTAACCAATTCATTATTTTCGAAAAGAGGAATTGTTGTTTCAGTCTTCGTTTCTCTTGAAAGTTTTGAGTGATTGTTTGTGCATTAGATTCTTTTTCGTTCATCTAAAATTAAAATAAATTGAAAATAAAAACATGCATTTGCATATAGGGATTATGAGTGCTTCTTAGGAATAGTTTAGGGAAATTTCCTTTAGATGTTCTCATTGTTGATTGCATACAATCTTATTGCTCTATCCCTTGTAGCTAGTTTTTTATTGTCGAAAATCAATTTGAAACAAATGCTTCTCATTTTAATTACATTCTCGGAATGTTCAATACTTCTCGTGGTGAACCTAAAAGAAAAACTGATAAGCAATATCAACATAAAATTTATTTGAATTTATCTAAGGAAGCATTGTAAAATTAACGATCACATTTAGAGGTCTAGGTTAGAAGACGTGTTCTGGTATCTTTAAACATATCAGATGTCGTTAATTGTTTGCGATACATTCCTAGTGTGATACCTCATTCCACGTACGTAAGTATATCAGAGCTCGTCCACGTACTTTCGGGTATATCGGGCGGTGTTCTAGTATGAAAAGTATAAGGGGATTCTCTCACTGTGCGGTTTCGCATTAGACAACACTAATATGGATTGGGCCTCCACGTACCTTTGCATATATTTGGGAGGACAAATTTAGGTTGCTTACCATCCATAGGTAGCTGAGTCGGCCGCCTTGTACATGTGATACACCAAACACAACATTCGGGGAGATTGCCTGCACGTACATAATTCCTTGTTTTACTGGGGCGGTATAATGAAGTTCACAGTTGCTTGGTAAACCTTTTGACTTGCATTACCCTCTTTTTGTTTATTTGTTTTTGTATTAAAATCAATTAGAAATCGTGGAACAAGATCAACCCTTTCCCCGTCGTTCGTGTAGGACAACGAATAAACCACCTTTACCACCATAAGCTACACCTAGTAGATGAAGGTGTGCTCATCCTACCTATTTTGGTACCTCTGGAACTCTTAGTGCTACATCATCTGATATACCAAAGACCTCTGATCCTTTGAGTACCGAGTCTCGAGTCATTTCGACTGACCCCGGTTTATCTTCTACTATCAAGACGGAACCCTTGCAGTTACCTGAGGACACTGAAATTCAATCCAGTGAAGCGGTAAATCCAGAACCCGAGCTTGTTCAACTGGAAGTCGATCCGAAACCCATTTTTCTTTTACCAGAACATCTTGGTCCCAAATTTGAACAACAAGAAGTTGTTCCGGTACAACCGTCTTATCCTCAGCCATCCGTAACCATCGAGTCTTCCTATTTACAACAAATTTTACCACCTGCAATTTATCTCGGGCTTGACAGTGAAGTACTTCCACCTGGTTTGATTTCAATAGAGGAAGAAATTCAGGAAGAGACAACCCCTTCATCTCCCACTCATTTTAGGTTGGGGCTTCATTTATATTTGTCTTTTCCTCATTTGACCTACTCTTCTCCTCTTGATCCTTTACACTCTCACGTTATCGTAGATTCGTTAGAGTATTTTTTGGGTTATTTAACTATGGTAGAGACATCATCCCAGACTGTACCATCTGCAACAACATCTATTGTTGCTTTATCTTGGATGTTTTCGATGAAACCTGAGTCTCATCTTTATGGTGGTTCGTCTGTCACACTGGGTTACTAGGCTTTAAATGGAACCTACTCTGGTGTCTCCTCTAGTCCATGGACTTCTCCCATGTCATCATATGGAATTCTATCTGGTTCATCTCTTATGAGTACTGAATGACCTGATCCTTTATTGACATCATCAGCTCAATATCAGGCTGGTCCATCCAATTACTGTCCATCTTATCCACTATCTACTAGATACCCATCATATGAAAGTCAGTATGTGCAATATCCTTATACTCCATATGTTGGGGGGCCACAGACATTCGAGCCATATGGCAGTACTCTGTCTTTTTTAGGTCAATATATTGGAATTCTTGTTTTTCAATGGCAGCCTACTTTACCTGTTCAGCCGAAAACGGTTGTGTATCAATATAAACCAATTCAAACTGTTGCATTTGTGCCTACTGCACCTGTTATTCCTTCTATCCATGTTGCTCAGTCTGCTCAAGTGGGTCCTTGACCCCTAACCCTCAAGTTTCAGGTCTATAGATTTTGTCTTCCCAAGTTGGTATCCAAAAACCATTTGTATAGGGAATTTCACAATCGCAAGCTAGTTTACCTTTGTCACAAGCTTCTACTGGCCCTGTCTATTCACAATTAGGTTTGAATTATCCTAGCGAGAAACCATTTTATCAGATTCCATGGCATCCATAACAACCATTCCCACAATATCAAGCTTATCCAAGTGCTGGTAAGCAAGCCTACCCCTATCTGGGTTACCAACAATAGAATCCATTTATTGGTACACAACGGCCTATTGCCTAGGTGATTCCATCTTATCCTGGTTATGCTCAACCTGACCTTAATCGACAGTTGTAGTTTGTTGCAATGTTATAATTGTATGATTTAAACCAGCTCACTAATGATCCCATTCATTATTTACCTTGGTGGCCAGTGATTCCTCATAAATTACCCTCTGACATTCCAAAATTCAATGGAAATTCTGGAGAGGACTCGTCTACGCATATCATGAGTTATCATTTATGGTGTTCATATGATTCCTTAAATGATGATTTGGTTAGATTTCATCTTTTATAGCGAACACTTACTGGTCTAGTTGTAAAGTGGTAAATTGAATTACCATGAAATTATTTCGATAAATTTACAGCTTTAGTCACTACTTTTTTAGCCTGCTTCCAGTTACCCATCATATATGAAACTGGAATAGAAATTTTGACTATATTTAAACATAACACTGCTACTCATATATTGGATCATATACATTAGTGGTGTCTTCATCATCGAATGGTTAAAAAAATGGTTCTTGATCAGCTTTTGACTGAGTGGTTTATAAATTCCTTGTTGCCATCTATCACCGAGGATGTGGCCAAAGGTAGTGTTGTCACGGAAGAGCAAGTAATTTCTCGTGCCTAGTATCTAGATTTGATTTATACTTAGTCTAGCATGCTATATGAAAAGATTCCAAATGCGTCGCGACTAAATTTTATTGTTCATCCTACTCCATCTGGTCAGTACATTCATGTCGAAGATGGTGTGATTGGTTCTGATAGCGCTCTGACAGCAAGTCGAACGTCTGGTTCTACGCTTGTTGTTTCAAATCAAAACCCTATTGCATCTTATCTCGCATCTTCTTCTGAAATCCATGCCGTGTCATCTGAAAAAGTCAAAAGTGACAAGAAACCTGGAAATAACAAGAAGGGGAAAGATAAGAAGAAATCAAATTCACCCCCGCAGGAAAAATCATCTAATTCATCCGGTTCTTTTTGGAAACCTCGTTACCCTTGCTTGATATGTAATTAGGAGCATTTTATGTGAGATTTTCCTCACCGCTAAAAAGTCCCAAAGCTTCTTAAGACTTCTTCCACATCTGTAGTGTTGACAAATCCTTTTTCGAACCCAGAAACACATATGGTTGCTATGAATCCTGCTTCTAGTTCGCAAGTGCTTATGCTATCCGCCACTAAGCCAAAGAATGATGTTTTGGTGTCTAATAAAAGTAAAGATTACAGTAATCCATTGTCATCATCAAATGGTTAGGCTACATATCAACCTACCACTTCGACTTCGACTTCATTTGACTCGGCTCCACCACCTATCATTCCAGAGTTAACAATAAAGCCGTCGAAGGGAGTAGTTCATAAGTCGACATTCAACCCTCGAGCTCGTGCAACTCAAAATTATAATGTAGTATAATATCTGGCTCAGTAAAATTCTGCTATGTCAACGCTTTAGGTTCTTCAAAATTGTCCCTCCCAAAAGCAGGCTTTGTTGTCAAAGATTGGTGGAATCAATTCGATGGATTCTAATCTTGTAGGCTTTAATCACGCAGGCTATGTGCCACAATTACTAGCACAATTAGCATTCTTGATTCAAGTACATGTCCTAAATCGCCTCATTCATCGCATTATCATTGATGAAGGCACATATACTTGTATCATGTCTATGAGTTTATGTAAGTCACTTGGCTCACCGTATTTTTCACAATCACCTACGACGTTGAAAGATTTTGATGGTCATACATATAAGCCTTGTGGAATTCTTAGTAACCTGCAAGTCAAACTAGGGGGAAAATCAGTTACTATAGAATTTGAGGTCGTTAGCAGACCCCTTGACTACAATATATTACTTGGAAGACCGTGGATTTACGCTATGGCTGCGGTAGTATCTACTTACTTTCATATGATCATTTTCCCCCATAAGGTAAGTATCACATCCATTGATCACCTCTCTTTCTTCACCTCTGGTTCCTAGGAAACTGGAAGCATTTTATTTGTTCACAGACCCCCACCATCTCTTCAGAACATTTGTGTAGGAATATTTAAGGATCCTTCCCTAATGAGCACCTTTTCGTTACCGTCACTTGCGACATGAGCAGAAATAAAAAATATAGAGACCTGCAATATGTTGTATTCCACTTCATATGACTTAAGGAATATTCCCAATGATTCTGAAATAGATAGGTTGGGAAAAATCATGCCGCTAATTCCAATTGAGCTAGCATAGCAATCAATTTTCTTGGCTTATGTGGCTAATCCAAATCCTTTGTCGCCGACCGTTTGGGTTGATCATTCTTTGGATTATTGTACTTCTTCTGATCCTTTTTCACGTGTATTCTAGATTGATGAGAGAATTTTGGAATCCATGATGCCGAAATAATAAACATGGGCAGAATCACATCAACAATCCCATATTCCATTTTGCAATGAATATAATCCAACTTAACTGTATCACCCTATAGTCGTTGATTTCTTGACGAATTCTATTCCCATCCACGCTGTCGATTCTAAGCGAAACCTATAAAATATCGAAGAAACAATTTCTATCGATGTTTAGACCAGACCTGGCATTGTAGAAAACATTCATGTTAGTGTGTCTTGTCCTACATCTGAACTTGCCACTTACTGCGCTCTTTTTCATGATTTCCAAGATGTATTTGCTTGGTCATATGAGGAAATGCAAGGTATCGACTCCAACATTCTCAAACATGATATTAAAATGTATCTTGATGTCAAGAGAGTACGAAAATGCCTTCGTCCTATTCACCCTAATAAATTTGTTGCCATTAAAGAAGAGGTTGAATTTTTTTTGCATGATGGATTCATTTACCCTCTTCCGCTTACCGATTGGGTTTCTAATATTGTTCATGTCATGAAGAAACAGGGGACAATTACAATGTGTGTCGACTATCGGGATGTTAATCATGCTTGTCCGAAAGACAAATATCCCACTCCTTTTATCGACCAAATTATTTACGAATGTGCCAAATGTGAAATATTTTCTTTCATGGATGGATTTTCCGGTCACAATCAGATCAATATTCGCCCAGAGGACCAATATAAAACCGCTTTTATTTGTCCCTGGGGAAAATTTGCTTATCGAAAGCTCCATTTTGGTTTAAATAACGTCGAGGAAACATTCCAGAGGGAAATGAATTATGATTTTCATGACATAAAGCACATAGTTCAACCATATTTGGATGACTTACCTACATATTCATGGAAACGAGCTGACCACTCGCTACATTTGAGAGCGATCTTTTTACGATGTTGTCACTACAAAATACGCGTCAATCTACACAAATGTGTGTTTGGTGTTGGTTTTGGTTGTTTTCTTGGATTCTTCATGTCGAAATATGGAATTTTCTTGATCCATTGAAGGTCCAAGCCATCCTTGATTTTCCTTCTCCTTCCAATCTGCTTCAGTTGTAGAGACTCTAATGGAAGACTAAATTTCTAAGAAGGTTCATTCCCAACTATGCCAAAATGGCTAAAGGATTTACTCGACTCTTGAAAAAGGGGGTTCCCTTCCATCTAGATGAGGTTGCACAAGCTTCCTTTGGTGTTCTTAAATATACCCTGATCTAAGCATCATTAATATGTCCCCAAAATTGTCAGAGTGATTATTTCCTATATCTCGCCGCTTCAGATACAACCATTTCTATGGTTTTAGTCCAAGAAGAATATGCAATTGAACATCTGATCTATTATTTGATTCATATTCTCAATGATATGGAATTTAAGTACACATACATTGAGAAGATCTCTTTGGAAGCCGTTCAAGCTGTACAAATATTTCACCATTATATCCTGCTCTGAAAGACCATTGTCATTTCAGATTGCAACCCTATGACATACATTCTGTCACGTCAATTTTTGGGGGGGGAATATTCAAAATGGACCCTCATTTTGTAGGAGTTTGATTTGGAATTCATCAAATCCAAGTCAAATAAGTCTTTGGTATTTTTTGAGCTTATCTATGACCTTCCTTCAAGTAGCACTAAGTCTACTACGAAACCATCAATTCCAGAAAATTCTTTGTTTCTGATCGAGTCATCTAACCCGTGGTATGGATACTTAATCATCTATCTCTAGACCCAATTTTTTTGGCCCAATACGTCTCACTCGCGACATCAACATATTCTATACCAAGCCAACGATTATCTGATCGTCGGTGATACACTTTATCATCGTGGTGTTGATACGATTTTATGTAGGTGCCTCACTCATGACAAGGCTGAGAAAGTTTTAAATGATTGCCACACTGGTGCACGTGGTGGAAATTTGTCTGGTTATGCTAACACGCAGAATATTCCCCATGTTGGTTACTTCTAGCCTACCATTTTTCGCGACTACATTATTGCGGTTAGAATTTGTCATGCTTGCCAAATATTTGATCATAAAAATTGCTTGCCACCAGCACCAATGCATCCTGTCATCGTTGTTTGACCATTTGAAAAAAGGGGCATTGACTTCATGACATGTAATCCTCGCTCAGTCGGGGGGCATGGGTATATTATTTTCTCCGCCGACTATTTTACCAAGTGTGCCGAGGCGATGCCTATAATCAACAACATGGGACAGATAAGTACATTGTTCTTTTTTAACCATGTGGCTACACCATTTGGTGTGCCGCAATCCATAGTCACAGATCATGGAAAAAAATTTCGCAATCACATGATGGATGAGTTGACTGCCAAGTTAGGATTTTCCCATGATAGTTCTACCCCTTATTATCCGCAAGCTAATGGACAAGTTGAAGCTATCAACAATATTCTTAAGCATAGCGACTTCAACGCATGATTGGGGTTCATAAACGAAACTGGCATTTGATCCTGTACTTGGCTTTGTGGGCATATCGAACCTTACTAAGAAACGTAACCAAATTTACTCCCTTTCAACTGGTTTATGGTCTGGAAGCTATCTTACAGATACAATGAGAAATAACATCGTTGAAACTCGCGATTGACCTACTACCTGACACTTCTGACGAAGAGGCACGTCTTTTAGATCTCACCTGTTATAGGTCAATTTGGGCACCATTCCCAATGACCTGGTTAACTGGGCAACATCTCCATGACCGATGATCGAGGTTCTATCATTCCCTATCATCTCAGTTGCTATATGCTCTAAGACAGAAAACAAGACAAATCAAGAAAGAATTTCATCAAGAAAAGGTTTCCATGGTTTGAAGTTTATTATTTAGCATATGAAAGCTCACCAACGTAGGCTCTAAGGGGCCTAAGTGCGTTGCATATGCAGGTAGCCCCATGCAAGGTTTCTCTACAAAGCACTTCCCGACATTCAAATGTGCATTGGTCACATTGGGAGTGAAATTCTCATTGTTCCGGAATCTCCACTTGGCCAGTGCTTTCTAGAAGAGTTCACATGTGTCAAGATTTGGATCCAAGTGTCCATTTGAAATCTACATGAATGGAAACATGTCTTGCCTATTTATGGAAAGATATTGATTGCAAAACAACCTACAGTTCATCTATAAATTGAAAACAGATCTAAGTGTTTGAAAAGGAAGAATTTGAGTAGAGAAATGATGGAGAATATTCAACTGAGAGCTTGGTTTGTAAAGCTACTGCTGGAGAGATTTATGCCATGATGAGACTTGGAAAATATGCTGGAAGGTCACTTCAAATCAGTCACTAGGTTGTAACCTCTCCTTCTATCATCAATAAAGAGTATTTCTTGTTTTTCCCTACATGCATCTATGTTAACTTTGATTTTCCATATTGTAAGAACTTGGTTGATGAATGTAGTTTATGCTTAACTGATTTAGCTAACTAGCTTGAATAGATATCTATATTATTGCATCTTTTGCTGTTTCAGTGTTCTTTCTTGCAGGAAGCATTCAGCCAATGAACCGCTTGAATTTGAAGTTGTAGGAGAAGCGACAGAAAGAGTCATTTGGAAGCGACTGAAACAAGTAAGCATCCAATCCTCTCTGTGTATCTGTTTTGAGTTAGGAGAAATGGTAGTATAGTCTTTCACCTGTTGTTCTAGATTAACACCTGTCTAGGGAAGTGTAATTTATCCTTAGATTACAATTCTGGCCCAACAAACTAGCGACTCCACTAGTGAGAATTTCTCTTAGTTTTAGGTGTTTTAGTCTTTGATTTTCTTTCTAAATCCACCCAGTAGTTGTTACACATAAATATTAGACTTTTTCAGACCTTAATTTGAAAAGACAGTGAGCCAAACCATAGCTTTTTTCTTGCCTACTATGCCCAACACACCCTCAGTCAAGGCACAGTGCTTTGCAGAGCACTGTCTCCCTTCCAAGCCCGCGTTTCAGAGAATTGTCTCCCCTTGGAGACTGCGTTGGCTCCTGAAAGGGACCAAATTCCCTTAAAATTGACTTTGCAATTTGCTTCAGTTATGTTTGCTGCTGTGTTCTGAAAAGTTTGATGCTCAATTGACCAGTGTCCCTATATAATTCTTCCTCCTTTGGCTGAAAATTTGTTCAATTTTTGTTTAGAAAAGTTTTTCTTTATCATTAACAAGTTGATTTCAAAGTATTTTTTGTGGTCGCATTAAGAATCGTTTGCTTTCGAAATAGGAAATTATCGTAAAATCTTCATTTCCTTGATAGGAGAAATTGTTGTTGAAATCCTCGTTTTTCCTTCAAAAGAGAAATTATTATTTGTATTCTTTATTTCTCAAAAGTAAAAATCATTTCGATTATTGATCTAGTGCACCTAGTTTCTTTTCTGCATTCATAACATAAGGAAACTGAAAAGAAAAACTTGCATTTTCATGTAGGATTGTGTGTTTTTTGCAAAAGGAACATTAGGAAATCTGCATTTAGTTTGTGATTCATTGATTTTGTTTTTTTTCATTGATTTGTTTGCTCAAAAATTATTTTCTCTCTTTCCAAAAAACTAGCGTTCTCTTCCCTTAGTAGCTAGGTTCTTCATTGAAAAAGCTGAAAGTGAAAGTTTGTTTATCATTCTTAGCTGCATTTTAGGAATTTCATATACATCATCGTGGTGAAACTAAAAGGAAAATTGTTAAGCAAGATCAACATAAAATAAATCTCAATTTACTTAACAATGCTTTGGAACATTAATGATAACATTTAGAAGGTCTAGGCTAGAGATGTGTTCTGGCGTCGTAAAACATAGCAGCTGTCGTTAACTTGTCTGTGATACATTCCGAGTGTGATACCTCACTCCACGTACGTAAGTATATCGTAGCTCTTCCACGTACTCTTGGGTATATCAGGCGGTGTTATAGTACAATACGTATAAAGGGGTGCTCTCACTGTGCAGTTTCGCATCAGACAACGCTAATACAGACTTGGGCCTCCACGTACCTTCAGGTATATTTGGGAGGACAAATTTTAGGTGCTATCCATCCATAGTAAACCGTGTTGGCCATCCTGAAATTGTGATACACCGAACACAACATTCGGGGAGATTACCTGCCCGTACTTCTTGGTTCGCCAGGAGGTATTTTGTAGTTCATAGTTTCTTGGTAAACCCTTTTGCCTAGCATTACCCTCTTTTTGTTTATTTTTTTTTGGATAAAATAAATCAGTCATCGAGGAAGAAAAAAATCCTTTCCCCCGTCGTTCGCGTAGACATCGCTCTACCGAAACCAGTACCTCTGGTGAAGCATCATCCTCCTATATACCAGAGTTCACAATTTTTTTCTACAAATCTTGATTTGTCTACTATTGTTGAGACAGAGTCCTCACAACTACCCCTGGTCACGATCCATCCAATCATTAAGACCATACCTCCCGAACCCAATGTTGTTCAACTAGAAGTTGATCCAGATCCCATTGTGCTCTAGGGGGCAACTGTTATTGGTAAAACTGGACATCATCCCCATGACCAATGAAAAAGGGTATATCACTCCCTTATATTTATGTTGCTATATTCCCTAAGTGGAGAGAATCTTTATCCCGAAGTCGAACAACCGAAATTTGTTCTTGAATTGGTCATCCCACAATCTATTGTAGTCATTGAGTCTCCCATATCGCACAGTCAACCACCTGAAATATAATTTGGGCCTACTGGTGAAGTTCTTCCAACTGGTTTGATTTTGATTGAAGAAATACCACAAGACGAGACACCTTTAACTCCAACTCATTTTCAGTAGGAGCTTTACCTGTACGAGTCTTTTCCTCAATCACCTTTCTTTGCTTTTTTTTTATCTTGTTTTACTTCGAGTTCCCGTAGATTCTATAGGGTATACATTAGGTCATTTGACCATGGTTGAGATAACATCCCAGACTAAACCATCTATTTCAGCTGCTACAGTATTTATTGTTGCTTCATATTCGATGTTTTGTCCATTGAATTCACCTATGTCATCATCTAGAATCCTAACTAGTTCCTCTGCTTGGTGGCTAGTGATTTCACATAAAATACCCTCTGAAATTCCAAAATTCAATGAAAACCATAGAGAAGACCCGTCAACGCATATTATAACTTATCATTTATACTCCTTAAATGATGACTCTGTTAGACTACGTCTTTTCCAGAGCACACTCACTACTCCAAATGCATAATGAGGATTTTTATTTTTTCCTGTGTCAACCTCGTTAAAAAATGAAACAGGTGTTGAGGATAGTTATTTTCCTGTGTCAACCTTGATAAATGAAATAGGTTCCCATGAGGATGGTTCTTTTTTTGTGTCAACCTCGTTAAAAAATGAAACAGATTATGAGGACAGTTCTTTTTTCTTGTGTCAACCTCGTTTTAAAAAATGAAGCAAGTGCCTTTGAGGAAAGTTCTTTTACTGTGTCAACCTCGTTAAAAAATGAAACAGGTCATGAGCATAGTTCTTTTCCTGTGTCAAGCTCGTTAAAAAATGAAACAAATCCTCCCTTGTAATGAACCTTCATTCCATCCAGCTATTACTAACTAGTAATCTACTTAGGTGAATGAAATGAAGCTTGGGGGGCATCTGCTCTTGTAGGGGGCATTTGACATGAGCTCTTGCAGGGCGCATTAAAAAAATTCTTACCAATTGCACGCAATCGACAGCTAAAGTTCGGGGGAAAAAACAGGTTCAGAGCTCTAAAATGCAAATGGTAACTAGTGAATGGTAAAAATGAATAGTAAAACTCTTTTTATATAGTCATTTAATTGTTTGTAAATCATATTTTTTTCTACGACTATGGTTTTATTATGTTTTTATCATGAAACATGTATTTTTAATCCATTTGATGTTGTTCTGAACAGGAAATACAACTGATGAACAGATTAGTCGTGCAGATTTATTCAAAGAATGACTTGACCACGGAGCATACTTTTTCTCCTTATTTTTCGAGCTTTGTTAAAAACAAAAAAGGATTTGAAGCACACTTTTATCTCTTTTTCGAGCTTCGATAACAACGAAAAAGGAACCCTTGGAGTCTTCTTTCAGCTCTTTTCAAACTCCGATAATGCGAAAATATTGCCGAGCACTTGTCATTTCAAGCTTGTTAAAGTAAATGAATTGATATCTACTCAGTATAAGTTTAACCCTTTTCCAGACTGAGATGGATTATTTACGAAAAAGGAATACCTTGGTTAAAAATGACTAAAGAGGTTCTCTCATATATCATTTTACACTTTTTCGGATCTTAGAAATTTTTTTACGAAAAAGTACTTTTGGAGTTCTCTTTCGTCCTCTTTTTCAGACTCTCTAAATATGAAAAAGGACTGGGCTATCATTGTCGTTAAGCTTGTTAAAACATAAAATAGCGACGGGCCTGTCAATCATGGAAAGAATCGAGTTTCATTCATCGCAAGACTCGTTAAATCATTAAATAGCGATACTTTATTCGCCTGAAGGGTTGAATTATAGATCAAGCAAATGTTATCCTCCTCAAGCTTGTTAAAAAATAAAGAGGCACTAGTCAAAAAATGACAGGGGAAAATTTGGGAAAAGCAAGTAAAGTTTCTTTTTTATCAAGTCGCTCTTGAACATAACACTTCTTTCAATCCATGTCTGTGACTGTTTGGGTTGGGTAATCATCTTGACGGTTCATTCACACCTATGGTTCACCATACCTTCACTTCAGTTTTGGGTCAATGCTACCAACTCATCACAGTGTCGCCAATATGTTCAATAGAAGTCATCCAGTGATTAAAAACTCATCCATCTGCAATACTCATAAACCTTCATTCTCATGACAGTCATCCTTGAAAATTTCTATATCAAGTCATACCCTTGTCTCTGAAATCAGTAACTCCAGTTTTGCAATAAGGTGAATTCCTGTCGACAATAAATTAATATCCAAGAATTTCACTTAGAAACATCAGATTCTAGTACCATGAGGCTTGTTACAACATCAACAAGATCCTCGCTTCCAGACTTTTGACCAAAATATTTTGTTTGGCATTCGACATCAAATCATATATTCACGCCTTACGAAATGTACTGCAGTACCTTGAGGGCCATTGACATTAATGGTGGTTCTCTCGCGTTTGTTAATAGCTCACATCATTGAATAGTAATAAAATGATGTCTTTCCATGTTTGACGACAAATCATATATTCGCATGGCTAGAATTGTACCTGAATGATCGAGTGAATGAGATAAGAAGACCTCGGATCTAGTTTCAGCCATCCGGGCTGCGATTTCAGGAATGTTTTACACATCATCTGTATGGTGACTTTACATACAGATTGTCATCTAAACATGGGCCTATATCTGTAGGCATGTCTGCATCTGGGCAACATTCCAATGTAGACGACTTTCTGAATTATGTACATGTTATTAGATTGTTTTATGTGCTGACTATGGGAATGACTAACCTCAATAATTATGATCAATAGAGGATATATCATGATGTAATGTATTGTAATATTGATGCAGGTGACCAATCTGCTTCGTTTCCAGGCTCATCATAGTGTAAATCATCTCAATCAAATGTTCTTATTATTTGGATCTCATGCTTTAGGGGGAAATTGTTATAGGTCAATTTGGGAACCATTCCCAATGACCTGGTTAACTGGGAATCATCTCCAGGACTGATGATCGAAGGTCTATCATTCCCTATCATCTCAGTTGTTATATGTTCTAAGACAGAAAACAAGACAAATCAAGTAAGACTTTCATCAAGCAAAGGTTTCCATGGTTTGAAGTTTATTATTTAGCATATGAAAGCTCACCAACACAGGCTATAAGGGGCCTAATTGCGTTGCATATGCAGGTAGCCCCATGCAAGGCTACTCCGCAAAGCACTTCCTGACATTCAAAGGTGCATTGGTCACACTGAGAGTGAAATTCTCATGGTTCCAAAATCTCCACTTGGCCAGTGCCTTCTAGAAGAGTTCACATGTGTCAAGCTTCAGATCCAAGTGTCCATTTTACATCTACATGAATGGAAACATGTCTTGCCTATTTTTGGAAAGCTATTGATTGAAAAACAACCTACAGTTCATCTATAAATTGAACACATATCTAAGTGTTTGAAAAGGAAGAATTTGAGTAGAGAAATGCTGGAGAATTTTCAATTGAGAGCTTGGTTTGTAGAGCTACTGTTGGAGAGATTTATGCTGTGATGATACTTGGAAAATATGTTGGAAGGTCACTTCAAATTAGTCATTAGGTTGTAACCTCTCCTTCTATCATCAATAAAGGGTATTTCTTATTTTTTCCTACATGCATCTATGTTAACTTTGATTTTCCATATTGTAAGATATTGGTTGATGAATGTAGTTTATGCTTAACTGATTTAGCTAACTAGATTGAATAGATATCTATATTATTGCATCTTCTGGTGTTTCAGTGTTCTTTCTTGCAGGAAGCATTTAGCGAACAAACCGCTTGAATTTGAAGCTGTAGCAGAAGCGACAGAAGGAGTCATTTGGAAACGACTGAAACAAGTAAGCATCCAATCCTCTTTATGTATCTATTCTGGGTTAGGAGAAATGGTAGTATAGTCTTTCACCTGTTGTCCTAGATTAACACCTGTCTATGGAAGCGTAATTTATCTGTAGATTAAAATTCTTGCCCAACATCACCCATCTAGATGAAACACATCGTAAAGTTTCATTGGCCAATGAAGTGCATAAGAGACAGATCAAGGCGTAATATGACTGCAATGTCAAGCCTCGCACCTTCTCGGAAGGAGACCTGGTCTTGCTTTATGATCAGGAAGCTGATAAGATAGGAACATGGAAATTTGAACCATTATGGCACGACCCCTACATTGTTAAGTGAATTTTAGCTAAGAGTGACTACGAGTTGATAGATTATGATGGGATTCCATTGTCGCAACCTCGAAATGGGTTGTATCTTAAACCTTACTATGCATGATTTTGCGTGTAGAAAACATTGTATTATACACTTTGATTGCGTGTGTGTAGCAGTGCGTCCTTTAAATTTTTTCATATGGTTAGTAATCCACTTTTCATTTTTTGTAGATGTCAGAATATTTGGAACCATTTGTTGGATATGCTGATGGTGCTAGTCGTAGTACTCAGAATCTATCCTCTGCAGCATGGGCCATCTTTGCTCCAAGTGATGAGTTAGTGAGTTTCCAAGGGGTTTGTATTGGTCGATCAACCAAAAATATCACTGAGTATAGCAGGTTGATTGGAATCCTCTATGATGCCATTTCACTTGGAATTTACCGCATCATCATCAGGCTGGACTCACAACTTGTCGTACTATAGATGACTAGCGTTTATACTGTCTGAAATTCAACAATTCATCGCATGTTCCTTAGATTTCATCTTTTGGAAATACATTTTGATTACATCCAATATCAACACATTTCTAGAAACTTTAACACTTTAGTTGATTCTTTGGCGAATTATGTGTAAAATAGAAATTTGCAACATATGTAAAGATAGATTTTAAATTCACATCACACAATTGAATAGGATTGTACATAATCATAGAAAAACACTAAAAGTAAAATAGATTTATATTGATTTTTTTACAAAAATTGTGTCCAAGACACATTGGTCATCTGACCTAAAAATGTATACAGACATAGCAATGCACTTTTCGACATCCAAGGGTGCGTTGGTCCTAGGGCATTCTATATTTACCCTAGGAGCCCCAAAACCCTAAAAAAATTGCATGAAACTAATATAAAGAGGAAGGTAAGGTCTACTACTTGGTCCAGACAACATGAGAAATGATCCAAAATATCTGTCGCAATCAGTAGCTGAAGTTTGAGGGTAAAACTAGCTCATAGTACTGAAATCTGAATGGTAAAAATGACTTGGTAATTTCTTATTTTAATAGTCTTTTTGATTAATTTATGCATATTTATTAAATTGAATATGGTTTTTAAACAAGTATTGTTAATAAATTTGGTGGTTCTTTAAGAAGGATTACAGCTGAATATAGTGAAGTTCATCATGCATGATCGTGAAATGAAATTTTGACCACAAAGCACACTTTTATTTCTTTTTCGAGATTTGTTAAACATGAAAAAGGAACCCACCTGGAGTTCTCTTTCAGCTCTTTTCAGACCTCCAAAATATGAAAATTTTGTCAAGCACTTGTCTTTTCGAGCTCGTAAAAGGAATTGAAATGAAATCTACTCAATCTAAGTTTAACCCTTTTCCAGACTTAGATATATTATTGTTTACGAAAAAGGAAAACCCTAGTCGAACATGGCTAGAAGGTTCCCTTAGATATTATTCATTTTTTCGGATCCGAGGGACAATTATACGAAAAATAACTTGTGGAGTTTTATTTTCATCCCTTTTTCAAACTCTCTAAACATGAAAAATGATCGAGTTTTCACAGTCGTTCGACTCTTTAAAACATAAAATAGCGACAGACTTGTCCATCATGAAAAGATCGAGTTTCACCTTCGCTAGACTCGTTAAAGCATCAAATAATGATGGATTCACCCGAAGGGTGGAATTATACATCAAGCATATGTTATCCTCCTCAAGCTTCTTAAAAAATAAAGAGGTACTGGTAAGAAATGACTAGGGAAAATTGGAAAGGGATAAAACACTTTATGGTAGCTTTTGGGATAAGGAAAAGGTACATTTTACCCCCATCTTTAGCTTGATTTATTATTTAATTTTATATGTTTTCCTTCATTTTAGAAATAAATCAAAGGAGAATAATGTAAAAGTAGGGTAAAATGAATTATTAATAAATAATGGATTTAATAGTATAAAAACTATTTTTTTGTTTTTATTGATAGGGAATATGAAAAAACCAACTGCTGACCAAACAACCAAACAACACCAGTCAAGAAAAGCAAATGCAATCACGTCCAGTTCCTGAAAATCAGCAAGAGATGGAAAGACATGTCTATCTTTGAAGCATTCGGTTGATGAATACAAAGCCTCAGGATATCCTGATCCTGAGGATTCATTATTCTCTGTTTTGTTTCTCCTTAAGTTATAAAAGGCTGTAGGTGAAAGAGAATGGGGGAGATTTTTCCGTGTATTGTAATTTTCTGTAATAAACATTTAATTCAGATAGAGTCTGTGAACTCGTGATGATGTAAATGTTATATTGATTAATGAAAGAGTTAGTGTTTCCATTATAAGAAGATTCTAAGTATTTCTTAGTAGAAGACTTTTGGAGGCTATGGGCCCGGTTCTTGGGAGTTCTCATGCTATTTTGTGTTATATGTTTATTTACTGATTCTCGCAATTTAGTTATTCTTACGCTTTGTAGAATTACAATTCAATTCAGTAATTGCAAGTGTGGTGTGTTATGATTTCCTTTTCAGATAGGTTGAATTTATCATTAATATTCCTTTATTGCTGAGTGATGTTTTTCCATTCATTAAATTGATTTCAGCGTGGTTAAGCAGTTGTTGTTCAATTCTGCACATTGTTATTTCTTGAGTTTTTCCATTGCAAGTGTGAATGTATTGTTTTCTTTTCAATTCTGAAGGTTTTTATTAATTTAATTATAGAGAATTCCATTCCAAAATGTTAATAGATGATTGTTGTTCAATTTATTAAGTATTCCTTTTATTTTTTTGTTCAATTCATTAAGCTTGTTATTCAATTATAAAAGATATTTAATTTTAGCATTGTGTGTTTACTTTCTGCATAAGATCAGACTAGAGTTTCATCCTTTGATTGGTGTGAAGTATTTCATAGTTTACTTTTGAATTGATTGATGAAATTCGAGAATTAGATAGCATTTATTGCAACGATCTAGAGTAGTTGACCTCTGATTTCACTCACATATACTTTGCTTGCAATCTTGAAAAAAACAGACTTGCCCTGGGTTGATGATTAATGTGAAGCATTAAGGTTACCTTTAACAATCATATTTTTGAACCAACATTTTGGTGCCGTTGCCGGGGAGAGTGTTTAGGAGTGATGTCTTTTTATTTTTTCCATTTGCTATGAAAGAACTGGGTATTGAAAATGAGAGGTAAGAACTTGCGTATTAGCAAGAAAAACGATTGCTCTCCAGCCCTCTTCTCAGCAATTATGCAAAGGTTAAATAGGATAGGTGTTTTTTTTTATATGAATGAATAGAAAGAAAAATATAGAATTAGATCGAAACCCCCCATCTAAATCCACAAAAACCAAGGGATCAGTGGTCCTTGGCAGAACAACATTCCTAGACAAAATCATAAGGAAATTTGAATCTCAGGCATATGTAGGACCCAAAATCATTTCTGAAAAGAGTCCTACTACAATCCCTCAGGTAGTAGCCTCACCATCTTCATCCCACGTCGAGATACATAGGGAAACCAAAGGGTTTGAACAAATCTTTCAGACTATAGAAAATTTGAGTCCTGCCCCTTCACGAGAGGAAAATTCTTACAATTTGCAAGAAGGGGAGGGAGAAACCAGTAGTACTGTAAGGATAAAAACTCCAGAGCTTGGATTTCCTGAAATAGTGGTTGAGATAGAGACACCCAAGATTCCAGATCGAGGTAGTGCTGCAAGGCCTCCTCCAAATCCAATTCCTAATTCCACTCAAATTATTCTCCCAGACCAGGAAATCCCTTAAGGTTATTGGCACATATTTGATCAGATGGCACACAGAGATAGACATCAAAATTGGAGTATCCCATTGTTGACCCGACCACAAATGCCCCTATGAAAGCTATCCCGTTACAAAACATCCCCACCTTCCATGGAATGACCTCAGAATATCTGGATGCATTTTTATTTAAATTTGATGTTTTGTGTAGGGGATATGATTACACCACTGACCCTAAAAAACTGAAACCATTCACCTCTACATTGAAGGGGGAAACTCTTCGCTGGTTTATGGGGCTCGGTGGGGGAACCATTAATAGTTGGGATCAAATGAAAAAATATTTTCTTAATAAATACCAAGATTACTGCCAGACTCGAGAATTAAAAGATGAAATCTTCAACATGACTACAAAAGACAATGAGACATTAGAAGAATATTTTGAATGATTCCAGTATAATTTTCAAATATCCCCATATACTACACTCTCAAAAGATATTCTAAAACCAACATTGATAAAAGGAATGAAATAAGAATGGGTAGAAACACTTAATATAATTGGAAAAGGAGACATCTATCAGGAAGATTATGATGACATTATTGCATTATTTATCAGGGGCTCTCGGGGTAGTACGCGTAATAGACTAGCTAGACAGGATTCAACTACTAGGAATTACAAACAGTTAGGTGGTAGCGTAACCAGAGCAGAATTTGGTAATCTCTTGGAATATTTAAAAACTGATATCTTGGGCACCCTCACAACAAAACTCAATGTCCTACAAGCCAAGCAGATTAAGATTTATCAGAACAGAACTTGGCTATTTTTTGTCCACGCTGCCGGAAGAAGCACAACCAGCGGGATTGTCCATTGGACATGGTCCAAACATGTGCTATCTATACCAAGGACCACGCCACTGAACAGTTCCCTTCACTTCCATGGTTGAAAGCGGCCTTCAAAGAAGAGAAAGAAGAAACAGAACTGGTATATATAATGAATCAACATCGACAGTGGCAAGCCCGACCAACAGGTATGTCCCAATACCCATCTCAGTTCTTTCCTTCTTCACAATTTAATCAACAGAACTCTGGAGCAGCATGGAAAAACCAATCACCTTTTTATGCTTGGCCATCCCAACAATTTTCCATGCCCCATTTTCCAACCCAGTCCTCTCCAGGTAATGGTTGGCCGAGTTTTCCATTCTCTCCTTCATATTGGAAAAACAATCAATATCAGTCCCAGTGGCCTACCCCCACCTCACAAAATACAAGTTGGTCTCAAAACTAGCAGCGACCCCTTGGGATGACAAATTTACCTGTGGGAACAAGGGCTCAAACTCAACCCACATTACCAGCTCCATACCCAGTACACAAAATCCGCAGCCTATTATACACCCTCAACTTCCAGCTCAACCAAATCCTAATCCTAATAACAGACCAGTTTAGCTGATCCAGATTGTTGATAATCCAAACTTCGAAACTGAATAGAAGGAATGGAATGAACTTAGGCTATGATCAAGGTGCGTTATTTCGCCTAAAGAAGATACTACCCTGCCACAAATTGAGTATGAAATTCCAATAGTACCTAAACAATCGATTATGATTGAGACAAAGATGAAACAAGGGAGGGGCACAGTTGAACAAAAAGATCCTGAAAATATGATTATTTCCTCTCCTCCATTCCCTGAGAGATTAGTAATACCCAAGCCAATTGCCTCTTCAAATTTTGATCTCATATGGGAATTAAAAAAACTTTGCATTAAAATTCCTCCTATAGGCTATACAAGACATCCCTATTTATGTTAAAACAATTAAATAATTGTGTGTAAAAAAACCTGTGAGGAAAGAAAAGACTTTTCCAACTGTTCATGTAGTAGGGACACTGTCAGATTTACTTTTGGGTAAAGAAACACCAATAAAATATGAGGATTCAAGAAACCCCATAATCACAGTCCACATCTATGGCATCTCCTTTTCAAACACATTGGTCGATTTGGGGGCAACTATTAATATTTTAACTACAGAAAACTGTGAAACACTTGGTATAACAACCTTGGAACCCACCTCTACCTTGCTGGAACTTGCTGACCGATATGTTGTTAAACCAGAAGGTACATTAGATGAAAATCCCCTGATATTGGGACGGCCTTGGTTAGCGACAACTGATGCTTGCATATGTTGTCAAATAGGTAGCATGACCATTGCTAAAGGAAATGCCATAGAGAATATTGCTATATATCCCCCTGCCAAACCAAGTCTTCCCACTGTAAATATTCACAAACAACCACATACATACTAGGAACAAAACATTCGTTCACCATTGACAATAGTTGAAGCACTCAAATTCAAAGATCAAACTGAAGATGATGTGGTCAATAAATTTATAAATCAATCATCTACTTCAGAGAATTTAAAGTGCCAAATGTTAAAATAATTTCTTGATAACGAAGCACAAGAAGACCCTCTAGCAGATACCGGTGACTAGCACATACCCACAACTGTTGTTCGTAACAGCATGCCAATTGAAATCGAACCAAGTAAAATTTTAAACACCAATGGTAGTCTGGATAGTGACCAACAACAAAATCTCATTAAAGTCTTGCAAAAATATAAGGGACCCTTTTCTTGGGACTACCAAAAAATGAAGGGTATAGATCCCCAACTATGCACACATCATATACACTGAAAAGGATGCTCGCCCCATCTGGAAGCCTCAACGAAGATTAAAACTGCATCTAAAAGACATTGTAAAAGACAAATTACTTAAGTTGCTAGATGTAAATTTCATTTATCCTATTTTAGATAGTAAAGGGGTCTCTCCTTTAGTGGTCGTCCCTAAAAATAAGGGTAAATGGTGAATCTGTGTGGATTACAGAGAGCTGAACCAAGCCACACAGAAAGACCACTTCCCCCTTCCCTTTATTGATTAGGTCCTTGATACATTGGTAGGACAGTGGTTCTTTTCCTTTCTTAATGGTTTCAGTGGCAATAATCAAATCTAGATAGCCCCTGAAGACCAAGATAAAACAACCTTCACCTGCCCCTGGGGTACATTTTCCTATAGAGTATTTCCATTCGGTTTATGCAATGCCCCAAAAAAATTTCAAAGGGCCATACATAGTATTTTTTTTTCTGATTTAATAAATGAAGGGCTCAAGGTCTACATGGATGACTTCACTCCATATGGAGATGACTTTGATCAGGCACTTAAAACACTAGAAAAGTATTGGAACGATGTATTGCTACCAGATTATGCTTGAGCAACGAAAAGTGTCACATGATGATGACTGAAGGTGTGATCCTAGGACAGTACATCTCTGCAGCTGGAATACAAATATATCCGGAAAATATAGAGGTAATTCTCTTATTAGCCACACCTTGTACTCAGATAGAGGTACATAGTTTCCTTGGGTATGTAGGGTACTATCGTAGGTTCATAAATAATTTTTCACAAATTGCTGCGCTTTTGTATGTGTTAACTGGAAATTTTGAATTCCATTCATGTGACAAATGTGACACTTCTTTTTTAGATTTGAAGAAACCGACCTTGACTGCACCAGTCTTGCGTGGCCCCAAATGGGAGTTTCCATTTCATATTTCTTTGGATGCATTAGATACAGTGATAGGAATTGTTCTCGGTCATGAGGAGGACAAGAAGCCCTACACTATTTACTATATTAGCAAGAATCTCACTCATGCTGAACTAAATTATACAGTGACCAAAAAGGAATTCTTGTTTGTCATTTACGATATAAATAAATTTAGACATTATATAACTAGCTATCAAGTATTCTTGTATACTAATCATTCTGCCATTAGATATTTAGCCAACAAGCCTATTACAAATGGGAGAGTGACTCGTTGATTGTTGCTTTTACATGAGTTCGATATAACTATTAAGGATCGTCCAGGGAAGGAGAACGTAGTTGTAGATTTCCTGTCTCAAGTCCCAAAGAAAAATGACCCACTGGCAGTAGATGATCAGTTCCCTTATGAGCATTTTTTTGTTGTGGCAGTAAAAGCGCCATGGTACGCAGATGTAGAAAATTATTTGGCGGTAGGAAAGCTTCCAAAACACTTGACAGCAAAGGAATGGAAGTTGATTATTCAACGCAGTGCTAGATTCTCCTAGATTGGTGGATACCTTTTCCACACAGGGGCTGATATGCACATACACAGATGCATTTTAGAAGACGAGATCTATGACATCTTGAAGTCCTACCATGACGAACCATGTGGCAGAATTTTTTCAGATCGCGGGACATGGCACAAGGCATTAAAAATGGGCTACTATTGGCCCGTAATTTTTAAGGATGCAAAGAAATATGTGCAAGCCTCCGATATTTTCCAAATAATGGGTCACCCTGGCCAATCCGTCGAGATGCCATTGTAGCCATAGTTGGTAGTAGAACCTTTCAAATGATGGGCACAGGACTTTGTTGGACCATTCAATCCACCATCAAATTAGAAGGCCTACATACTGGTTGCCACAGATTATGTGACGAAGTGGGTAGAAATAGTGGCTTTTCCAAGTGCTACAGAAGAGTCTGTGATCAATTTTCTCTTTGAGCTATTTGTGTGGTATGGCTTACCTAGGGAAGTGATAAATAACGGAGGGGCGCAGTTTGTAGGACATAAAATTAGAGCCACTCTACGGAACCACCATGTCACTCATATAGTCACCTCTCCCTACCAGCCGCAGGTGAATGGACAGGTTGAAAGTACCAATGAAGTCATTGAAGAAATTCTCACTAAAACAATCTCAACACATCGTCGGGATTGGACTACTAGACTGCTAGAGGCCTTGTGGGCTTATCGCACAACTTGGAGAAGCACTACCGCATATTCTTCTATCCACCTGGTATTTAGAAAGGAACCAATTTTTCCCATTGAATTTGAGATAAATAATCTTAGAACATCCTAAGAAGTGGGGTTGGATTTGACAAAGGCCCAAGTTAAAAGACTTAAACAGATAAACGAATTAGATGAAGCATGACTACTTTCTCTACAATGCACTGCAATTATTCAGTAACAACAGGCTATGTGGAACGACAGCCTCATAAAAAATAATACGTTCCATAAAGGAGATTGGGCACTCCTCTACAACTCCAGATTCCAAGACTTCCCGGGTAAATTACAAACAAGGTGGCTCGGGCCATATGAAATTCAAGAAGTGCACAACAACGATACCATTACCTTGACCACCATAGATGGATCTGGCTCTGCCTTTCGAGTCAATGGACACTGGGTGTGCCTCTATCATAAACCACTCACAAAAGAGTCTTTCTTCCAGCAGGTGCGTGACGATCCCACTATCCAAATTTTAGCTGCAGGGAATAATGACCCGACAACTTCAATTTCATAAAAAATTGTTACTTCCTTTTTTTGTAAATAATGTATATATGCTTCCTGCATTTTATTGTAATTTATAGTTTTTTCATGATTGTATAAAATAATTCCATTTTCCTTCTCTTTTGATTTTTTCTGTGCAAATTAATTCAACAGTTGTTGTTCAATCGACTGAACAATTTTTGTTCAAAGCAAATGAACAACCATGATTTTTCCTTTCGTGTGTTTTTGTTTTTTTGTTGTTGTTCAAACAATTGAAAAACTTTTGTTCAATTGATTGAACAGTTGTTGTTCGAACCAAATGAACAACTTTTTTCAGCGCGTTTTTTTTAATATTCTTGTTTTTCAATCCATTAAACAGTTGTTTTTTAGCATGTTAATATATATATATATATATATATATATATATTTCTCTTCAATCCATTGAACAACTATTGTTCGAACCAATTGAACAACTGCATTCTTATTGTTGTGTGTTTTTAAAAAAATTTGTTGTTGAAAGTAGCAAACTTTTGTCTTTTGTTTTTTGATGATTTCCTTTTAATGTCTACTCTTCCTTTACACATTCTTGCCATAAAAACCATTTTATTGAATGAGGAATTTGCACCTAAAGAAGGGAAAAGCATTGATATTACTAATATTATGTTTTTTTTTTAAGATTTGATGGATATCTTTACTTTGGAAGCTGACATAGTTTATCTATATAATGAATGGTTGGATATCTCCTGTTTAGACATATTATCACACAATTCATTATCATAGTTTTATGTCGGTTTATCTTTTTACACTCTCAAGTGGTAATTCTCTTTGGTATGAGGATATGGGAATAAGGGCTTCAATTGTACTGGCATTATTTTTACTTCTTACACCATCCCTAAATATTAAGGAGTTAATGAGCCTCCCTCCATTTATAACAAAAAGAAAATATATCTCTATGTGAAATTAAAAAAAAAAAAAGAGGATAGGGGGTCTCATTACGAGCCAGCCTACCATGATCATGAGGTTATAACATGTGACATTCCCACAATGGCCACCACACCAGGGTAGTGACCTTCTTAACAACTAAAACTGCTTGAAGGACAGGAGGTCTCATCACAAGCTGGCCTGATCACTCTATTAAATCCCCATGAATGGCACTATGACTATCTGGCCACCACACCAACATAGTGGTCTCTCCACAAAATAAGCAAAGTGTCTACTTTTAAATAGAGGACTCTGGCTCATTTTTTGGGGTTAAAACAACAACCCTGTCGAGGCTATGGATGCCTGCTGGCAGTAGTGGCTTTGCTTATGGTATTGGAGTATTTTTTACAACATCCAATCATTTTACATGCCCCTATCTCTTATTGATCCATTTCTGAAGCAGCATGCATTGTTTGAATAAGTGTTATTATTATAATAACCTATATTCATAATCAACTTTGATTTTAGATGAATTATATTCATTATGCCGAATTGAGTGATAACAAAATCCATCATAATCTATCACCTGTCATGCTTCTGTCATATTATGCCGTCAAAATAGGAAATATTTTTCATAATAATTTCTCTTTTGCTTTTCTCCCTTTTTGGTCATTTCCACCCGATGTACATTTGCGATTATTTCCAACCTCTGACTTCTATTTCATGTGCATTCATGATTTCTGCCACCTTTTTTCTTTTATTGTGCTTAAATTCTGTGGATGCCCTTCTCTCATTGGAGGGGGTGCGAATATCTATAATAAATAGGCATGCGAATTAATTATGAAACTCCGTTTGGATAGGCTGATTAGACAATAGAATTATTGCATTAACGTCATGCAGTCACATTTCTAATAATAAATTTTATAAGAGCCGCATGCAATGTTTGTATTGTTTTTAACTAATAGATCTGAGAGAAGCACATGCAGAAGGGTGAAGAAATCAGTTCCGAAAACATAGTAGCTATCGGTGGAAATTATCTTCGCAATGAACCCACAAACTTTCAAGTTACAAAATTGGCTCGCACTGTTCTCCAGAAATCTGGTTGGATTTCATATCTGGACAAGCTACAAGGGTTCAATATAGAGATAACAATTGAATTCCCGTAGAACCTGCAGGAAGGGCACACCATAGTTAAAGGAAAAATTATACCAGTCTCCAAAGAAGTAATTGCTAAGGTCTCCGGACTTCCAACGGAAGGGAAAAAGTGGACTGATAAAAATGTCCTCATACAAGAAGTAGTTTCAGTATATCAAGACCCAAATGGGAAATTGGTATGAAAAGGAAAAGGTATGGACCCTGCATCCTTGAAGCAGCCTTGGAGAGAACTAGCAGTCATCATCCCAAATAATATCACATGTGACAGACGCCAAGACGTGGTAAAGTATCGTCACCTCAAATTGTTAGTATACTCAAATAAAGCATTTCAGTTAATTTACCTTTTTTTCTTAAATTCTATATTGCATGACACTATTTTTCAGTTTAGGGAAGCTAAAAATAAGTAGGTTGTTGTCAGTCATCATGGCTTGATAAAATTGATGCATCTTCCCCTGCTAGAACCCCTTTGAAGGAAAAATCAGTTTGGGCTAAGTTGAGAAAAACGCGCAGGAAATGCAGAAAATTGAGAAAAATAGTGAAACACTTAAGGGAATGGTTGAAAGCGGTGGACAAGGCCTAGAAGCCTAAGAAGGAATTAGACACTGTGGAAACCCAAATAGATTTTGTCACACAAACTATAGATGTTGCTGAAGTCTTTGTGCATACTGATTTGATACCTACAGAAGAAAAAGAAACCTAAATAGATGAAATACCTGATTATACCCCTTTGGTACAAAGAGATACCAATAAAAAGATTCGTAATTAATTGATCCAAATGCAGCAAGAATTGGCTCGGTATTGGAAGGAATTAGTGCCTTTACAAGAACATCAGGCTTTACTAAAATGATTTAATGACCTTATTGCAGTTAAAGATGAAACCTTTGCCAAACTTAGGGAAGAAAGAGTGAAAGTGAAAAGGGAACAAGCTCAACTAGAATAGACTAAGAAACAAACCAATGTTGTTTTCTCTCTTTACTCAGATGTGTTGTCTTGCAGAGCATTAGCCACCAATTATGCCTTATTTCTAGTAGAAAGGTATTTTTTGTTGAAGATCAAAGCTATCAGAGCAGGGAATCCTACTATATTTAAATCCACTGAAGAATTTTTCCAATGTTGTAATGATCAGGATGAACAGGTCCAACACCTTCTATGCGAATTGTACTTGTATAATTTATTTTTAGAAGATGAAAAAGATAGTAACCCCAGTCCCTTCATTGGGGAAATTCAGTTTCAAGATTTTCTGTCTTTTGATAAAAACCAGATTAGATGGGCTAAGGCCTACAATATCTTCCAGAAAAGAGAACATGGGTTAGATCTATGGATCATAGGGGAACCTACAAAACCCATGCATTTATTCATTCAACATAAGAGGATTATGCAACGAGAAGGAGTGGTAGCCAAGATAGGGCCAATTCACAAAGATATTGTACATAATGGGAAAGCATACTTCCAGGATATTCAGGGGGACGCTTAAGAATAGAAAGCCATTTGGTTACAAGAATTTTAAATTTTTTCTTCTCGTTTTCATCTGTATAGAAATTTAATTTTAAACATGGGACCTACATGGATAGGATGCATATATGGATGCCCCATCATATGGTACCCTTCTGAATGTTACCACCATGATTATGAATTGCCAGAGGGACATAAGAACTTGGCATTTGCAAAAGTGAAACAAAAGCATGGTTTTAGACTCTACAAGGAAGAGGTATATCTTGCCTATTCCTTAAATCAACTACGCCTCAATCATCTGTTTGTATGAGGACATGCAAAAAGGTAAGAAGGGGAGTATGTTGGGTTGAGGAAAAGGTACTTTTTACCTCCATCTTTAGCTTGATTTAAAATTTACTTTATATGTTTTCCTTCATTTTAGAAATAAATCAAAGGAGAATAATGTAAAAGTAGGGTAAAATGAATTATTAATAAAGAATGTATTTAATATTATAAAAACTAACTTTTGTTGTCTTTATTGATAGGAATCTGAAGAAACCAACTGCCGACAGAACGACCAAACAACAACAGTCAAGAAAAGCAAATGCAATCCCGTCCGGTTCCTTAAAATCAACAAGAGACGGGAAGACACGTCTATCTTTGAAGCATTCAGTTGATGAATATGAAGCCTCATCATCTCCTGGTCTTGAGGATTCATTATTCTTTGTTTTGTTTCTCCTTAAGTTATAAAAGGTTGTAGGTGAAAGAGAACGAGGGAGCTTTTTCCGTGTATTGTAAATTTATGTACTAAACATTTTATTCAGATAGAGTCTGTGAACTCATGATGATGTACTTGTTCTATTGATTAATGAAAGAGTTAGTGTTTCCATTATAAGCGAATTTTGAGTATTTATTAGCAGAAGAATTCTGGAGGCTATGGGCCTGGTCCCTGGGAGTTCTCCTGCTATTTTTTGTTATATTTTTATTTACTGATTCTCAGAATTTAGTTATTCTTACACTTTGTAGAATTACAATTCAATTCAGTAATTGCAAGTGTGGTGTGTTACAATTTCATTTTCAAATAGGTTGAATTTATCATTAATATTCCTTTATTGTTGAGTGATGTTTTTCCATTCATTAGATTGATTTCAACGTGGTCAAGTAGTTGCTATTCAATTCTGCACATTGTTTTTTATTGAGTTTTTCCATTGCAAGTGTGAACATATGGTTTGTTGTTAAATTCTGAAGGTTGGTATTAATTGAATTATAGAGAATTCCATTGAAAAATGTTAATAGATGATAGTTGTTCAATTTATTAAGTATTCCTTTTCTATTGTTGTTCAATTCATTAAGCTTGTTGTTCAATTGTAAAATATCTTTAATTTCAGCATTGTGTGTTTACTTTCTGCATAAGATCACACTAGAGTTTCATCCTTTGATTGGTATGATGTATTTCATAGTTTACTTTTGAATTGATTGATTGGACTTCGAGAATTAGATAGTATTTCTTACAATGATCCAGAGTAGTTGACCTCTGATTTCACTCGCATATAATTTGCTTGCATTCTTGTAATAAACAGACTTGCCATGGGTTGATGATTAATGTGAAGCATTAAGGTTACCTTTAACAATTATCTTTTTGAACCAACAGTAGAAAGTCTCTCTTTAACATGACACTTATTCACTTCATCTCTGTGACTTTTGGGTTGGGTAATCTGCTTGATGGTCTATCAAATCATCCATCACTTCGATTTTGGGTCAATGTTTTCAATTCATTCAGTGTCGTCGATATGTTCAAGACAAGTCACTAAGTTATTCCTCATACTTTGAAATACTAATAAACATTCATTTCATGACCTCCATCCCTAAAATTGCTTCATCAGTTACATTCGGTCTCCAAAATCATTACTCCCATTTTGTTGTTGATGGGGGAAACATTAAGGCCCTCCTATGACGAGTCGCTTCCTGTCGACATTATCTCATCATTCAGTAAGTTGACTTAGAAATAACCTTTCAGTACCTTGTAGCTTGCTTACATCAAAGGCACGTTTCTCACTTCCGGTGATAGTTTTACATCAAAGGCCTTCGACCGAAAGACTTTGTATGGTGTTCGACATCAAATCATATATTCACACCATGCAGAATGTATTTGTAGTACCTTGAAAGCCATTATTATCAATGGTGGTTTCTCTTGCATCTGTTAACGACTTACATCATTGGCTAGTAATCAGACGGTGTCTTCCCATGTTTGACTTCAGATCACATATTCACTTGGTTAGACTCGTACTTAAAGCGATTGAGTGAATGAGATAGAAGACCCCATATCTAGTTTCATCCATATGGGCTGCGATTTCAGTAGTAGTACCAAATCATCTGTACGATGGTCATTACTCAGATGATCATCCTATCATGGGTCTATATTTGCAGACAAGTTTATATCTGTAGATGACTTTATGATGTTATGATAGTTTATGTGCTGAGTATGGGAATTCCTCCCTCAGAAATTCATGTCCAAGATGAAATTATATCATGATGTAATGTATTGTAATTGATGCAGGTCACCGCCCGCTTTAGATCCTACTCATCAGATCGTAAAGAATATAAATCAATGTTATCACTTTTGACTTCATGCTTTAGGGGGCAGTTGTTACAGGTCAATTTGGGAATCATCAAAAAAACACATATCAGTATCCATTAGGGTCTATCATACTCTAAATTATTTTCTACATGCCCTAAACAAGTCATCCCATTGATGTTTTTCCTTCATGAAATTTTCACTACTTAGATGCCAATTGAAGTGCCCCATTGAGCCATCAACACACCCCTAGATTGCAGTAACTGCTTTGCAGAGCATCTAATCCCATGCAAGGTTATGTTTCATAGGATCTAGGCCCACTTTAAGGTGTGTTGGTCGACTGGGAGCGAATTTTTTATTGGATTTCGTGAATTTTCCCAACCTCTAGTTTCTTCTAGAAGTTGTTCCATCTTTCACCTCATCTGATAGCTTCAGATATGAACACCATGGAGCCATTAAACCTCTTATCCTCCTATTCCCATGAACAAGGAAACCTATTCACCCATTTTTGGAAAAGCCATTCAGTGATTCATTTATGTGAAACTACCTTCATCTAATTATAAATAGATCACTGACCATAGTGCACAAGAGAGATAATTTGTGTTAAGTAGAGTTATGCTGGTGAGATCACAGCTCTTGGAGGTATTCTGCATGTAATTTTATGTTGATAGTGTGATGATGTTGGGTGCGATGAGGATGGGACTGAAGCTGGAGGAGTGAAATTGAATCGATAAACTGGTTGTACTTCTCCTTCTACTTCATAATAAAGGCATTTGTTCCTTTCCTAATTCATGTGTTAATGATGTCATATGTATATTTATGAATTTAATCGATTCAATTTATTTAACTTGAATAGATAATATTTAATTTATGTTGTTTTTTGTCATCTGTTTGTCATTGCAAGTACCAATCAAGTGAGTTTAGTTTGATTGAGAGCAACGGGAGCGACGAAGGGAGGCGAGGAAAAGTGAACAGATTACAAGTAGGTTTTCTTCTCTTTATCTATTCATTTTAAGGAAAAGGTCAGATATCTTTCTTTCTGTTGTTCTAAGTGCACCACCACACTTAGGGAAAGCATACTTATCCGTAGGTTTTATTTTTGTAAAACAATAAGACCTTGTTCTTTTCAAGGATGATGTCAATCATTTTCTTCTAAGACTTATAATTTGCAACTCCTTCAAGCTTGTTCTCTCCCTTTATAGTGCTAGACATATTTCTTGAAGATAGTGAAGACTTCTTTCCTATAGTGAACTTCTTATTACTTCCTTGATCAATTCCTTGAGAATGCCTTTTTCCTTATTCTTTCACCAATTCTTTGATACCATGTTAGAGAATTAGAAAGGTAGAAAGATCCTCTTGTTCTTGAGTATTTACTTGTGATATTATTTAGTTCTTATTATGTTCTTCTTATATTTCCTTTTATTAGTTTATCAAGCAAATATCAAAGAAAATGCACATAGATCAAGGACACCAGATGTAGGTTAGCAGCTAGGGGAAAACCCCACTATAGGAGAAAACCTAGTTAGTAATTCTTCCTTAGATAGTAATTCTTGAGATTCTAGACCTTGACCTAGACTTCCTCCACACCAAGTCATCCTTCTTGAATCTGGCAACAACAACAATAGTACTAGCACTATGATGTAGTAGCAGTAGTAGTAGACTTTGATCTTGATATAGAGACTTTGATCTAGCTTCAAAGACTTTGATTTAGTCCCAATAAAACTTCTCCAAGCAGCAACATTCATCAAAGCAAACTTTGAATTCCTCTTCTCGTGGCATAAACACCTTGGCAACACCTGATGCAAAAATTGTTGTAGTAAAACATTGAGAACTTTGATCTCCCAAACTATAGATCTAAATGCAGAGAGAGTGGTGCCAAAATTTTGATTTTATTCGGCTCTATAAGTGTACCCAAAACCGAATCCAGAAACAACTTTTCCTTCACTTCACAAATTTCTCTTGTTGCAGCTTCCAGGTCAAATTTGTGTGCTGCAGTGAGATGGTTCCAAGTGAGTTTGATTCCACTTTATATATAGGCTTGAGATGAACTCGAATTCCTGGACTTAAGGTCAACTTGATCACCTTAAGGAAAAATTGGTGTGGAGGCTTCATAAATCATATTTTACTCAATACTTTACCTATTTTCATGATTCAAAAGCCCAATAGGGATCAATTGAAATTTGTAATAATCCTATAGATTCATAATAAAACCTAAAATTCCACAATAGGGAGTTTGAAATAAAATAAATATGACTCAAGCATGAAACCCATGCTTTAATAAATCATTTAATAATAATATAAAATTATTTTCTTTATTCTTTTGACAAGTACAATAAATATTGACTCAAGTACAATTTCTGAAGACCGAACCTAGTTACATTCTTCAACACACTTTTTCTAACTCCATCCTGAATGGTGTTAGAAAATTATATATTACAGAGCAATGCAACACATAAAATATGCGGAAAACACAAAAACTGAAAAAACATAAAACCAGAGAGACACAGATATACGTGATTCACCCAATTTGGGCTACGTCTACCCCGAACAGCCAATCCTTCCTTTATATTATCCAGCAAAATGAAGAGACACAACCTATAGCAGATCTATTGTAATATCCTTTGTTCTCTCTCACGATCTCCCTATCTATTTCTCCCTCTGAGAATACACATACAATACACAACCGCAATACAATACCCTCATACAAAATGAGGCGTTGTCTTATAGGGCAAAAAACCATAAATTAAACATAAATTCTACCTTCTGATCAGCCACCTAATGAACGGCCTAGATTGACTAGAAATAACAATACTTTTACAAGGAAAATTTACATATGTTTTTAGCTTTGGGGATGCTCCATAAAGTCACAGCACCCCCCCTAGACCCCACAAGCAGTGTTTAATTACAGGCGGTGTTGCCACCCCATTAAGAACAGGGGTCCAATGTTGTGATACAAAATAAAGAAGATAATCAGGCTCCACACCCAACAATCTCCCAATTGGAGACTTATTCTAGCAACTCCACCGCTGCTTAATTTGTTGGAAAATAACTTGACTTTGGACCTGAATGTTTCTCATCTTCATCATCAAACTTGAAGACCAATTGAAACTAAGTGTAATCTCAGTTTCTCCCTAGTTACAACTTTTGATAGCATATCTGTAGGATTCTGGCTAGTGTGTATCTTTTCCAACTTCAATTGTCCATCTTCCAACACTAACCGTATGAAATGGTACTTGAGATGTATATGTTTAGTCCTGGAATGAAATGTTGAGATCTTGGCAAGATGAATGGCTCTTTGGCTATCATTGTATAAAGTTCCCATATCATGCTTCTTACCCAATTCATCCATAAACCTTTGTAACCAAATCATTTCTTTACTAGCCTCTATAGCAGCAACATACTCTGCTAATGTCATTGAAAGTGCAACAACAATTTGGATTTTTTAAACCCAATTGATAGTTGTTCCACCTATAGTAAATACATACCTTGTAGTGCTCCTCCTGTTATCTCTGTCACCTGCCATATCTACATCAACATATCCCTGTAGAGCAATCTTTGAACCACCAAAGCATAATGCTTGAATTGTGGTACCTCTCAAATATCTGAGAATCCATTTCACTTCCATCCAATGTTCTTTTCCTGGATTTTTCATGTACCTTCTTACAAATCTCACTGCATGTGCAATATCAGGCCTTGTCCAGACCATTGCATACATTAAGCTTCCAACTGCTGATGCATATGGAACTTTAGACATATAATCCGTTTCTTCTTGGGTCTTGGGGCACATCTTACTAAGTTTGAAATGGCTAGCAAAAGGTGCACTAATAGGTTTTTCATTATGCATATTAAATTTTTTCAACACCTTTTGTATGTACTCATTCTGGGACAACGTTAATTTGCGATTTTTCCTATCTCTAGTTATTCTCATACCAAGTATTTGTTTTGCAGCTCCCAAATCCTTCATTGCAAATGAATTTTCCAATTTTATTTTGAGCACATTTATTTCCGACATGTTAGACCCTGCATCAAGCATGTCATCTACATACAATAATGTAATATTCCCATTTAGCCCAAGCTAATGGGAATATCCTATTTTGCCTTGTTTTATTTTTTCATTTCATACTGATGAATAAAATGTAAAGGAGGAAATGTAAAACTCCTGAAAACCATGAATAAATCAATGCCTATGTAAACAAAGACATATATGGGCCATGTAAATAAACTCTTGTAGGTGTGAATGGGTTTGAATAATGAGAATGGGTCAACCTTGACCAAATCAACAATGCAGTCTAGGTGCAATGAACCTCATGGATACACATCGCATTTTTAGATGGAGGCTCCACATGTGAAAGGGGCTAACACATTGAGGTGGTTTAGGGTTTGGCAAGGCTTTCATCTTATAAAATAAGGAGGAGGACAACAGGAAAAGGTTGTTGATTTTATTATTCTCTGAAGGTATTGTCTGTTTAGACATCCCTCATTGGGTTTTCCTGTTTAGGAATCCCACCTCCTTCTTGGAGTAGCTCTTGGAGGAGTCTTGTTTGCCTAGTCCACTATCCAACATTTGGACAAGCCACATATTTCACTTACAACGTAGTCCTGTTTAGGCTTGGGCTATCCATGTAAGCTGCAGCAAGTGGGACACTAGATCTACTTAGATCTAGAATTTACTAGTACCTCTTCTCAGTGAGTGTGTCTTTTAACCTCCTGGAAGAGTGCATTAGCTGTTGAGCTTCAGATCCATACATTGGCAGCAGGCCAAAGCATTCTCAGAGCCTACAACACAGTCTCTCTTTCATAGGAGAGATCTCCGGTGATTGGATCCTTCCTCTCACTATGGTGATCCATGGATTGGCCAACCAATCCATGTTGTTTCAGATATGATTTGCTACATATGTTATGGTTCATAATTTTCTGAATACTTCTGCAGATCTATGACTTAGATCTCAGATCTACTCACCGTTGTTCATGTTTTGCTGAGATCCCCAAGGGGAGTGTATAGAGGAGACTATCTTGTACACATATCTGAAATAGATCTATCATTTTATGTACAGATATGCCCTAGATATGAGTTGTAATCTACTTCATGCTTCAGCAATGAAAATAAAGTTTTCAAGCTTATTCTGCCATTTCATGTTGTTGTCGCAGCTCATTTTGAGGCTTTTGTCTTATATAATCTTTCCCTTTCTGCTATACACTATATAAGCTTCATTGTAGATCTAATTTGCTGATGTATAGCTGAAATATTATCCTCCATGTTGGTCTCACACTTGTAAATTGATAAATTGCGTTATTTCTGAAACAGTCCATTGCACATAGCTGCAACCCTTCTCTTTGGGTGATTTTCAGCTAGACTAGGTTGTGGGAGATCTGTTTAACCCACCTATCTGATTTGTTTTTTCTCTCCTTTTGGATTTAGATCTTAGATCTACTGATATAAGGGATCCAAGGGCTACAAACTCATTTCTGTGCATAGATCTCTTAGGAGTGCATTATTTCAACAGGCTTGATGTGCAATCCCAATTTTGGGATATGATAATGGTATCAGAGCAAGATATTTGGCACAGCCTGTGCATTATTTGAGCCAATATGTCTTCAGAGGGAGGAACACCTCTCACTGATAGAGAGTAGAGGTATCATGAAAGAAGACAGAAGAAAAATTATTACACCAATGAAACCCCTTTGAATGGAAGAATAGGAGGAGTAGAGTTCTCTAACATTCTTTCTCAAGATTTGCATGAGCTGGAGGCAGAAATTAGGGGAGTAAGGAATGGAAGATCAGTATATCTCTTGAGGAGGTTTTCACTTGAGGAAAGCCCCAATACTTCATCTGATGTTTGTGAGCATGCAGCTACACAATATGATCTAAAACATTGCAACATGCTTGCATTCTTTGCAAGAGGAGAAGAAGAGGGAGAGACACCAGACGAGGAGATTCTTGGTGACTAACTCCAGGACTATGAGTCTCAGTCTAAAATATTCAAGGAGCATCTTGGCTTCCCTGAGTTTTTTCAACTCAAAGAAGGAAGAAGATCCATGAAGATAACTCCATTTCAAAACATTGTTGGGAGGGGTAAAGATCTGCTACATGATTTTCCAAGGGCAAAGGCCTTACTTCAGCAAGATCATTCTTCTCAAGAAGAAGACATGAATGTCCTTTCCTCAATGAGAGATCAAGAAAAATAATCTCTTATTGATGGGGAATACTCCATTAATGATGAGGATAAAGAAGTAGAATTGAAAGGTTCCTCCAGCGCTGTGATAGCAAGAGGGAATCTAGTTTTATTGAGAGATGGAGTTGAATCTGTTGCTTCCACTATGAGGGCTCTTGTGTCTTGGAAAGAATGCCCCAGGGATCCTATACATGGAGAGGATGAGCAGTATGTCTCTATGATGATAGACAAAGAGACAAAACAGTGTAGAAGATGTGTTCCCACACTGCATCCAAATCTTGGAACACACACTATGATGGATCAATCCTTTGTGATCAAGACTCTTGAAACCAAGGTGATGATGGGTGTTCATGAGTTAATTGCATCTAGAGGTAGCACCTTAGACTGTGATATCTTGTAGAATGTGGGTGATGAAGAAGAAGATGGGGGAGTTGCTCCAACTTCTCCCTACCATGATACTTCCACACATCAATTAGAGATGGATTTGCGCAGTGGGAGTAGTCATATTATGTTCCCATCTGTAGTTCACATGGGGATGAGACATGAGACATATTTATTTTGTGGTGTACCTCCTGGGAGACCAGCTCATTCAGATTTGATGTGATATTTTTCATGCATTGATGCTCCTTCCATAGATCCAAGAAGGAAGGGAGCATTAGGATACCATGCTACAACGCTGAGAGTATGGGGGAGGTACAAAGAAAGGGAGATAATTTTTCCTTTGACTTCACTATCTATCTTCACCTCTCAAATTGCGTTGAGAATATATGCTGCAAGGATAGAAAATGAAACCATCATGAGGCATGAGAGGCAAGACTTGAATCAGGAGACATACTTGCTTGAAGAACACTCTTCCCTGTTGGAAGAGAGATACTGGTCTCACTTGCATGCCTTGGCCAAAACGGAGAGGCCTTGGACAGATGATAGCCTTCCATGGAAGACTAAATTCCAAGAGCTTCCTTATTCTTTGAAGCATGTGCATGAGCAAGGAGGGCAACAAGGAAGGAATAGCAACCTTCCATCTCATACCTTTGGCATGGGAGATGTCGAAGAGGAGAAAAATGGGAGGCATGGCCTTCCAACATACAGCTTGGACATGGAGGGTGTCAAGGAGAAGAACCACAACATGGAAAACACTTCATATGACACACTATCAACACTGTCATTGTTGGGCACACTAGATCCCTATTGGAAATCCCAACTATTGGTGGAGTATTCCAAGGATATTCATACTTGCATGATTCTTGATGACTGGTTGCATGAAGGGAGCTATTCAATCTTTGATGGAGTCATCTATAATCATGGTAGAATATTTTTGTCTAGAGCCTCCAAGATCAAGGGGAAGCTTCTATAGAGGGCTTATGAAGAGTTCCATCTTAGCCACACTTATTCTATGAAGGTCAACAATATCATATTGAGGAGCTATTACTGGGAGGGATTTGAAAGGGAACTATATCAACATTGTCAGAGATGCATGGATTCTGTGGAGTTGGGGTAGTAATATGGCTCTAAGGGAGAATTAAATCAGCCCTCTCTTCCTTTCCTTGAAGGAGAGAGTAGATATATGCACCACTCCATTGAGAGGAGGAGAATTGTTGGTGAAGAACATGCTCTTAATACATGTATTTTATATTCTGACTTCATGCATTCTTACACCTTGTTTCTGCAGGCCATGACTCCAAGGAGGAGTGTTATATCTTGTCAATCTCATGGAAAATATGGGGCCACAACAATTTCTGTACTTGGCCACTCCCTTGGTGGACAAAGGGAGGTCTTGTTTCATGATGGGTGCTTTCCTAAAGCACCAAACATATCTCACACATTCAGCTACAGTGAGATGGCATGGGCTACAAGTAATTGGTGGGAAAACCACTTACCACATATTAGGTTAATGCAGCCAGGAGATGCATTATGCTGGTTCCACATGTGGGACTATGACCCACCTCCATATGTACACCTTTCTATTTGTTTGTACATTATTTTTCTCCCAAACATTGATGACATGATTGTACCTTTTATGGGAATCTATGGAGGGAGGATGGGAGGTATGCATGTGCCTAATGGGCTGAGAAATATCCATGTGTCTTATTTTATATATTTCAGAGGGAACATTAGGCAAACCATGGGTGTTTCACATGAGATCTTGTTTCCTTGTGGGATGGATTTTGCACATCTCATATTGATTTTGGGGAAACAATCCATGGGGGTTTGGATTGGCGAGCATCTAGCTTATGATGGGAGCTTGATCCTTGATGATGTCACCAATGGAGGAGAAGTTTTGCAGCACTCACCTTATTAGTTTCTTGAGGACAAGCAACATTTTGGAGGGGAGGACTGTAATATCCCCATTTAGCCCAAGCTAATGGGAATATCCTATTTTGCCTTGTTTTATTTTTGCATTTCATACTGATGAATAAAATGTAAAGGAGGACATGTAAAAATCATGAAAACCATGAATAAATCAATGCCTATGTAAAAAGAGACATATCTGGGCCATGCAAATAAAATCTTGTAGGTGTGAATGGGTTTGAATAATGAGATTGGGTCAACCTTGACCAAATCAACAACGCAATCTAGGTGCAATGAACCTCATGGATACACAACACAGTTTTAGATGGAGGCTCCACATGTGAAAGGGGATAACTCATTGAGGTGGTTTAGGGTTTGGCAAGGCTTTCATCTTATAAAAGAAGGAGGAGGACAATAGGAAAAGGTTTTTGATGTTATTATTCTCTGAAGGTATTGTCTATTTAGACATCCCTCATTGGGTTTTCCTATTTAGGAATCCCACCTCCTTCATGGAGAAGCTCTTGGAGGAGTCTTGTTTGCCTAGTCCACTATCCAGCATTTGGCCAAGCCACATCTTGCATCTACAGCACAGTCTTGTTTAGGCTTGGGCTGTCCATGTAAGCTGCAACAAGTGGGACACTAGATCTGCTTAGATCTAGACTTTACTAGTGCCTCTTCTCAATGAGTGTGTCTTTTAACCTCCTGGAAGAGTGCATTAGCTGTTGAGCTTCAGATCCATACATTGGCAGTAGGCCAAAGCATTCTCAGAGCCTACAGCGCAGTCTCTCTTCCATGACTGCGTTATTTGCAAGAGCAGAGTTGCAGGGATACTTGGCATCATTTCAGAGGAGAGATCTCTGGTGATTGGATCTCTCACTATGGTGATCCGTGGATTGGCCAACCAATCCATGTTGTTTCAGATTTGATCTACTACATATGTTATGATTCAAAATTTTCTGAATACTTCTGTAGATCTGTGACTTAGATCTCAGATCTACTCACCGTTGTTCATGTTTTGCTGAGATCCCCAAGGGGAGTGTATAAAGGAGCCTATATTGTACACAGATCTGAAATAGATCTATATTTTTATGTAAAGATCCACCCTAGATCTGAGTTTTAATATACTGCATGCTTCAACAATGAAAATAACATTGTCAAGATTATTCTGCCATTTCATGTTGTTGTAGCAGCTCATTTTGAGGCTTTTGTCTTGTATAATCTTTCCCTTTTTGTTATACATTGTATAAGATGCATTTTAGATATAATTTGATGATGTATAGCTGAAATATGATCCTACATGTTGGTATCACACTTTTAAATTGATAAACTGCGTTATTTTTTAAGCATTCCATTGCATATAGCTGCAACCCTTCTCTTTGGGCGATTTTCAGCTAGACTAGGTTGTGAGAGATTTGTTTAACCCACCTAGTTTGATTTGTTTTTTCTCTCCTTTTGGATTTAGATCTTAGATATTCTAATCTAAGGGATCCTAAGGCTACAAACTCATTTCTGTGCATATATCTCTCAGGAGTGCGTTATTTCAGCAGGCTTGCTGTGTAATCCCAATTTTGGGATATTACAAATAACAATATAATATAGCTACTGTCATTTTGTTTTTTAGATAAACACAATAATTAAAGTGACATCTAGTATAACCTTGTTCAGACATAAACCTGTCAAATTTTAGATACCACTTCCTTGGAGCCTGTTTTAAGCCATACAAGCTCTTCTTTAACCTGCACACTAATTTTTCTTTCCCTTTGATCTCATATCCTTCTGGTTGCTGCATATAGATCTCTTCCTCCAAATCTCCATGGAAAAATGTCGTATTTACATCTAACTATTCAAGATGCAAATCTTCCGCTGCTAAAATACTTAAAATAGTTCTGATTGAAGTCATCTTAACAACAAGAGAAAATATTTCATCAAAATCAATACCTTTCTTCTGTGAAAACCCCTTCACCTCAAGTATAGCTTTGTACCTTTGTTTTCACCCATCTTCTTCCTTCAGCCTGTAAACCCATTTATTCTGCAATGTTGTTTTACCTGTAGGCAACCTGACTAAGTCCCAAGTCTGGTTATGTATTAAGGAGTCCATCTCTTCTTTCATGGCTATCTCCCACTTGTTCCTGGTTTCAACCTGCATTTCTTCTTCATAACATTCGGGTTCACCAGAATCAATCAACAATAAATAATATGATGAAGGAGGGTATCTTTCAGGGATCTAATTATCCTGGTAGATCTTCTGACACCACTTTCATGTGTTTGAGGTGCCTGTTGTTGTTTTGGTGGTTTTTGTTGTTGATTATTATTATTTTTAGGCACCTTTACTTTTTCTGCGATCTCATCAAGAACTGTGTATTATTTGTTTTCTTTATCCTATTTCTTTTCCTGCAACTGATTCTTATACAAGACCTTTTCATTGAATATTACATCTCTGCTCCTAATGATTTTGTGATTTTCATAATCATATAAGTGATAACCAAAATCATTAACACCATATCCAATAAAGGTACATTTCTTTGATTTTTCCTCAAGCTTTGTTCTATTTTCTTTATTAATATGGACAAAGGCCTCACAAATGAAAGGCTTTAAAAAAAGAGTAGTTTACCTTTTTACTTTTCCATGCCTCCTCTGGAATACCACCATACAAGGAACTCGAAGGCCCTCTATTTATTAGATAAACAACAATATCTACAACATCTGCCCAAAATTGTAAAAGCAATCCTGCATCCAATCTCATGCACCTTGCATGCTCCATGATTGTTCTGTTCATCCTTTATGGCACACCATTTTCTTGTGGTGTTCTTGGAGCTGTCTTCTCTCTGCGAATTCCATGCTCTGAACAGTACCTATCAAACTATTTTGTAATGTTCCCAATTTTATCCTCAAGCTAAAATTGACATTATAGTGGCATATTTTTATTTTTTTTAACAAAATGGGTAAGGAGACCCCTTAACCCCTTGGTGATAGAGAAATAACACTCCTTATGAGAAAGGAGGATAAATAAGCAGCTGAAATAAACACCTAATGGTGTGAACATGATGAGGATCACCTTGAGTTGGTCATCTTTGACCAAGTCAAAAACGCTACCTTAGAGGGGTGGCTTGCCTGAGAAGACAACGCAGTTTTTGGAGGGAAAGCATTCAAAAGTTAATGGAAACCCTAATTGTGGGACTTATGGTGAGAGAGAGTTCATTTTCTTTATAAGAAAGAAGGAGAAACTCATTTGATTCATGCTTTGATTCAAAAATTTCGTGGTGAGGCCAAGGACTTGCACATCCAGGTTGTTTAGCAGGATTGCAGTGCTCTTGAGCACTGGGGGTGTTCCCGGGCGGGGATCCCCCACCTCTTCCTCATGGGAGGAGAGGATTTGAGATGCATTTCCTCATTCCAAAATTTTTCCAAGATCACTCCTTCAGTTGCAGCGTTATTCCTGTAGCAGGTTGATGTTGTGTAGCTGGGGTAGCAGCAGAGGAACTCATAGAGTCCTTCCTTACTTGCATTTTCAGTGGAGGATGGATTTATTCATTAGAGGAGCTATAGAGAGGGCTCTTGGACTTCATTTTAGATCTGTGGCATCAGGCCACTCATTCACCAACTCCCACTGTGCAGTCAATTGGAGAAACTGTGTTATTCCATGAGGGCAGTGTTGAGGGAGATTCTTGTGCTCATCAGGAGGAGTGCTTATGAGTGGAAGGGGATCAGTCCTTTTCCTTGAGGGCATTATCAGAGGAGGGAATCAACATTTCAGATCAGCCTCAGCCTCATATTCATTTGGGTTCAACTGCAGTGACAATTTGTTTATCACTTTGTATTTTTATCCGGCATTTCTAGCAATCTCCATGAGATTGGCTAGAAATCCTATATTAAGCCAATTTTCTCATGTGTGGGAATTTCTTTGTATTCCTTAAGCTCTATCATAATTTTTTATGCATTCAACAGCTACATCTCTAACAGATACTGCACAGTTATGGTTTTCCAGCATTCTGTGTAGCTGCAGCTACTCCGACATTACATTGTATATTCATTGGAGATCAGTTCTAGTGCTTGAGGGCTTTTTTCCTCATGACATTTATGTATAATATTGCTGATATAATAATAATACTATGGCTGTAGTATTTACCCTCTCATGGTACATTCATATTTGTAGAGCTCCATATTTATGTTTTGCATATTGTTGTAAGCTCTCTCATTGAGCACGATTCTAGAGATCTAGTTTGGGGAGATCTGAATAACCCATCTAGATGCATTTATTTAAGCTAATTTTCTATAGGAAAGTTATGTTAGATGTATTCTAGGGCATCCCAATGTTTGTTAGCCTTATTTATGCAACAACTTCCTTATACAGTGTCCTCAAGGACCCTGTGGCAAAAATTCCCGAGGTGGAATATTGCATATCCATAGGCAGAGTCTGTGAAGGGCCAGCTAGCCTCAGGATCTATCCCTTATTTGAAGGATACATATCTTATAAATTCCCCAACATTTAATCTCTGAAATGGACTTGCAGTGTCTCATTGAAGAAGGAAAAATGGAACGTCTTAAGATGTTCCCAATGGAGCAGAAAATCCCTCATTTGGGACATTACAGTGGTATCAGAGCATGATCTTGGCTCAGCCTATGCCCAAGATCCATTGCTATCAGAAGAGGATCTTCTCTCCAAGGAGAGGAGATTTACAAGAAGACAAGGGAAGAGGAATGAAGGAAGAGGAGGTTTTCCTTCTTCTTTTCTAGACCAATGAGGAGATCATTGAAAATATTGATGAAAGGGGAAAGCGAAAGTTTTTCTGAGAGGGTTTTTCAATGAGACAAATCCTAGCTACTTCATGTGAAGGGTGTGGGCATCCAGCCACAGATGCAGATCCACAGTGCAGTCCCTTGTTCACTTGCATTACAAGGGAATAGAGGAAGAAATGAGGCCATGGGAGGAGTAGCGCTGCGACTCAAGGTATGGTTCATGATTGTTGGTTTGAGGGTTTCATTTTTCATTGACATGAAAATGCAAAAACTTGTGATGCATTCACTAAGGGTTTGGTGGAGAAAACTTGGTGAAACTCATTGTTTCATAAACACAAACACTTTGCATACATTGGAAGGAACCAATAGTGATGTCACATTATGAGGAGATCCATCACCACATGGAGGTGAAAGGGGAGCTATTGCTTCTACTAGAGGAGCCCTTGTGTCTTTGTAAGGAGTTCCAAATATTTTTGCATGTGGGTACCAAGACACGATTCCGGAGCCATATGTAACATTTGCTGGGGATTGTGAGATGGAGGAAGAAGAGCAGAAGGATCAGCATGAAGGGATGGTGAGAATTCTCCCTTATCTATTTCAGAAAGTTTCTGCACAAAGAAAAGAGATTGCGCTGTGCAGAGGAGAAAGGGACAAATCAGTCCACTCATATATGCAGTCTATTTTTAGATCTTGATGTCTCACTGTCAGGTGGCTTTCCATTTAGGAGGTCATATGATCTAGAGATGATGAGAGGCATCATGCTATTTGGTTCACCACTCATTGGATTCCGGAGGGGTGGAGACATTAGAGGAGTCCATAATAGCACATTGAGTTTGGGGATGAGCACATGGAGGAGGATTACACTCACTCATTTTCAATACCACCCATTCTCATCAGTCTTACTGCGCAAAGAGAGAGTTGCTGCAGAGGTGGAGGATAGCATCTTCATGATGCATGATGACTGCTCCATGGATTTGGAGAGAGAGAGGATACTTCCTTTGAGGAGGAACTTCTTTCATGCATTGGGGTAGATGGAGGCTACTCATGCTTGCATTAGCTGGGATTAGAAGATTATTTGGAGGTGATGGTATCTCATGGGAGGCTCATTTTCAGAGGCCCTTATTTCTATTTGAGCATGAGCAGCTGCATGATGGCATGGCAACAACTTAGAAGGTGACTTTGGCATGAGGGGATGTCAAGGTGGCAGGCAACATCGTGATGGAGCACCATATTGCAGCATACCAACGCTGTCTATGTGGAGGACTGATCCAGGATGGAGGGCTCAGCATGGGTTGAGTATTCCCCAGGATCCTAATGCATGCATGATTCTTGATGACCAACAGGGAGATGACTGATACAGAGTTTATGATGTAGTCATCTAACACTATGGCAGATTCTTCTTGGCTAGAGCTCCTAGTCTCAAGAAGAAATTATTGGTTGCAGTACATAAGGACTTCCTAGCTATGCACTTAGATACATACTTTGATTGGCTAGAGGAGTTCACTTGGAGGGCATTCCTCATGGCACCTATCAAAATTGGGAGAGATGCATAGCCCACTTGATTATGGTGGAGAGAACCTCACAGCCACTTCCCTACTCATTGAAGGTAGAGGGAAATTTTCAGTTGGGCCATTTCAAGCTCAAGAGCTCAAGTACAAATTGGAGAAGGTATAATCTCACATTCTATATTGTACTTTCCTTCCTTGTTTAAGTAGCATGATGAGTCAAGAAAAGTTGGTTCCTTCTTGCATAATGTACAAGGATGTGTTTGTAGACTTTTGTAGCAGAAGAATGGACCATTCGTATGGTGGTTTGTGGAGGGAGCCACATGCTCTTTGGTGTGCACCATTGGCACCAATTTATTTTTTCATGTTCCTATATTTTGAGATGTGTGTGGCAGAAAACAAGTGGCTAGGAAAAGCACTTGTAATGTATGTTTTTTATGAAGGCAAGAGGCTCACTGCATTGGTCCCATGAGAGGAGCAGTGACCCACTCTCTAGTTGTCTTGTGGCAACTTGTTTTCATTGTATTATGCTACCGTGTATTGCTGATGCTTATTTATTCACAGGGAGCACTATTTGTAGAGTGACTTATATGTTGGGACAGCCCATTGGGATCACTATTCTCCCCATTACACATGTTCTATATTGCAGGAGATACCATGGGCAAACCATGATTGCCATACTATTACTTTTCTCTTCTTGTGGGGCAAACCACTTGGAGAATTTGAAGAGGCATTTCATGGCTGAATATTTTGATGGGGTAGCTTGGGCCACTCTTGGAGGCCATACCATTTTAGCCCAAATAAAGAGGTATCCCCATATGTACTACAGAGGGAGAGAAGATCTTATTGGGATGAAGCAGCAACACTCTCCATTCAGCCCCATTACATTGCACAGAACCGGGGGAAAGATTTCCATTTGGATGATAGTATGGGTGAGGGGATCATTAGTAGGATCATATTTTCCCATGCATGTCATCAATCCTACCTTGAGGAGGCCATGGTTCAGCAGGGAGATTTCCATCTACACCTTCTATCTTTTCGTAAGGTGCACCATTCCGGTTTGCATACTTGGGAGGAGGCATTGGAGGATAGTTTTATTGCAACATATCTTGGACAACGGTGGAGATTGTTGATGAGGAGGCCACAAGAGAAGAAGGGGGAGAAATTTTTTTCTCTCTATGCAATTGCTTGAGGATAAGGAACATGTGGGAGGGGAGGACTGTAATGTTCCCAATTTTAGCCTCAAGCTAAAATGGAACATTATAGTGGCATATTTTTATTTTGTTTAATAAAATGGGTAAGGAGATCCCTTAACCCCTTGGTGATAGAGAAATAACACTCCTTATGAGAAAGGAGGATAAATAAGCAATTGAAATAAACACCTAATGGTGTGAACATGATGAGGATCACCTTGAGTTGGCCATCTTTGACCAAGTCAACAACGCTGCCTTAGAGGGGTGGCTTGCCTGAGAAGACAACGCAGTTTTTGGAGGGAAAGCATTCAAAAGTGAATGGAAACCCTAATTGTGGGACCTATGGTGAGAGAGAGTTATTTTTCTTTATAAGAAAGAAGGAGCAGCTCATTTGATTCATGCTTTGATTCAGAAATTTCGTGGTGAGGCCAAGGACTTGCACATCCGGGCTGTTTAGCAGGATTGCAGTGCTCTTGAGCACTAGGGGTGTTCCTGGGCAGGGATCCCCCACCTCTTCCTCATGGGAGGAGAGGATTTGAACTGCATTTTCTCATTTTGGAATTTTTCCAAGCTCACTCCTTCAGTTGCAACGTTATTCCTGTAGCAGGATGATGTTGTGTAGGTGGGGTAGCAGCAGAGGAACTCATAGAGTCCTTCCTTACTTGCATTTTTAGTGGAGGATGGATTTCTTCATTGGAGGAGCTGTAGAGAGGGCTCTTGGACTTCATTTAAGATCTGTGGCATCAGGCCACTCATTCACCAACTCCCACTGCGCAGTCACTTGGAGAAACTGCATTATTCCATGAGGGCAGTGTTGAGGGATATTCTTGTGCTCATTAGGAGGAGTGCTTCTGAGTGGAAGGGGATCAGCCCTTTTCCTTGAGGGAATTATCAGAGGAGGGCATCAGAATTTCAGATCAGCCTCAACCTCATATTCATTTGGGTTCAACTGCAGTGACAATTTGTTTGTCACTTTGTATTTTTATTCGACATTTCTAGCAATCTCCATGAGATTGGCTAGAAATCCTATATTCAGCCCATTTTCTCATGTGTGGGAATTTCTTTGTATTCCTTCAGCTCTATCATCATTTTGTATGTATTCATCAGCTACATCTCTCATAGAGACTACGCAGTTATGGTTTTCTGGCATTCTGTGTAGCTGCAGCTACTCCGGCATTACACTGTATATTCATTGGAGATTGGTTCTAGTGCTTGAGGGATTTTTTCCTCATGACATTTATGTATAATATTGCTGATATAATAATAAGATGATGGCTGTAGTATTTACCCTCTCATGTTACAATCAGATTTTTAGAGTTCCAGATTGATGTTTTGCATATTGATGTAAGCTCTCTCATTGAGCACTATTCTAGAGATCTAGTTTGGGGAGATCTGAATAACCCATCTAGATGCATTTCTTTAAGCTCATTTTCTGCAGGGAAGTTATGTTAGATGTATTCTAGGGCATCCCAGAATTGGTTAGCCTTATTTATGCAACAGCTTCTTTATACAGCGTCCTCAAGGACCCTGTGGCAGGAATTCCCAAGGTGGAATTTGCATATCCATAGGCAGAGTCTATGAAGGGCCAGCTAGCCTCAAGATCTCTCCCTTATTTTAAGGAGACATATCCTGTAAATTCCCCAACAATAAATCTCTGAAATGGACTTGCAGTGTCTCACTGAAGAAGGAAAAATGGAACATCTTAAGATGTTCCCGATGGAGTAGAAAATCCCTCATTTGGGACATTACATATTTGCTGCAATATTCACCTCCATTGTCTGATTTCAGACACTTCAACTTATTTCCTATCTCAATCTCAACCAAATATTTCCATTTCTTTAAAGTATCAAGTACATCATATTTATTCTGAATACAATAGATCCAAGTTTTTCTAGTTGCATCATTGATAAAAGTAAGATAATAACGAGAGCCACCGAGAGATGATATCTTAGCAAGTCCCCATACATCTGTATGCACAAGCTCTAATTTTTCGCTCTTCTTTTCTTTCCCAACTCTAAGAAATCTAACTCTCTTATGTTTTCCATAAATACAATTCTCACATAAATCCAAATCAATATTCTTCAAACCCGGAAAAAAAATTCTTGAGTGAAGAATCTTCATCCCCTTCTCACTCCTATGTCTGAGCCTATGATGCCATAATGTTGCATTTTCTCCTTTGGAAGTTAAAGCATTAACAGAGTTAGAAGTACCATTGCATAAATACAATGTGCCAATATTTTCACCTTTTTCTATTACCAGGACTCCTTTAGTGACCTTCCAAGTTTTATCTGTCAACCTTCACTGCCTAACTTCCCTGTTGAAATCAGATTTTTCGTTAGATCTGGAACATGCCTTACCTCCTTTAATATCCATTGGTTTCCATTCTATTGTTTTACAATAACTTTACCCATTCCAACAATTTTACAGGGTTTATCATCACCCAAACGAACTTGTCCAAAATCTCCTTGAACATAGTCATGAAAATATTTCTTATCAGGTGTGGCATGGAATGAGGCCCCTGAATCTACCACCCAAGAATTAGTAACATTTTCTAAGGAAAGAATCAAAGCATCTTGTAACACATCACTTATCACATTTGCTTCATGATTGTTTTTTTTTGTGTCTCCTTATTTTCCCTTCCGAGATCTACAATATTTCTTTAGGTGTCCATTCTTTCCGCATTTCCAGCACACTATCCCTGATCTGGACTTGGATCTGCCTTTCCTTGATTTACTGCGATATGCTGAGCTCTTTCCTCTTTCCATTTTTCTTCCCCTAGTATTTGCACACAAAGCATTACTTGATGTCTCACCAGAGCTTTTCCGTCACATTTCCTCGCTAAGGATAGCATCGACAACATCATCAAACTTTAAATTACTATATATAGAGATAGAGTTACTAATGGCCATATGTAAACCATTCCAACTTTCTGAAAATGAGCACAGAAATAACAAAGCCCTAAATTCATCATTAAATTTTACCCCTACAGAACTTAACTGATTGGTAGCTATATTAAAATCATTTAAATGGTGTGCAATAGATCCACCTTCCGACATCTTCATATTAAATAAATGTTTCATAAGAAATACCTTGTTTGAGTCCGAGAGTTTTTCATATATTTTCGCCAATGCCTTAATAAAACCCTCTGTTGTTGTTTCCTTCGAAATATTGAAGGCTACCGATGCTACGAGGCACAACTGTACTGTTCCAAGTGTCGTTTTATCGAGAATCTCCCATTCTGTGTCTGTCATAGTCGTCGAATTCTTTGTTTTTCCGCTCAATGGTAGGTACAAATCTTTCTAATACAGATATTCTTCCATCTGCATCTTCCACAGCATGAAGTTTTTTCCGTTAAATTTCTCGACCCTAAACTTACCATCTTCTACCATTGCTCCCACTCAAACCAGGAACCATTCTTTCCTAAGATTTTATCAGCCAAACAGACCTTCGCCTCTGATACCAGTTGTTAGAAAATTATATATTACAGAGAAATGCAACACATAAAATATGCGGAAAACACAAACACAGAAAACAAATAAAACCATAGAGACACAGATATACATGGTTCACCCAATTTGGGCTACGTCCACCCCAAACAACCAGTCATTCCTTTATATTATCCAACAAAATGAAGAGACACAACCTACATCAGATCCGTTGTAATATAATTTGTTTTCTCTCACAGTCTCCCTATATGTTTCTCGCTTTGAGAATACACATACAATACACAGCCATAATACAATACCCTCATTCAAAACGAGGGATTGTCTTCTTGGGAAAAAATCCTAAATTAAACATAACTTCTACCGTCAGATCATCCACCTAATGAATGACCCATATTTTTTTTTAGCTTCGGGGGCACTGCCCCCGAAATCCCCCGCCAAGGGGGGGATCCATAAAGTCGCAGCCCCCCCTAGACCCCTCAGGCAGCGTTTAATTGCGGGCGGTGTTTTCGTCCTATTAAGAACAGGGGTGCAACGCTATGATACAAAACAAAGAATATAATCAGGCTCCACACCCAAAAAATGGCACAACTCTCGATCCTTGGATCTCCTTCTGACTCTTGTCTCCTAACACCATGTGCAACTTCGAGTTCCACTCAACTAGAGTCTCGAAAACTTCCTGTGACCCTATCATATGTTTCAATGCACCATTGTCCACATACCATGCAGCCTCATCGATGGTACCTTGCGAGAAATGAGAGATCAAGGAAAAGTCCTCCTCCTCCAATATCCTAGAGAGATTATCTATCTCAGCAGAAGTGGAAACACTTTCAACCTCCTATTTTTCTTCTTCTCATCATCTCATGCCTTCTTATTTATCGAATATCTTGATGAAAAATTACCCATCTTGCCATACTTGAAACATTTGATCTTACTCAAGTCCTTCCTCTGCTTTCCCTTATTTCATGCTGCAAGTGCCACCTCATCCATTAGGGAATTTTGAGGTCTAAAATGGGCCTCCTAAGGAAAATGTACAATCAAAATTCACTTTATGAGAACCAATCACATTTTAGGGGATGACATCAACCCTAATGGTTGAGGTGGCATTTCTTGAGTTAAAGGTACTTACTTGTTGCATTCTCAAAGGTGGATAAAAATTCATGGTTAACCATGGTAGTTCTCTAAATACTTTTAAAGTCAAGGTAAAGTACTCATAATAAATGTCATTTTACACTTTTTGAATAAGATTATATTATTGTCATTTCATATTTCTTGAAAGAAACAATGCATATCCCTATACATTTATTATATTATATTATAGTCTATTATTTTATTTATTTTTATATAGTATATTAATTATATTTTATTATACAATTTAAATAATATAAATTTTGATTAATAGCATATAATATGATTAAGAATCTATAAATTTATATTTATATTTATATTTATTTTAAGTTATTTAAGTACAAAGGACAAATGCATTAGTTGTTTAATGATAATGACTTTTCCTTGAAAGTTTCATTCTTATTTATAGTCACATCAATACAATTTTTTTATTAATTTTATTTTGGTACAACTTTTGAATTGAATTTAACTATGGTTACATGGATTGTGGTGCAAAAAGTGAATTTAAAATTCATAAATATTATTTTATTGGTGTTGTGAAACCAGCTCCAAAAATAGAAGAAAAAATATATCAACACCTTAGAAATAAGCCACTTCAAGGGGGCAACCTCCAATACATGACATGAATGAACCATTCTTGGATGATACAAATGACAAAACTTCCTTTCTATATATAGGATTCTATGGGGTCACAATGTAATCCTAGTGGGGCCATAATGTAATCCTAGCCGACCTAACAATAACAATGTAAGGGCACAATAAGAACAATATTGGGGTTAGAGGGGGTGACAATAATAACAATAAGGGGGCTACACTAATAACAATAAGGGGCTAAACTAGTAATATAGGGACCTAACATGCCCCTCTCCTTCAAAAAAGTGTTGTCCTCAACACTTGAGTAGCTTTGGGTGCTTCTGTATAAAATTTTCATCCTCCCATGTAGAATCTTCAATGGGTAAGTTCTTCCACTTGATGAGATACTCTGAAATTGTTCGATTTCGTAGCTGTCCAGTTCTTGTTTCCATGACCGCTTCAGGTTCCAATATGATTTTTCCTTCCTCGTCAAGTTCTGGAAATAATGTTTGAACTGGAATATTTTCACCTATAACCTTCTTTAAGCATGAAACATGGAAAACTTGATGCACTTGCAAAGAAGCAGGAAGCTCCAATTTGTATGCCATAGTACCAATATTTTGCAACACCTTGTATGGACCATAGTACTTTGGTGATAATTTATTATCCTTCTTAGCTTGCTTGAGGGACATTTGTTTTTATGGTTGCAGCTGTAAAAATACCCAGTCTCCTACATCAAAAATTCTCTCGCTGCGATGTTGATCTTCCTATTGCTTCATCCGATTTTTTGCCAAATTTAGGTTATCCTTTAAGAGTTGGAGAACTTCTTGTTGATGCTCGATATGATCTTCCATTTCTTGAACCTTAGAATTTTCTCTTAAAGATGATGTGATGGACGGTGGATGATATCCATAAAGTGCCATAAATGGGGTCATTTTTGCTGCAGTATGGAAGGAAGTCTTATACCACCATTCAGCGAGAGGTAACTACTTGACCCATTGTGTTTGTTTATCAGATACAAAACAACAAAGATATCCTTCTAAACATTTATTCACTATCTCAGTTTGACCATCGGATTGAGGATGATAAGATGAGCTATGAGCTAATTGAGTACCCAAACAAGAAAATAACTCCGTCCAAAAATTTCCAGTAAAAATGGGATCTCTGTCACTCACAATAACCCTTGGGTTTTCATGTAGCTTTTGAATTGTGTCCATAAATGTAGTAGCAACTGTACTTGCTTTAAATGGATGAGATAATGCACAAAAGTGTGCATACTTGGTAAGTCTATCAACTACCACCATGATGACACTCTTTCCTTCGGACTTAGGTAAACCTGTGATAAAATCCATTGAAATCTCCTCTCAACGTTGACTTGGAATGGATAAAGGTTGTAGAAGTCCCGGGGTCTTAATTGTTTCCACTTTATTCTGCTGGCAAACCAAACATTCCGCCACAAACTTTCGAATATCAGATTTAAGGCCATCCCAAAAAAATTCTTTCTTCACCCTGTGGTAAGTTTTTAAAAATCCTGAGTGTCCTCCTAAAGGAGAAATGTGCAATTCCAAAAGAATCTTTTGTTTTAGTTGGGAATTCTTACAAAGATATAAGTGATCTTTGTACCATAAGGAATCATTTTTCCAAATAAATGTATCAAATGTACTAGGATCTTGCTGCAACTTTTGAATGAGTGTCCATACATCTTTGTCCTTCTTCCATTCATCTCTTGCTTCGGTTATCCAATCTGGTTGGATAATAGAAATGGCACAAAGCAATGCTTCCACCTCTTCATTCTTTCTTGAGAGTGCATCTTCAACAACATTAAGCTTTCCTCTTTTGTAGATTATTTCAAAGTCATAACCCAACATCTTTGTGACCCATTTTTGCTGCTCTTCTGAAGATAGTCTTTGTTCCAAAAAGTGTTTAAGACTATCATGATCAGTTTTTACCTTGAAGTGTCTTCCCATTAGGTAAGTTCGCCATTTCTTTAGTACATGTAGTATTGCTAACATTTCCTTCTCATAAATAGGTTTCTGTAAATACTTTCCTTTGATTGGACGACTTTCAAAAGCAATGGGTCTTCCTTCCTGCATTAAAACTGCACCAATTCCATTTCCTGAGGCATCACATTCCACAATAAAGGCTTTTGTGAAGTCTGGTGTAGCTAAGACCGGTGCTAGGCACATTGCCTCTTTAAGACGTTCAAAGGCCTTAGTTGCTTCAGGAGTCCATGAAAATGCATCTTTCTTCAATAATGTTGTTAGAGGTGCTGCTATTCTCCCATAATTCTTAACAAACTTGTGATAATATCTTGTTAACCCGAAAAATCCACGCAACTGCTTTATGGTTGTGGGGAATTTCCATTCCTTAATGGTTTTAATTTTGTTAGGGTCTACCTTAACACCCTCATGAGATACAATATGACCCAGATATTCCACCTCTTGTACTCCAAAGAAACATTTGGATGTTTTTGCATATAATTGTTTCTCCTCCAATAGTTTGAGCACCCTGTCAACATGTTGAAAATGATCCTTCCAAGACCTGCTGTAGATTAGTATATCATCAAAAAATACTAGCACAAATTTTCTAAGGGTTTGAAAATGGAATTCATCAACCCTTGAAATGTAGAAGGTGCATTGGTAAGGCCAAAAGGCATGACAAAAAATTCATAATGACTCTCATGAGTTCAAAATGTTGTTTTTTGGAATATCTTCAGTCTTCATTCTAATTTGATGATATCCTGAACAAAGATCCAACTTGCTAAAATAAATTGCTCCATGTAATTCATCCAATAATTCATCAATCACAAGAATGGGAAATTTATTTTTAATGGTGAGCTTATTGAGCTCCCTATAATCCAGACACATGCGCCATGATCCATCCTTCTTGTGCACCAATACTACTGGAGCAGAGAAGGAACTTTGACTAGGTTGAATTATACTAGCCTATAACATTTATGCAGTCATACGTTCAATTTCACTCTTTTGGACATAAGGATATCTATAAGGCTTGATGTTTGGAGGAACACTTCATGGAATCAAATGAATATCATGATCATGATCATGAATAGGTGGGAGTCCTTTGGGAGTTTCAAACACCTTGGAATGATTTTCCAAGACTTTTTGGAGATCTGCAGAAATAGATGATTTTGATGTTGGAACTTCTAGTGAGCATAGTTGTGCAATTACGCCTCGTTGTTTTTCCTTCAAAAGATTTGTCATGACATTAGAGCTTATTATCTTTCCTGGCTTCCCTGCGATACCCCGTAATTCGACTTCCTTTTCTTCTGAAAAAAAATTCAGGAAAAGTTCTTGAAAATTAAAAGCTACCATCCCCAGAGATTGTAACCATTGTACTCCTAGTACAACATCAGCACCTCCCATAGGAATGAAAAGCATTGGAATATTCAATACATATTACCCCATGGTTAGCTTCATATTATGGCATTTTCCAGAGAAATTTATAGTTCCTCCATTTTCAACCATCACTTGACATTCTGGTGCTGGGTATAGGAAACAATTCAATTCTTTGGCTACCTTACAATCAATAAAATTTTGGGTACTACCTGAATCAATCAACACTATTACCTTTTTATTCTTGATATGTCCTTCTATATTGAGAGTTTGAGGAGTGGTAATTCCTGCCAATGCATTACACGATATGGTCGGACTCATTTATTCCTCTTCTAGGGTTGGTTCCTGGTGTATATCCTCTTCTTGTTCATTTTCTTCTTCCTCTTCACAATCTATGTAAAATAATTTCTTCTCAGCACACTTATGACCTTTAGTGTATTTGCTATCACAACTGTAGCAAAGCCCTTTTTCTTTTTTTTCTTCCAATTTTTGTGGTGTCAACCTTGTAGGTTGTGGAAATCTAGGCATAGCAACACTTCCTTCTTTATAGAAGTGAGTGGTAGGCTTCCTTGTCGCCATAATTTTACATTCAATTTTTCTTGCCAACCCGAATGCCTTCTCCAATGAATCAGGTTCCAAAACGCGAACTTCATGTTGGATGTTATCCTTTAAAGTGCCTATGAAGAGATCAATCCTGTGTTCCTCTGGAATATCAGTTACCCTTATATTCAATTTTTGGAAGTCCTCAATGTGCTCCCCCACTAAACCCTTTTGTTCGAGATTTATCAATTGGCTAAAGAAGGTGTTGCTCTTTGTATCCTCATTAACCATTAAAGAACATTTCTCCTATAAATGGATCAATCCATATTTTTTGCAGAGCAAATCCATCAATACCAGTACCATGGGTATTGTTCTAAATGTAAAGTTGCAATGTGTACCTTTTGTGTTTTGTACATTATTGAGATCAAAATATTGTTCCATCTCGTAGTATCCATGTTACGTGATCCTTGCCATCAAAATTCCCCATCCATCTTTGGAATATGGTATCTTCCGTCCCACATTAGAGTTTGGTGTAACCATAATATCAACATTTATTTTTCTCATCTCTGAAGCTCTCTCTACTATCTTTTCACCATTAGGAAACATTTTACATCAACTTTTCTCAAACCTCTGGCAGTCACTTCCTTTGTGTTTCATTTTTTTTTCACCACTTTGGCTTCCATGCCATCCATCTTGGCTTCCATGCCCACTTCCATGCCTTCCATCTTAGCTTCAAAACAATCCATCTTAGTTTCCATGTGTTTCTTCTAAACTTCCATTTCATTTTTTTTTTCTCTTTGCAATAGCGAAATTTGGTGCACTTGCTCATGTAATTTTGATATCTCATGTTGTGTTTCTTCGTCTTCATGAGTCATAGTAGAGTCTTCTGAAGGCTTAATGAGTGTTGAATTATTTTTAGGGGCCATTTTAGAACCCAATATTGATATCTATTCTTCAATAGGCCCTTGGAATAAATTCCAAGTAATTTTTTTCAAACGAGACTTATGTAATTCGAAAAAAATACACACCTTTTCGATATTGAAACTGAATTATCTCTATGATTTTGGATCTTCAATATCTGAAATTTGGTACTAAGGTAGCCCTCTGAAACCTCTTTTGAATGCCACAATTTTGACCTGATTTGGATTCTTGAAGACAAAGTTATGCCCAATCTCCTATGATGACCTAATTATGGATTGGTTCAGTAGAGAAAACTTGTATGACTTGCCACATGGAAATGCTTCCTCCTACGGCTTTGAAATTGATATATAGGAAACTAAATTTTGTGTTCTTGTGTCCACTTTTTACAGAATTCCAATCTGATGCTCAGAGAGAGAGTAATGAAGATTTTCCCACGATCACCTCTTTGAGATGAAATTCGGGAGACTGAAAAAGTCCTAACTTCCATAGACCATATCTCCGAAAATATTGTGAACCAAGATCTGAAATTGTGCGAAATTTTTCCTTAGGAGTTTGAATTCATGCTCTAAAATTTTCAGTTTCTGAGCCTTCGTAGAAGAAAAGTTATAGCGAAAATTTTGCGATGACCTATTTAGGTTAAATTGAGGAGCCTGCAAAAAGACCTAACTTTCATAGATCATATCTCCGAAAATATTGTGAACCAAGCTCTGAAATTTTGCGAAGATGTTCCTCAGGATTTCGACTTCATACTCTAAAAATTTCAGCTTCTGAACCTTCATAGAAAAAAAATTATAGCGAAAATTCCACTATGACCTGTTTGGAGCAGCGAAACCCTAGAATCCAAAGCTCTGATACCAAATGTTCTGAAACCAGCTCCAAAAATAGAAGAAAATATATATCAACGCCTTAGAAATAAGCCACTTCGAGGGGGAAAACTCAAATACATTACACGAATGAACCATTCTTGGATGATACAAATGACAAAACCTCCTTTCTATATATAGGAGTCCATGGGGCCACATTGTAATCCTAGTGAGGCCACAATGTAATCCTACCCGACCTAACAATAACAATGTAAGGGCACAATAATAATAATATTGAGGTTATAGGGGGCTACAATAATAACAATAAGGGGGGTACACTAATAACAATAAGGGGCTAAACTAGTAATATAGGGACCTAACAATTGGTTTAGCTATTATTTTATTATTTCATTAGGAGGCCCATTTTAGACCTCAAAATTCCCATAATGATTTGAAGCTTTCTTCTTTGGATGAAAACCCTTGTCTCGCAACTCTTCCAATCTGGAAACTTCTCTCTGGCAATGATCCCCATGATGACGGGCTTACATTCCTCGGTGAACCCTTTCAAATAATTCCTCACCATATTAGAATATGAAATAGTCACATCAGTGATAACAAGCTCATATTTGACCTCATAAGACCTCATCAAATAAAAAGTCACTCATTCACCCTGCATCATCTTGGTGGACCTCAGCTTATCCTCCTTGAATACCAGTACCCATTTCTCGTTCTTATTTTGGAACAAATTCAGAAGAGCCATACACATCTCATGTGTAGTGTTATTCTTGGACAACTAAGGTATTAGGGAGTCCTTCACACCATCTAGGATGATCAATCTCACCTTTGTATCCAATTCCTCATACACTTCCATCTCCTCAAGGTCACAAGGCTTCTTGATGGCTTTCTCGGTGAATTCCCATATTCTATTGACTTGAAAGAATAACTTGATCCTTTCCTTCCATTGACTATAGTTGGACAACCCTTCCAACCTGTCCTCGTACCGAAGACTAACTTGAAACTTTGACATTGTAGTGATCCATTCACCTAAAATGTGAACAAATCCCTCTTAGGTTGTACTTTGTTGTGCATACTCTGATTCACTATCCCTAAAAGTAGTTGAGACACGCTCTGATACCATGTTTTTTTTCCATGATCCTGGTGTCTAGGATAGAATTTTATATCACTAATGCTACCAAACCAAGAATCACAAAAAAGATACTTTGCATAGAGGAATATAAACAATAATAAATATACTAGTGCACAAACTATACCCATTTTTTTACACAATAGTATACAATGACCCAATATTCATTATATTAATCCAATTGAATAACACAACAACCTAGGGATCTCGTACCAGGGATAATGGCCCTAAAAAATCCAATGGTACAATAATACAAATACAAGATAATCAGACAACATGGCTAATGCAGTCGACGATCACAACTTCTTTATTATATATTATACACATGTGGGTCCTTCGCTCCCAATATAAAACACTTGCCTCTATCAATGCTCCAATTCCATCTAGCCACTTAATCTCAACTATCCAATCTTCTCTCACATTGATCGTTTTTCCATCAACACATCAAGACTCTTGTTGAATTGTTTACAACTCCGTTTGTGAACAACTCACAACTTCCCACTACTACTCCTCAACTACTTAGGGTCTTGTTCCCACTATAGTCTTCCTACACAGCTCCAATGAAGACTAACATAGGGCAGGATGGTTTCCACGTATCACCATAAAATGTTTCTTCTCCAAGGATGAACATAGACTTTAAAATCTACTCCTCTAGTTGGCCAAACCTTAAGCTCCAACTTCCCTCCTCTAGTAGCCTCCTTTTTCCACCAAGGAGATACTTAGGCTACCCACACTTCACCCAACTCAAAGTTATCCAACGTCCTTCTTGTCCATTTATCTAGGGATACTCTTGGACACTCTCATTGTTATACAGAATTTTGATCTACGAATAAACTAAATTCCCTGAGTGTGGTGTTCCTTCACTCAAAACAATAGAAGAAATACAATTACTATTTTCTCTAAGAAAAATAGATATCCAAAAAGGGAAAGAAGCCTACTTGTGATCATTTTCGCTCTTCTTCTCCTTCTGTCGTTGTTATTGTCACTCTCAATCCAACTCGAGCTGCTAGATCGATTCTTGCGATCAAAGACAGAGAACAAAAAACAACATAAAATATAAAATTATCTACTTATCTTAATCAAATCAAACTGATTAGATCTGAGAATACATACATCATCAAGAATACATTTCACAAGATATACACTATGTATTGATAAAATGAACATATATCTTTATTAATAGAGTAGGAGGAGAACATTACAGCCAACAGATAGATTTTTCGTCAACCTGCTCCAACTTCATTCCAGCCTCATCACATCCAGCATCATCTCAGCAGCATATCAATACTTCTAATCTCTTATTAAATGAGAATCCAACAGCATAACTTTGAACAAAATTCTTCCTCCCTAGCACTTATATGAGTGCTCAATTTATATGGAAATTGAAGGTATTTTCTCATTAAATGGAAGTGAATGGCTTTCTAATAATAGGTGAGACATGTTTCCAAGTTCAGAGGTGATGGATGGACAATTGTATTCAAATTATGACACCTATGAGCTCTTCTAGAATGCACTGGCCATGTGGAGATTCCTGGAACAATGATGATTTCGCTCCCAAGAGACCAATGCACCCTTGAGTGTCAGGAAGTGCACTGCAATGCACCCTTGCATGGAGGTATTGGAACTACAACGTAGTTAGTACCTTGCAGAGGAGCGTTGGTGAGTCAGTGGGTCATATAATATATAATTCAAACCTTGGAAATCTCACAATTGAAACCATGAATGGAAAGCCTTCACTTAGGGCATATAGCAACTGAAATATAAGCAGATGATAGACCCTATTCATTGGTCCTAGGGGATGATGCCCAGTTTGACCAGGTCTTGGGGGATGATGCCCAAATTGACATATAACAGTTTCCCCCTAAAGTATGAATTCAAAATAATAATAGTATTTGGATGAGATGCTTTACAATGTGATGAGTAGGATATGAAGCGGGGGGTGACATGCATCAATTTGCAATACATTAAATCGTGATATCTTATCTTGATCATTAATTGTTGAGGGAGGCATATCCATGCTCAACACATAAACTATCATAACATGTACATAATTCAGAAATTAGTTTACATTGGAATGTTTTCCGATAAATACATGCCTATAGATATAGGCCCATGTTCGAATGACGAACTGTATGTAAATCCATCGTACAAATGACGTGTACAAAAATCCTGAAATCACATCCCAAATGGATGAAACTAGATCTGGGGTCTTATTATCTCGTTCACTCAATCATTCAGGTACAATTATAAACATGTGAATATATGATTTGAATTCGAACATGGGAAGACATCGTCTGATTACCAACCAATGATGTGAGTTGTTAATAGACGTGAGAGAAACCACCATTTATGTTATTGGCTCTCAAGGTACTGCAACACAATTTGGAAGGCGTGAATAGATGATTTGATGTCGAATGCTAAACAAAATATTTCGATCAAAGGTTCGAAAGCGTGAAACCTGTAGATGATGTAGCAAGCCCCAAGGTACTGGAAGATGTTTCTAAGTTAACTTCCTAGATGATGATATGATGTCGACAGGAAGAAAATTTATCGTGAAACGGGAGTAATTATTTCGAAGACAAAATGTGACTTGATATAGAAATTTTCAGGGATGACTATCATGAAAATGAAGGTTTATGAGTATTGCAGAAAGATGAGAAATTACTGGATGACTTCTCTTGAACATATCGGCGACACTGTAATGAGTTGGTAGCATTGACCCAAAACCGAAGTGATGATATGATGAACCATCAAGAATATTACCCAACCCAAAAGTCACGATGATGGAGTGAAAGTGTCATGTTCAAGAGCGACCTGCTACCATAAAGTGTTCTATTCTTTTTCCCAATTTTTCCCTAGTCATTGTTGACCAATACCTCTTTATTTTTTAACAATATTGAGGAGGGTAAAATATGTCTGATCTATAATTAGACCCTTCGGGTGAATTCATCGCTATTTAATATTTTAACGAGTATAGTGATAAATGAAACTCGATCTTGCCATGATCGAAAAGTATATCACTATTTTATGTTTTAACGAGTCTAACGACAATGAAAAATCGGTTCTTTTTCATGTTTAGAGAGTTTGAAAAAGAGGACAAAAAGAAAAATCCATGAGTCATTTTTCGTAAAATTTTCACTCAGGTCTGAAAAAGTGTAAAATGATACCTGAGAAAACCTCTTAGCCATGTTTGAATAAGGTTTTCCTTTTCGTAAATAATCTATTTCAGTTCGGAAAAGGGTTAGACTTACACTGAGTAGATGTCGTTTCATTTACTTTTACAAGCTTGAAAAAGACAAGTGCTTGGAAATCTTTTCACATTAGCGGAGTCTAAAAAGAGATAAAAGAAGACCCCATGGGGTTCCTTTTTCACTGTAATATTCCTAATTAGCTTTCAACTAGTTGGAATATTAATTTTTTCTTTTGATAAAAATATAGGTGAATATGTGGGTTGAGAGACCAATAAATCTCTTTAGTAGGAATAAAAATCACTTCTCATGTTTGTGTGGATCATTGTATCAGCTGTATAAAGCACCTAGAGGTGTGAACAGGGTCTAAATCATGTGGAAATGGTCAAAGTTGACCAAATCAGTAGCATTGTTATGGAGATAGTGGGGAATTAATGGAATACAATGCAGTCATAGAGGAGGAGTGTATGCATGAGAGTAGCTTATTTAATGAGTGGGACCCAGGCTCAGGAAGCTCACCAAGCATATAAGAAAGGGGATGGAAGCCATAGAAGGCATTCAGAATATTGATATTGTATTGGTCTTTTATGACTCTTTGCATGCTTCAGTTGTTTAGCTAAGTCTGATGTGTTGTTTAGCACAAGGGTGTTTCTGAGCGGAAATCCCACCCTCATCCTCGGGGGACTTCGAGTGCCTACTCAGGAGAGGTTCATTGAGCATCATTTTCACTATCAAGATTTGGGCAAAGCTTCATCCTTCATTCACATCGCAGTCTCCTTCAGGATTGTGTTGTTTTTCAGGGTAGCAGCAGTGGAGGGTTGATAGACCCAATTTCTGAGCTTGTTTTCCAGTGGAGGGAGCAACCCTTCATCCGAGAGGTTAGTAAGGAATTTCTTAGACCTTTATTCCACCATCCAGAATTAGGCCAACAATAGCAGTCACTCACAATGTAGTCTCCTCCAGAAACTGCGTTATTTTGCAGTGCAGTTTCAATGGGAGGTCAAGTACCCAATTTCTTGACCCTGTTTTCTAGTGAGGGGATTAGCCCTTCATCCGGGAAGGTTGTGAGGGGGGATATCATCCATTTTCATATCATATCAGGCGCCTCCCACCAGTGTTCCAGTTGCAGAGTGTTATTCAGCCTTAGGGCCACATTTTGTATATTCTATATTTTGAGTATTTCTAGAAACCCTTCCTGGGTTATCTTGGAATAGTGATAGAAATCCTAGATCTCTGATCCCGACATTTTCCAAGTACCCTATCAGTAGATCCATGTGTTTAATTTTATAGAAACAGTAAACCTCGGCTAAAACTGTGTTTTCTTATCCTCCGGAATTCTTGTATAGCAGTTTTTCTTCACATTTTATGTACTAGATCTCTAGAGGCTTGTTTTTCCCAACTTGAGTGTCTTTCCGCTCAATATCTTGTACAAATTTTCTTCTATATTGTTTAATAAGAAGGCTATATGATCTACTCTCATATTAATGTGTTGATGTATCACTGCATTTTCCAGTTTATGTTCTATATTCTTGTCTTTTCCATTTTTGGATATTACAGTGGTATCAGAGCATGATCTCCGGCTCAGCTTGTGGGCACTACATCTTATGACACAAGAAGAAGAGATCCATACTGATGGAGGGAATGAGTTTTTCCTCATTTCTTTTGAGTTCTATGCAAGACCTCTCCAAGGAGTTCAAAAAAATGAGAAGAGAGAGGCACAAGGAGACCTCAAGAAGGTTTCAAGATGATGAAGGTCCAAGCACTTCCTATCAGTAACAGAAGAAACTGGTATTGCATAGAGCTCCAAAGAAATCTACTATGTCCACTTTCTTTGAAGAGGAAGGTGAAAGACATGGAGATGGAGGAAACTTAGATCATGAGACTCTAAGTGATTATCTTGCAGAGTAAAAATCTCAATCAAGGGCTTTCAAGGAGAACCTAACTCTCCAGCAGTTCATTCAGTTCAAAGAAGAACGGAGACCTTGCATCAAAAGTAGAATAAAATGACATAATAGACTTCTATTGTCTACATTTGATGAGTCATCCACAAGCACAACAAAGGCTTCGAGGAAGAAGTTAGATGCATTCTTACTGCTATATCCAGTAGTAGAAAGAGAAGCTGGTGAGATTGCAGTGTTGCACCTTGAGGGTGAAGCAAAGGATTGGTGGATCAGCCATTTGAAACATGCAATAGTGTCTGCTTATGCATATTTTACTCAAAGGTTGATCAAGAATTTTGATAGAAGAAAATCGGAGGTAATTCCTATTAATACATTTCCTAACATTGATGAGAAAAAACATGAGGATTCAAGGGGAGATATTAGCACTATCACTCCGTAAGAGGAGCAACTTCCACCACCATCAGCTGTAAGAGTACTTGCATTAGTAGAGGGAACACTTGCATCTTTGTAAGATCGTCTTTATCTCTTGGCATGAGAAGTCCCATGCATTATTCAGGAGATGCATGAGGAAGAGGAGGCAGATACCATCATTGGTGCAAAAGTAGAGGAGCAACCATCACCATCACCAGTCGTTGGAGAATACATTACACCGATAGGAGGAACCCTTGTAGTTGTACAAGATTTTCCCAAGGATTGGCTTATCCAAGGTATGCAAACATTTCCACCCCATATTATTTCAGCACATCAGATGGAGAGTTGTGGGGACATGCCATCAGGGAAATTGCATGACCAAGGGTTAAAGCACATTGCTGATTTGGAGCAGTAGACTATCACTGCATAGAGGACCCTTGACTGGTTCAAGGAGGAGATGGATAGCCATCATGGTTTCTCATTGTTGAGCTACACACAACACTTTGGGTTGGAGTGTATAGTTTTGGAGGATAGGATGAGAATAATCCTAATCAATCCAATGAAGAACTATATGTTCAGCATTATGTATGACCTTAAGACAGCAGATGCACCAACATGGAGATCAGCAGTTCTGCCACTGAGCAGTAGTGATGAGTTGGGGGGCCAGCTATTATTGAAGCATTCCGATGACCATTCCACTTATGTAGCATTGGATAGGCAGATGGTTGATGAGATACATCCTATGATGGATAAAATCTCCCATTATTATGTTAGATCCTTCTTGATGAGCACCTCACAACTCAATGAGAAGATTTTTCCTACAACATATTTGGAACCTTATGGGTTCAACCTGGTCATTGATGAGTAGTATTTATGTAGATATCTCCAGGAGGTTGCACTTCAACATATCATGGAGTGCAAAGATAGTCATTAGATTTGGAGGAATGGTATTCCCCATTGGATGGATACCAAATTGGAGCATGATAGGAGACACCCACAGTTGGATGGATGGGTGAGGTTGATGAGCAAGGGGTTGGTGAGCCACTTGCAGATATATGACACAGGGCAGCAGGAGGCATGGCTGCACTGGAAACCCTTGAGAGAGTTTGGCCATCATGCAACATATCCTATGTCAAAGGGTGTGTTATGGTTTGGGACATTGCATGGAACTCATATGATATGGCAGTAGAGAGTTTGGTTGTATGGGACATCCTACAAGTAAATCATCATGATGTTACTCCATGACTTCTATGATGATGAGATGAGGGAACAAGAGTCATTGTTGCTTTGGTTACTCTTAGGAGAGTATGGATTGACTTTCCCCCATACCTTGTGTTGGCGTTGGAATCAACACTTGGACTGCAGCAAGCACCTGACCAGACAAATCTTAAACTAAAAATCAATTTAATTATTTGTTTTTTGAGATTGGTAGGTGGTACAAAATTTGATTCACTGAAAAGAGATTTTAGTCAATTCCACAGTTCTACTAATGAGGGTATTGTAACTTGATGTGGTAACAAGGTGCAAGTTTATAGTCTATGAGGAGAGGAAACTGTAAGATGAGAGAAGAATCAATAGGTCTGTAAAATAGAAATCTACTAATTTAGTAGAAATTCACAAAAGTCGCAGTTTGACAATATTCCATTGAGAGAGATATATATAGTTTGACAAGATTCTCACTTAAATATGATGAAGATTAAATATCATGAGTGATGCTCTTCCACTGTTATAATATAGATTTTATCAGGAATGCTCACTATGTGAGATTAAAAAAAACCGATAAAACACATAACAAGCTTAAGAAACTAATAAAAACACATAACAGTATGAGGACTTGCAAACTGGAACTGGAAGAAAGGAGATATGGAAACACAAGTAAAGTAGACAATACACACAAAAAATTGGTAATAAGTACTCAATAGTATTATTCCATTTCATTCACAAAAAAGATTACAGTTCATATAAGTCAAAATTCTATAACCACCAACAAACCTCACAAAACAAATCATTAAATTTCTTTGTAGTTTAAGATGTGTCTGTTCATGCACATGCTGTAGTCCAAGTGCTTGTTCCAGCGCCAACATATTTTGGTGCGTCTGTCGGGAGACGAAGGCCTTGTAACAAAGTATTCTCCCGAGTCTATTGTTATGAATTGCTGATAATCATTTCTTGATATTGAACAAGAATTGGTGACCTGAAGAAGACTACAAATTTGTTCACTTGGCGACTCCACGGAGAGAAAGAGGAGTTTCAATACCTCCTTCTACAAGGAGGAATCAGAGATCTCCAACTGTGACTCTAGTTGTTGATCCATAGAAAATTATCAAAGATGCTAAAGGAAAATAGAGATCATTTGAAGCCACATCTCAGTCAGTGAAGAAGGTACACAAAAATTATGTTCCAAACAAAAAGGTATCTCTATCTACTTTAGAATCTAAAGAGGTTTTAGTTTCAAAATATTCTACTGATAAATCTCAAGTTGAAGCTACTCCTCTAGAAAATAAAGTGGATGTCGTTAACCTAGGCTCAGCTAAGGGTTTTTCTCACTCATCACCTAGTAAATCTGAAATAAGTATTGTTCTAGTCAAAGAAGGAGAAACTGAATTTCTAAGTGTTGAAAATAAGTCAGAAGAATTTGTGCTGACTGAAGGGGAATTAGAACAAGTATTGGCTATTTCACCTTTTCTTGATAAGGATATTTTGACAGAAGAAGACTTCAAGACTCTTTTAAATTTCCTTCAGACTAATCTTGAATACCAGTCTCTTTTCACCCCTCAGAAAGAATATTTTCCTTTCTCTCCAAACCCGGTTGTTGGTTCATCTTCCTCTCATCCACTTAAGGAGACTATACCTGAAGGTCTTACTTTTAGTTTATCTGATTTCCTTGCTCAGAAAAGTAAGGCTGAATTAACTCCATCCCCTCAAGAGATAACTTTAGATTCTGATTCTTTTATTGAAGGAGGATTCAAGACATCCTCTATTCATATTTTTGAAAACCCACTCTTCTCAGTTACAAATCCTAAAAAATCAGCTGAAGACCCCCAATTTTCTGCTATCCTAAATTAGAATCAGAATTCACCAATTGTAATTCCTATTTCCCAAACAACTACATCAATTGTACATCAACAAAATATGGCTCAACCTGCCCTTACAAGGATGCAACAGATAGTGGATGTGAGATATGCACCACTTGTTATCCCTCAACACATGCATGCACTTCCCCAAGGAGATTACTTGAAATATCTTCCAAAATACACTGGGGAGGGAGAAGGAGTTTCTGTTGAAGAACATTTAGTGGCTTTATATACTTATGCTGAAAATCAGAATATTGAACATGAAGATGTTTGGTTAAGACTCTTTGTACAGATCTTGGATGGTGAAGCTCGAAAATGGTTTAGAAGTTTGGCTCCAAATTCAATTATAGGAATTTATGAATTAGAAGAGATATTTGTGAAGAATTGGGATGATAGGAAAGACTATGTCTATTATCTTACTAAATTTGGAACTCTGAAGAAAAAAGCAGATGAGTCTTTAGTTGATTTTACTAAGAGGTTTAATAATATTTATCAGAAAATTCCTAGAGAAATTAAACCTACTGAAACGACAACTATGATAAATTTTGCAAATGCTTTAGATTCTGAGTTTGCTTTATGGTTGAGAGCTGAAAAATCACAGACGCTGACAACTATGCAAGAAGTTTCAATTGGAGTGCAGTCTAATCTCATGGCTTCTAATAAATTAAAAATGGAGGAAGAAAAGTCAGCTAAAGATAAAAATAATATGAAAGAAGAAAATCCTTCGTCTTCAAAGTCTCTTTCAGTAGAAGAAAATATCGATCAAATTTCCAATTTGATCAAGGAACTTGCCTCTAAGATGTCAAAATTAGAGGTAGAAAATAAACCAGCTGCAAGAGCCAATCAAAATGAAGCTAATAGAAATCAGGCTCCCTTCAGGAGGCCTTTTCAGCCTCAACAAATCTTACAACGCCCAAGGAGGAATATTGATGATAAAAATGTTTAGCCTCCTTTGAATAATTTTGCTGGAGAAGAACAACAAGGAAATGAGGAATAAAATGAAGAAATAAACCATGTGGGAGAAACTTCACGGCCAACATGTTTGACATTGCAGGAACATGAAGATATATCAAGAATTTTTTTGTTTTCTGATGATATGAATGCTCAAATTTATGCACATAATGATCAAAAATAGCAATAATTTATAAAAAAAAATGACCCTTTGAGGTAAAAAGGTCATATTCAACAGCCTCAACAAAAATCAGATTCAGATAAAAAAGCTACTATACAGAAGGCCAAGGTAAATGACGTTCCTCCACCTCAAAATTATGATCCAATTTTTAAAATTACAGCAAAAAATAAGGAATTAGTTCCAATTTGTTTTAGTTTCAAATATGAATTGAATAAAATCAAAATTCCAGTTCCACTCCTGGAATTATTGAAAAATCCAACACATAAAGAGTCTTTTAAGATTCTATTGTAGCCTCCTCTCACTCTTGATTCAGTCAACCTTGAGGATGAGCATCCCACTATTTATCTAGGTTGTCATGTCTAATACCAAAGTGATGATAACTCACTGCCTTTCTACTTTTCACTCGATATACACGACAAATTGTTGCATAATTGTCTGTTAGATTCTGGAGCTTTCCACAATCTCATGCCAAAGAAAGTGATGGATGAATTGTGTAATGTTCCAAAATTTTCAAAATATAATTGGAACATTAATTTTTTATTATTTCATCTAGGAGGTGAATAAAATGGGTAAAAGGCCCATGAGTAGGAATAATATCCTTCATAATGTGAAAAGGATCCATGGAGCAGCTTTATTTTGCACCTTCCAGTGTGAAAAGGGGCAAATGCATGAGGACAAGGTCAAGTTTGACCAAGTCAACAGCGCTGCCTAAGAGGTGTAGCTTGCATGAGAAAACAACGCAGTTTTGGAGGGAGAAATATTCCTTGTGGATGAAACCCTAATGAGTGGGGTCCATGGAAAAGAGGCATTCACTTGTATAAGAAGAGGAGGAGGCATCCATAGTGAGACATCTTGGATCATTTGATTATTTGTCTATTAGGACAAATTGCACACTCTAGTTGTTCAACAGAGTTGTAGTGTTGCTTAGCAAGAGGGATTCCTATTTAGGATTTCCTCTCCTTCTTGAGAGGCCTCTTGGAGGATTTCACTTCATCTTCTCCACATCTTGGCTCAAGGCCAAAGCCATTCTTCAGATACTACGTTATTTATGCTCAAGTATAAGGCAGTGTTGCTAGGGCATTGCAGTGGAGGGTTCCACAACACCTATCTTTGGCTTATATTTTAGAGGAGGGAGTTTCTCTTGCTCTGGGAGGTTATTGAAAGGGATTTCAGAGCTGATTTTCACATCTTGGCATCAAGGCTAGCTTCTCCCATCATCAGCAGCGTAGTCCATCTCTATGACTGCGTTATTCTAGAGTGCATCTGCAGTGAGAGGTTGCACCGGCATTTTGGAGGGCAAGATTTCCATTATTAGGATCAGCCTTGTACTTGGGGAATATATTGGAGGAGGTTTGCTGCATATTGGACATCTTATTTAGCCATCTCCATATTGTATTAGTTTGAGTTGCAGCTGCTACCCAACAATTCCGGCATTTCTGCAGATTTGCCAATTTCATGTATATTGTAGCCAATCCTTCCAAGGATTGTGTATTTTGTTGTATTAGTGTTTTTAGGGGTTTAGAGCTTGCTCCCCCTCATTTTTTTGAGCTTATATTGTCATATCATTCTATATTCATGTATTTTGTTGTAGTGCCTCCAATGAACTGCGTTATTTTAGTCATATGAGCTTCCTACATAGCAGTGTAGATGTATTTCCTTGTACAAGTCTAATTGAGGCTTTCATTGCCCAGTTTGAGTGATTGATTCCTCAAAGCATTGTACACATTTGCTGCTATATCATATATTTGTTGGCTATACTTCTCTTCATGTGTTCACAGTCATAGAATAACGTTGTTGCTCGATATCAAGTGCTTGCATATGTTGTAGTCCCTTCATTGGGAGTTTTCAGAGGACATCTAGTAGTGGGAGATATGTTTAACCACTCTATAAGGATTTATTTGGAGCCATCTCTTGGATTTCATTCTTAGACACATTTATCTAAGGGATCCAGGCCCTGGTTTCAAATCCTGCTTCCTCCATTTCTGGAAAAAGCATTTTCCAGCCATGGATTGCTAGTTGTTCTGATTTTGGAACATTATAGTGGTATTAGAGTTGCTTTCTTGGCTCAGCCTGTGAGTCTAAGCCCAAGAAGATTATAAGATTGAAGAGGATGAGTTTAATCTCATCATATTTCAGATCCATGAAGAACCTCCCCAAGGAGGATATGCAGAAATAAGAGGAAGAGCCCTGCACTTCCTCTTCTCATCAAGGAGACAAAGAAATAAGTAGGAGAAAGACTCCATCTTTTGGTGAAGAAAAAGAAAAAGGGGATAAGCTTACCAAGCTTCTTCCTAATTATTTATATGTGATCCATGTAGAGTATGAGGATATTTGGAGAAAGTATAGAGAATCTCCTAGAGGGTTTGATTCAAAAGCAAACTCTAGATTGGATAAGTGTGAGCATGCAGCTACACCATCTTGTACAACGCAGTCACGTGCCCAGGATTTCCGGAAGAGAGATGGAAAGAGAAGAAGAGGTTTCTAGGAGGGAAACCCTTAGTGATTTCTTGAACGAGTATGAGTTTCAAACTCATAAATTTAGAGATCATCTCAATTTTTCAGAGTTTTGAAAGATGAAGGTGAATGAGAAAGAGAGGCAGAATAGATTTCATCTATCTACCTTTGAAGTTTCACTTGTATGTTCAGCCAAATATTGGGTTGAAGAGTTATAGACCTTCTTGCAGCAGCACCAAATACTGGAGGATGAAGCCATCAGAATTGAAACACTGCATTTGAGAGGTAAGGCTTATGCCTGGTGGATCTTTGAATCCTTTTCTTTGAAAAATGTAAACATTTCATCTTATGCAAATTTCCCTAAAGCATTAGTGGAAATATTTGATAGAAGGATTCACGAGACACACATGATGGATCTAAACAAGAAAACTCAGATAAAAACCTTGCATAAGAATGCAGTACCATTGCAGAAAACCATAGAAGGAGCTGAAAACTTGCACCATACTTTTCTGGAAGAAAGGTTTTCATCTCACACCTTTGAGAAAAGGAGCATGGAGATCTTTTTTTCAAAAATGGATCCATTCATTGGAGAGTTTCCTATTCATGTTGCAGAGATTGAGGGCAACAGAGCTGTTAGATTTGCAGTTGATCTAGCACCTCATGCAGAGGAAAGAGGAGCTCTTTCTCCAAATAGAGGGATGCTTGCATCTTTGCAAGAAGGTTCCCAGGATCTCATGAGTAGAGGTCAAGGCAAAACTCATGTTTTACCTATGCCATTTTTGAGGAGGTGTGGAGCCATGGAGACACAAGGAGGAAGTAGGGAGAAGACCCAGCATCATGAGATGATGAGTACACACCCCTATTCATCTATGGAGGTTGATGCTCCTGAGGAGGTGATTGGATTGCATAGTGGAAGCATGGAGAGATTTCTCCATTCATATATGCAGTCATCTATTGATGATGATGTCTCTTTGCATAGATACATTTTGCCGGGGAAACCATTGGATTAGCAGAGGAGGATGGATGCTTCACATGTTGGGGCACCAATAATTGATTTCAGGAGGGTGGAAACCTGGAGAGAGCTTGAGACAGTGCTGGGAGTCTGGGGTAGTCTCAAGGAGAGAGAGAGCATTCTCTCAACATTAGCATCACCCACTTCCATTTCAGATTCTGCGTTGTGGCAGAAGCAGCAGGGGAAGGAAAACAACCTTCCAACTTGCATCTTTGGCATGGGAGATTTCAAAGAAGATGATGACCATATGACAGGTGCTCTTTATGAGAGATCATCAGTGCTGTCACTATGGGGATTAGATCCACATTGGAGCTCCCAGTTGTTGGTGGAGTATTCCAAGGATTTTTTACTTGCATGATCTTGGATGGCCAGTTGCACTTGGAGGCATATTCAGTCATAGATGGGGTCATATTTTATCATGGTATGATCTTCTTTCCTAGAGCTTTCAAGCTCAAGTAGAAGTTGCTACAAGCAGCTCAGGAGGATTTCCTTTTCAGCCCCACTTGTTCTATGAGAGCATACCACACCATCATGGAGGGGTATTTTTGGATGGGCTTTGAGGAGGAGATACATCAGCATATGAGTAGATGCATGGACCAGATGGATATGGAGGAGAGACATGACTCTTTGAGAGAGTTAGCACAACCACCTCTTCTCACTTTGAGGATGAGAGGAGACTCATTTATGAGCCACTCCATTTATATGAGCAAGAGTATGGTAAGAGTATTCATTGTTGTTTACAAAAGAATTTATATGATGTTGTATATGTCCCTTAACCATACATGTGCAGGATGATGCTCCAAGGAGGAGCATTCTTTTTTCTAGACCGTATGGTTTAGATGAGGCCATAAGCATGATTGATGGCCATTCCCTAGGAGGACTTGGGGAAGAGAGATATTATGGAGGACATGCTCTTTGTACACCTTACATAATTCACTTCCTCCATACTTATGAGGAGATTGGAGCAACAGGCAAGTGGTTGAGAAGCCACACTTTTTATCAGTCTCTATTGCAGTTAAGGGTCAAGCTGCGCTGGTTGCACTTGAGGGACCATTGTCCTTCTCACTTGTTGCATATGGCAGCAAGCATGATTCTCATCTTTTCTCCCTATGGTTCTATTGTTGTTGTCTTTATGAGGAGCATGCTTGGGAGAGAGACACATGGGATGGATGTGTCCTTTGAGGGAGAAATTCCTCATAATTTTTGCACTACATGTTCTAAGGGGAACACGGGAGATGATATGGCCACTAGAGCAACTCACTTGTTTCCATATGAAGTGAGCCATATGATAGATGACATACCATATGTTGATGGCTTCCAACTCATCATATATGGAGATACTTGGGCCAGCTTGATTTGCAGCGTTGGGGGAGATATCTTTGGAGGTCTAGTCCTCATTTTTCCACTTGAGGGAAAACTTATCGCAGCCCATGGACAGCCAGCACTCTACATTTATCATAAGTGGAGAGATGGACAGCGTGGGGTAGGCTACATTGTCTACCATGAGCATATTTTCATCCCACCTACTTTTTCGGAGCCAAAGGTGGATGACAACTTTCAGGAGTTTCCTAGTTGGAAGGTGGCTCATTTTGCATGGTTCATAGCTTGGAGATGGAGGATCCATATGGGAAATATAGTTCCCATTCTATTTCAGATCCCAATCTTCAAGGGACCTCTAGACATCACTTTGTTATCCTCTTGAGTATTTCACTTCCACATGATGATGTCTTGATAGCTAACTTGCATGCTGAGGAGGGACATTGTGGAGACTTGATTGATGAGATAGCATCACTTTCCTTGGAGGAGATCATCATACAAGGATGCTAAAGGGAGAGGAGAGAAGAATTTAGTCTATCCTTACACTTTCTTGAGGACAAGCAATCTTTGAGAGGGGAGGACTGTAATGTTCTAAAATTTTCATGAAGATAATTGGAACATTAATTTTTGCTTATTTCATATAGGAGGTGAATAAAATGGGTAAAAGGCCCATGAGTAGGAATAATATCCTTCATAATGTGAAAAGGATCCATGAATCAGCTTTATTTTTCACCTTCCAGTGTGAAAAGGGGCAAATGCATGAGGACAAGGTCAAGTTTGACCAAGTCAACAACGCTACCTAAGAGGTGTAGCTTGCATGAGAAGACAACGCAGTTTTGGAGGGAGAAATATTCCTTGTGGATGAAACCCTAATGAGTGGGGTCCATGGAAAAGAGGCATTCACTTGTATAAGAAGAGGAGGAGGCAGCCATAGTGAGACATCTTGGATCATTTGATTATTTGTCTATTCGGACAAATTGCACACTCCAACTGTTCAGAAGAGTTGTAGTGTTGCTTAGCATGAGGGATTCATGTTTAGGATTTTCTCTCCTTCTTGAGAGGCCTCTTGGATGATTTCACTTCATCTTCTTCACATCTTGGCTCAAGGCCAAATCCATTCTTCGAATACTGCATTATTTCTGCTCAAGTATAACGCAGTGTTGCTGGGGCATTGCAGTGGAGGGTTCCACAACACTTCTCTTTGGATTATCTTTTAGAGGAGGGAGTTTCTCTTGCTCTAGGAGGTTAGTGAAAGGGATTTTAGAGTTTATTTTCACATCTTGGCATCAAGGCCAGCTTATCCCATCATCATCAACACGGTCCATCTCTATGACTGCATTATTCTAGAGTGCATCTGTAGTGAGAGGTTGCATCGGCATTTTGGAGGGCAAGATTTCCAGTATTAGGATCAGCCTTGTACTTGGGGAATCTATTGGAGGATTTTTGCTGCATATTGGACATCTTATTCAGCCATATCCATATTGTATTATTTTGAGTTGCAGTTGCTGCCCAGCAACTCTGGTATTTCTGCAGATTTGCCAATTTCATGTATATTGTGGCCAATTCTTCCAAGGATTGTGTATTTTGCTGTATTAGTGTTTTTAGGGGTTAAGAGCTTGCTCCCCCTCATTTATTTGAGCTAATATTGTCATATAATTCTATATTCATGTATTTTGTTGTAGTGTCTCCAATGAACTGCGTTATTTTAGTCATATGAGCTTCCTGCATAGCAGTGTAGATGTATTTCCTTGTACAAGTCTAATTGAGGCTTTCATTTCCCAGCTTGAGTGATTGATTCCTCAAATCATTGTACACATTTGCTGCTATATCATATATTTTTTGGCTATACTTCTCTTCATGTGTTCATAGTCATAGAATAATGATGTTGCTCCATATCTTTTGCTTGCATATGTTGTAGTCCCTTCATTGGGAATTTTCTGAGGACATCTAGTAGTGGGAGATCTATTTAACCACTCTAGAAGGATTTCTTTGGAGCCATCTCTTGGATTTCATTCTTAGACACATTTATCTAATGTATCCAGGCCTTGGTTTCAAATCCTGCTACCTCCATTTCTGGAAAAAGCGTTTTCCAGCCATGGATTGCTAGATGTTCCGATTTGGGAACATTACAAATTGGGATTAGAGATCACCAAGAAATACCATGACCTTTACACCTTTGACTCCAAAAAATTCAAGTGTCTAGGAGTGATTCGGGATTTGGTTGTTTCCCTTACCCAACTGCCTATGAAGAGCTTAGTGATGGACATTGTGGTTGCTGACATTCCTTCTAGGTTTGGGATGTTACTTTCCAGATCTTGGTCTAAGAAATTGGGAGGTACCCTCTAGATGGAAATGTCATATGCTACCATCCCAGTATTTAGAGGGGAATTCAGAAGGATGTATAGGGAAACTCAAATGTCCTACATCATTACTGATCAGCGCAATCCATCAAACCATCCCATATATGCTGAAGAAAAGGAATTAGGGTCATCAATTCTGCACCTTGTTGCTGATGATAATTATTTCCAACCTGAAATATGTGAAAAACTGTACTCTCAAGGTACAAATTAGCAGCATTCAAAAGGAGGAATTATTACCAATTTTTTGTGTGTATTGACTACTTTACTTGTGTTTCCATATCTCCTTTCTTCCAGTTCCAGTTTGCAAATCATCATACTGTTATGTGTTTTTATTAGTCTCTTAAGATTTTTATGTGTTTTATCGGTTTTTTTTAGTCTCATAGAGTGAGCATTCCTTATAAAATCTATACTATAGCAGTGGAAGAGCATCACTTATGATAGTTAATCTTCATGATATTTCAGTGAGAATATTGTCAGACTAGAAATATCTTTCTCTCAATGGAATATTCTCAAACTGCTACTTTTTTGAATTTCTACTAAATCAGTAGACTTCTATTTTACAGACCTACTGATTCTTTCTCATCTTACCATTTCCTCTCCTCATAGACTAAAAACTTGCACCTTGCTACCACATCAAGTTACAATACCCTCATTAGTAGAACTGTGGATTAGATCGAAATCTCTCTTCAGTGAATCAGATTTTATACCATCTTCCAATCCCATAAAACAAAACAATAAATTTCCTTAGAGTTTAAGATGTGTTTGGTCAGGTGCTTGTTGCAGTCCAAGTGTTGATTCCAGTGCCAACACCTTGCATGATGTTTCAGGAGTAGATGGTGGCACAATCATAGTGTGAAGGGGCTACTCCATAGCCATTGAGGATTAGAAGGTACTTCCACATAGGAAGGAATATTCCATATATAGCATCATTCCAGCATGTGAATTTGACATTGGGCATGTCAAAGAGGGGAGTTATGAGATGACTAGAGCCTTATTACAAAGGCCAATAGCACTATCATTTGGGAGTATAGATCTATTGATGGAGTGTCCCAAGGATCACTTCACATATGAAGTACTTGATGGGAAAGTAGAAGATGAGAAGTATAGAGTGGTGAAAGGAGTTACCTATTACCAGGATGAGATATTCTTGACTAGGATCTCCAAGCTCAAGAAGAAGGCTCTACATGTAGCACATGATTCATTCATTTCCAGTCACCAAGGTCTCATGGAGACATATCAAACCATTATGGAGAGATTCCCATGGGAGGGCTAATCCATGGATCTCATCATTAGCTTAGTCACAGTACAAGGTAAGAGTTGTGTCTTTGTACTTATTGATCATCTAACAAATTATTTGCATTCTCTTTCCATTTATATAAATTGCATTGCTCCAAAAGAGGGCAAGTCTCTATTTGGACTTCATGGTATTTCTAAGACCAACATCAGTGATGGAGATATCCATTTCTTGTATGGATTTGGGAAAGTATTTTTCTATTCTGGGTATTCTCATTTGACACACAATTCCATTTACTACTTCCAAGTAGATGAGAAAACATGCACAACTAGCAAGTGGTTGGGATACAACTTGCCACATTATGTTCAGGAGAAACATGTAGAAAAACTATGATGTTTCCACTTGGGACACTATTGTCACCATGCAGCATTTCATATGACACTCAGTATCTTTCTCATTTGGATTCCATATTGTGGTGATGTTCTATTCACTATATGTGGAATGGCTTGGGCAAGCAAGGGTCATAGAACCAAAGAGTGGGTCCTTGAGAGTCCAATTGATTTTTGGCCTCTTGAGGGCGACATTATTTCGGCCCAAAATCAGCATCAGCTCTATACATATCATATATGGAGAGAGAGACAGCATGGGATGAAAAATTTGGTCTATCATGTTCATCCATATAGCCCATCTATATTTCAGGAGTAAGATATGGAGGAGCTTTCCTATGAACTACCATTTTGGAGGGTGATCCATTTTGTTTGGATGATAGCATGGGGATTGGAGCTTCTCATGGGGATTAAGGTCCCTAACATTTTTTAGATTCCATGCCTCAAGAAGGCCTCTAGACAACATGTAGTTTCCTCCATGGATATCCCACTTCTTCATTGATAAGATCCATTTGAAATTATCACCAAAGGCTAACTTGTACACTTGGGAGGAGCAACTAGGGGATAGATTGATGGGAGGGAATCTTGTTTAGTGGAGGAGCTTATCAGATGAGGATGCTACAGGAGGAGGGGTGGAGGCTTTGCAATGTCCACCCTTGCAGTTTCTTGAGGACAAGAAACAATTGGGAGGGGAAGACTGTAATATTCCTAATTAGCTTTCAGCTATTTGGAATATTAATTTTTGCTTTTGATAAAAAGATAGGTGAATAAGTGGGTACAGAGACCCATAAATCTCTTTAGTAGGAATAAAAACCACTTCTCATGTGAATTTGGATCATTGTATCAGCTGTATAAATCACCTAGAGGTATGAACAGGGGCTAAAGCATGTGGACAAGGTCAAATTTGACCAAATCAACAGCATTGTTATGGAGATAGTGGGGGATTAATGGGGGACAACACAGTCATAGAGGAGGAGTGTATGCATGAGAGTAGCTTCTTTAATGAGTTAGACCCAGGGTGAAGAAGCTCACTAAGAATATAAGGAAGGGGATGGAAACCATATAAGGCATTCAGAATATTGATATTGTATTGGTGTTTTATGACTCTTTGCACACTTCAGTTGTTTAGCTAATTATATTTTTTTGTTTATCACAAGGGTGTTTCCGAGCGAAATCCCACCCTCATCCTCCAGGGACTTTGAGTGCCTACTCAGGAGAGGTTCATTGAGCATCATTTCCACTATCTAGCATTGGGCCAAGCTTCAACCTTCATTCATAGTGCAGTCTCCTTTGGGATTGTGTTGTTTTGCAGGGTAGCAGTAGTGGAGGGTTGATAGACCCAATTTCTGAGCTTGTTTTCTAGTGGAGTGACCGCCCTTCATCCGGGAGGCTAGTAAGGAAGTTATTAGAGCTTTATTCCACCATCTGACATCAGGCCAGTAGCAACATTCACCCACAGCGCAATCTCCTCTAGAAAATGCATTATTTTGCAGTGCAGTTGCAGTGGGAGGTCAAGTACCCAAGTTCTTGACCCTGTTTTCCAGTGAGGGGATCAGCCCTTCATATAGGAAGGTTGTGAGGAGGGATATCATCCATTTTAATATCATATCAGCCACCTCCCACCAGTGTTCCAGTTGCAGAGTGTTATTCATCCCTAGGGCCACATTTTGAGTATTTTCGAAAACCCTTCCTAGGTTATCTTGGAATAGTGCTAAAAATCCTAGATCTCTAATCTCGACATTTTCTAAGCACCCTATCAGCAGATCCACGTGTTTACATTTATAACAGCAGTACACCCTAGCTAAAACTGCGTTTTCTTAGCCTCTGACATTCTTGTATAGAATTTTTTCTTCACATTTTATGTACTGGGTCTCTAGAAGATTTTTTTTCCCAACTTGAGCGTCTTTCCCCTCAATATCTTGTACACATTTATGATATATTTTTTAATAACAAGGCTATATGATCTTCTCTCATATTTATGTGTTGATGTATCACTACATTTTCTAGTTTATGTTCTATATTCCCGTCTTTTCCATTTTGATATATTACATTCGCATTTATCAAAGCTCGAAAAAGACATAAAAGTGCGCTTTAATTCCTTTTTCATTTCTATCAAAGCTTGAAAAAAAAGGATAAAAGTATGCTTTGTATAACTTTCAATTTAATTTACGAGCAAGAAAAGACGAAAAAACCCGACATTTTCATGTCTTTTGCAAGCATTAAAGATAGCAAAAGAAGCTTGGGATTTTCATGAGTTTAACGAGTCTTGAAATTAATAACCGTAATGGACTTGAGATATTTTTGAATTTCCCTTGAAATAGCACATGACGAATGCCCCTGTAAGAGCACATGTCAAATTCCCCCTGCAAGAGCACATGTTGAATGCCCCATGCAAGAGCACATGCCCCCCAAGCTTCATTTCATTCACCTAAGTAGACTACTCGTTACTAATAGCTGGATGGAATGAAGGTTCATTTACGAGATCAGATGGAAGAATCGTCTTAATTAGAAGAGGATTGTTTTCATTTTTTAATGAGCTTGACACGGGAAAAGAACTATGCTCATGGAACCTTGTTTCATTTAACGAGCTTGACACAAGAAAAGGAACTATTCTCATGGATCTATTTCATTTATTGAGGTTGACACAGTAAAATAACTATCCTCAAGAATATGTTTCATTTATCGAGGTTGATACAATAAAAGAACTAGCATCACGATTTTGTTTCATTTATCAAGGTTGACACAATAGAATAACTATCCTCAAGAATTTGTTTCATTTATCGAGGTTGACATAGTAAAGTAACTATCCTCGAGGGAACCTGTTTCATTTATCTAGGTTGACATAGGAAAAGAACTATCCTCATCACCTGATTCATTTTTTAACAAGGTTGACACAGTAAAAGAACATTCCTATGAGCATGTATTGGAAAAGATGTAGTCTAACGAATTCATCATTTAAGGAGTTTGATGAGCACCACAAATGGTAAGCTATAACATGTGTTTACGGGTCTTCTCGAGGGTTTCTATTGAATTTTGGAATGTCATAGGGTAATTTGGAATGCGACATGGGTATATGTTGTCGCAATTGTAATAGATGGTACAACCAGAGATGTTGACTCAGCCATGGTCAAATGACCCGGTGTATACCTTATAGGATATATGGAAAATTTAATTGAAAACAGGATCAAAAGAAGTAGTGTATGTCAACCAAGGAATATTCTCATAAAGATAAAGCCCTGGTCCAAAATGGGTTGGAGTTGGAGGGCATGTTTCTTGTTGAGGTTCTTCCTCAACTGAAACCAAACCAGGTGGAAGGATTTTGTCGTTGGGCCCAAGATATAGTTCAGGTGGTTGATTGTGCGATATGGGAGACTCAATGGCTACGATCGACTGTGGAGCAACCGTTACAGGAAAAACTTCCATTTGTTCTTCTTTGGGATCCAGATCAACTTCCATTTGAACAACGTTAAGTTCGGGAGGTATGGTCTCACTAATTGGATGGATTGTGTCCATAGGTACCTATGAAAAATCAATTTTGACGACAGTGGATGAAAAATGATGTGTAGAAATGACTCGAGATGACTCTGGTATGTGTGATGAAGATGACACACCAGAGGTACTGATGGTACTGGTTTCGGTAGAACGATGTCGCCTTCGCCAACTAGAAATGGCTTCCGGTGGTAAAGGTGGTTTAAGTTCTATTCTACACAAATGATGGGGAAAGGGATGTTATTCTTCCATGATGACTGATTGATTTTATTACGAAAAAAATAAACAAATAAAAAGTGTGAGACTAGGAAAAAGGTTTACCACGTAATTGTGAACGTCAGAATATCTCTGTAATGTCCCAATTTTAGCCTCAAGCTAAAATGGAACATTATAGTTGCATATATTTATTTTTTTAAATAAAAATGGGTAAAGTGACTCATTCATGTAATAAACAGGAATAAAATCCCTTACAATGTGAAAAGGGATCATCATGGAGCTAGATTTCACACCCTCATGTGTGAAAGAGGTTAAAATGCAAATGGACAAGGCCTAATTGACCAAGTCAAACTGCGTTGGCATGAGTTGGCAAGCACTAGGTGGGATAGCGCAATTTTAGTGGAGGAATATTCCATGGGGGAGGAAACTTCTAGAGGAAGGAAGGAGGAGACTTCGTAGTGTCTAAAAAAGGAGCAAAGAATCCCATTTATATTATCTTAGATCATTTGATTATTTGTCTTGAGAGACAAATTGCTGCCTCTTGCTATTCAGCAGAGCTGTAGTGCCCTCGAGCACGAGGGAGTCCTGTTTAGGAATTCCTCTCCTTCTTGAGTAGCTCATGAAGGATTTCACTCATCCTCCATATTTCGGCATTGAGGCCATAGCATCAGCCATCTTCATCAGTGTAGTGTCTGTAGTAGATTATTGTGCAGTGTAGTTGGGTGTTGCTGGAGGTTTCCCACAACACCATTTCTAGCTGATCTTTCAGAGGAGGGAATTTATTTACTTCCGGGAGGTTAGTGAGGATGGTTTCTGAGCATATTCCACCATAATTGGCAAGAGGCCAACCATTTCCATCAGTCACAACGCAGACCCTCTCATAGACTGCATTCTAGTTAGAGCACATTTGCAGTGAGGGTTTTGCAGGTATTTCGGAGGGTGAGATATTTGGTGTAGGTATCAGCCTTGCACTTAAGATTTCCAAAGGAGAAGGGCTCTTCATCAGGTTCAACCATTCAGCCTTCTCCATTCCATTCCATGTATTGAGTCACTGCAGCTACCTAGCAACTCCGGCATTTCAGCAGTTTTGCATATTTCAGCCAATCCTTCTAGGATTGACTTGAGGTAGTGATTGGGAGCTTAGATATTCTCTACCAATGATGTATGAGCCATATCTATGCATATCATATGATTTTTTTGCACTCAGTATAGCATTCTCCCTTATGTGACTGCGCAGTTCCTCTTCATGGGCATCCTGCTATGCAGCAACATTTTGTATTATGGCATGTGTATTCATGGAAGGCTTCTTGCCTTATTCTTTTGATATGCATTGTATCATTTTGCTGCTGTTATTTCATAATAAAATGTCTCAATGGTTTCACACATTTTGGCATAATTTTTATTCACTGCTATTTCCATTTTATGTCTTTATATTGTTGTAGCTGCATCTTTGGGCTATCTTGCGAGATTCCCAATAGTGTTGTATTCCCTCTTGGGGATATTTTCCTTTGAAAATCACTCTATAGACATAGTCTGATAGTGGGCCAGGAAGCCTCTAGAGTTCATCCTTCCTTGTGAAGGTGATAAATCCAGTAAATGCCCCTTCAGTCCATCTTTGGAATAGATTTCCTTATCGATTGACAATGTTTCTAAAAAAGGGACATTACAGTGGTATCAGAGCATAATCTTGGCTCAGCCTGTGGAAATTCACCAAGATGCCATCTAAGAAGATGAGGAAGACTCCACTTGTGGAGAAGAAGAAAGAAAAAGGAGATGAGCTAGCCAAGCTTCTCCCTAAATCCATCTAGGGCTTTCATGGGAGCCACAAGAAAAAGAGAAGGGAGAGATTTGAAGAATCTCCACAAGGGTTTGAAGCAGAAATAGACTCTAGGGTTTTTGATGAGGAATGTGAAAATGCAGTCACATCCTTTGATGCATAGTTCAGTCACACGTGCATCTTTGTCATGAAGAGATGGGAAAAGGAGGAGAGGTGATCAAGATGAAAACTCTTGAAGATTTTCAGAAGGAGTATGAGTCTCAAACTCCAGTATTCAGAGATCATCTCACTTTCATGAAATTTTTCAAGTATAAGGTGAAGGGAAGCTAGTAGTAGGAAATATTTTTTCTATCTACTTTCAGAGGTTCACCTACATGTTTAGCCAAGCCATGGGTAGAGTAGCTGAACACCATGTTGCAGCAGCACAAAGTTTCCAAGGGAGATGCTATCAGCTTTGCAGCGCTACAATTGTGAGGTAATGACCTATGCATGGTGGATATTTGATTCATGTTCTTTAAAGGATGCAAATATTTCTTTCTCAGATTCATTGAAGCAATGATGGAAATATTTGGTAGGAGGAAATCTGAAACACATGTAGAGAAACAAACCAATACTTTGCATGTAAGGGAAGGAAACATAAAATCAGATCCACTTCAGAGCATTGTTGAGAGGGATGAAATCTTGCATCACACCTTGTTGAAGGCAAGGTATCCATCTCATATTCTTACACAATAGAGCATGGAGGTCTCTTTCTCAAAAGGAGATCAGATTTTGGAGAAGTTTCCCCTACACATTGATGAGGAGGAGGGCAACTGCGCTGGTATAGCTAGAGTTTATCCAGTGCCTCATGCAGAGGAAAGAGGAGCTCTTGCTCTGTATAGAGGGATTCTTGTGTCTTTGCAAGAAATTCCCTAGGATCTCCCATGAAGAGATCAAGGCACAACTCATGATACATTTGTGCCATTATTGATAGGGTGCAGAGCTATGGAGATAGAAGGAAGAGATAGGGAGGATGATCAGCATCATGTGATGAGGAGCACACACCCTATCTATTTTATGAGGTTGATGCACCTAAGATGATGATTGGATTGCACAATGGAAGCATGGAGGGTTTCCTCCATTCATACATTCAGTCATCTCTTGAAAATGGTGTCTCATTGCTGGAGACATTGTACCAAGGAGACCACTAGATCAGCAGAGGAGGTTGGATGCTCCATATTTGGGGGCCTCAAACCTTGATTTCAGGAGGGTGGAAACCTTGGGAGAGTTCAGCACAGCGTAGAGATTTTGGGACAGACTCAAGGAGGAGGGAGATACTCTCTCATTTTCAGTAGCACCCACTCTCATCAGTTATAATGCGCTGATATAGTTGCTGCAGAGATGGAGGATTGCATATTCATGATGCAGGATGGCTGCTCCATATATATTTAGTGAGAGAAATGATACTTCCTTTAAGGGAGGACTCTTTCATGCATTGGATTAAATGGAGGCCACTCATTCTTACATTACCCAGGATCGAGAGGTTCTTTGGAGGTGGTAGTCTCTCATGAGAGGCTTATTTTCAGAGATCTTCATTTATTTTGAGCATGAGAAGCTGCATGATGGGCATGGCAGAAACTTGGAGGATGACTTTGACATGAGGGGATGTCAAGGTAGCAGGCAACAGTGTGATGGAGCACCATATTGCAGAATACTAGCACTGTCTAGGTGGAGGATTGATCCATGTTGCAGGTCTCAGTTTCTAGTTGAGAGGTCCCAGGATATTGATGCATGCATGCTTTTTCGATGGCCTTGACGGAGATGGAGGACACTTGGTGGATGATATGGGCATCTATCATCATGGCAGACTCTTCTTGACTAGAGTTCCTAATCTCAAGGAGAAACTTTTTGCATGCAACACATGGGGACTTCCTAGCTATGCATTTGGATGCATACTTTCCTTTGCTAGAGGAGTTCACTTGGAGGGCATTCAGCATGATCTACATCAGCATCGGGGTATATGCACAACTCGATTGATTTTGGAGAGGTTGGCACAACCATTCCCTTACTCATTGGAGGAGAGGGAGAGCATTCATGATGAGCCATTTCAGCTCAAGGTCTCAAGTACATGGTAGAGAAGGTATAATTTCACATTGTGTGCCTCTTTAATTTATATGAGCAGCATATTGATCAAGGAGGGTCATTCCTTCTTGCATTTTTTATGATGTACTTACAGCTACCAGTAGCCTTTATTGTGGCTAATTTTGTGATGGTTGTGGGGGGAAGCCACATGCTTCTTGGTGTGCACCATTGGCACCAATTTGTATTTTGATGATTCCATCTTGTGAGGAGTTGTGGCAGAAAACAAGTGGCTAGTTTAGCACTTGTTATTTTGATTTTGAGGCAAGCCAAGGAGGCACTGCGCAGGTTCCGTGAGTGGAACTTTGAACCACTCTCCAATTGTCATTTTGCAACTTGCTTTTATTGTATATTTATCCTCGCATTTCAGATGTTGGTACACTCATGAGGAGCACCATTTGGAGAGTATTATATGAAAAATCCCATTGGGAGCATGATTCTCCCCATTATACATGTTTATGTTTCAGGAGATACCATGGGAAAACCATGATTGCCACATTGCTACTTGTACATTCTTGTGGGAGGGACCACTTGGAGAATTTGCAGAGGCATTTCATGGCTGATTTTCTTGATGGGGTAGCTTGGGCCATTCTTGGAGACCATACCATTTCAGCCTAAGGATAGAGGCATCCCCATGAGCACTTAAAATGGAGAGAATACCATCTTGAGTAGCACAAGCACACTCTCCATTCAGCCCCAACACATTGCAGAAACCGAGGGTTGAGATTTTCATTTGATGGTAGCATGGATGAGAGGATCATCATTGGGAGAAGAATTATCCCATGCCTATCATCACTCCTACCTTAAGGAGGCCACATTCTAGCAGGAGGGATTCCACTACACTTTCTATCTTTTCGTGAGGAGCATCATCTTCAGTTTGCATACTTGGGAGAGAGCATTAGAGGGCAGATTTGTTGTAGCATATTTGAGCAGTGGTGGGACCATGGATGAGGAGGCCACAAGAGAAAAAGGAGGAGGAATTTTTTTCTCTCTATGCAGTTTCTTGAGGGCAAGCAACATGTGGGAGGGGAGGACTGTAATGTCCCAATTTTAGCCTCAAGCTAAAATGGAACATTATAGTTGCATATTTTTATTTTTTTAAATAAAAATGGGTAAAGTGACCCATTCATGTAATAAACAGGAATAAAATCCCTTACAATGTGAAAAGGGATCATCATGGAGCTGGATTTCACACCCTCATGTGTGAAAGAGGTTTAAATGCAAATGGACAACGCCTAATTGACCAAGTCAAACTGCATTGGCATGAGTTGGCAAGCACTAGGTGGGACAGCGCAGTTTTAGTGGAGGAATATTCCATGGGGGAGGAAAATTCTAGATGAAGGAAGGAGGAGACTTCGTAGTGTTTAAAAAAGGAGCAAAGTAGCCCATTGAGATTATCTTAGATCATTTGATTATTTGTCTTGAGAGACAAATTGTTGCCTCTTGTTGTTCAGCAGAGCTGCAGTGCCCTCGGGCACGAGGGAGTCTTGTTTAGGAATTCCTCTCCTTCTTGAGTAGCTCATGAAGGATTGCACTCATCCTCCATATTCTGGCATTCAGGCCATAGCATCAGCCATATTCATCAGCACAGTGTCTGTAGCAGATTATTGTGCAGTGTAGCTGGGTGTTGCTGGAGGTTTCCCACAACACCATTTCTAGCTGATATTTCAGAGGAGGGAAGTTCTCTACTTCCGGGAGGTTAGTGAGGATGGTTTCTGAGCATATTCCACCATCATTGGTAGGAGGCCAACCATTTCCATCATTCACAGTGTAGAACCTCTCATATACTGCATTCTAGTTGGAGCACATTTGCAGTGAGGGTTTTGTAGGTATTTTAGAGGGTGAGATCTTTGGTGTAGGGATCAGCCTTGCACTTCAGATTTCCAAAGGAGAAGGGCTCTTCATCAGGTTCAGCCATTCATCCTTCTCCATTCCATTCCATGTATTGAGTTGCTGCAGCTACCTAGCAACTCCAGCATTTCAGCAGTTTTGCATATTTCAGCCAATCCTTCTAGGATTGACTTGAGGTAGTGATTGGGAGCCCCTTTGCCAACCAGAAATGGCTTCTGGTGGTAAAGGTGGTTTAAGTGCTATTCTACGCAAATGATGGGGAAATGGATGTTATCCTTCCATGATGACTGATTGATTTTATTATGAAAAAAATAAACAAATAAAAAGTGTGAGACTAGAAAAAAGGTTTACCAAGTAATTGTGAATGTCAGAATATCTCCTAGTGAACCAAGAAGTATGGGCAGGTAATCTCCCTGAATGTTGTGTTTGGTGTATCACAAGCTACAAGGCATCTGACTCGGCTACCTATGTATGGTAAGAAACCTAAATTTTTCCTCCCAAATATACCCGAAGTTACGTGGAGGCCCAAGTCTGTATTAGCGTTGTCTAATGCGAAACCATGCAATGAGAGCACCCCCTTATACTTTTTGTACTAGAACTTGCCCGATATACTTGAAGGTACGTGGACGAGGTCCGATATGCTTACGTACGTGGAGTGGGATTTCACACTCGAAATGTATCGCAAACAAGTTAGCGACAGCTGCTATGTTTAACGATGCTGGAACACATCTCTAGCCTAGACCTTCTAAATGTTATCGTTAATGTTACAATGCTTTCTTAGGTTGATTGATGTAAATTTTATGTTGATCTTGTTTAAAAGTTTGTCTTTGAGGTTCACCGCGTGATGTAATGGGAAATTCATAAAAATGAAAAATAAATGATAAGAAAACTTTTCAATTTAGCTTTTTCAATGAAAATCCTAGCTACTAAGGGGAAAGAGCAACCAGTTTTTGAGCATACAACAAAGAGCACAAACTAAATGCAGATTTCCTTAACTTGTTCCTATGAAACATACACAATTCTCTAGATGCACATGCATGCTTTTATTTTCAGCTCCCTTTAATGTGAATGAGAGAAAGGGAACTAAATGCACAAATCAATCAAAAAAATGTTTTCTTTTGAGAAACGAGGAATGAAACAACAATTTATCTTGGGAAAATGAAGAATGCAACTACAATTTTCCTATAGGAAACGAGGAATAGAACAAAAATTTCCTTTTCGAAAACAAAATTGATCTAATGCAAAAATTAACTACTTTGAATTTGATTTTCCAATGATAAAGAAAACAGCTAATAAAACATTGAACAAATTAATTTTCAGAGGAGGAATAGGAAAGTTTACTGGTCTCTAAGAGCAATCAGACATCTGAGAATACAGTAAACAATTGGCTGAAACTAAAAGCAATGACAAATTTGAATGGAATTTGGTTCGTTGAGGGGGGGAAACAGCCTGTAAGGGGAGACAGTGCGTTGTAGAGCACCCCTGAATGGAACACAATGCACTGCAGTGCATTGTACCCTGACCAACAGTGTGTTGGGCGCAGCTAAGTTTGGGAAACAAGTAGCTAAACACACTTCTAATGCAATTTCTTCATTCAAATGACTGTAAAATAAAGTAGATGCTACCGATGATGAAAAGCAAAGGCAGAAACACCATGAATGATGGGATACTCCCCAGCAGAGTTGCCAATTTTCTATACATAATTTTGATCTATGGATAAACTAAATTCCCTGAGTGTGGTGATCCTTCACTCAAAACAACAGAAGAAAGGCAACTATTATTTTATCTAAGACAAATAGATATACAGAAAGGGAAAGAAGCCTACTTGTGATCCTTTTCAATCTTCTTCTCCTTCTGTCAATGTTGTCGTCGTTCTCAATCCAACTCAAGCCACTAGATCGATTCCTGCAATCAAAGACAGAGAACAACAAACAACATACAATATACAAGTATCTACTTATCTTAATAAAATCAAACCAATTAGATCTGAGAATACATACATCATCAAGAATACATTTCACAAGATATACACATATGTATTGAGAAAATGAACAAATATATTTATTAATAGAGTAGGAGGAGAAGATTACAACCAATAGATCAATTTTTCATCAGCCTGCTTCAACTTCATTCCAGCCTCATCACATCTAGCATCATCTCAGCAGCATATCAATACTTCCAATCTCTTATCAAATGAGAATCCAATAGCATAACTTTGCACAAAATTCTTCCTCCCTAGCACTAATATGAGTGCTCAATTTATAGGGAAACTGAAGGTAGCTTCTCATTAGATGCAATTGAATGGATTTATAAGAATAGGTGAGACATGTTTCCAAGTTCAAAGGTGATGGATAGACACTTGTATTCGAATTATGACACCTATGAGCTCTTCTAGAAGGCACTGGCCATGTGGAGATTCCCAGAACAATGATGATTTCTTTCCCAGGCGACTAACACACCCTTGAGTGTCGAGAAGTGCACTACATTGCACCCTTGCATGGAGGTATTGGCACTGCAACGCAGTTAGTCGCTTGCAGAGGAGCGTTAGTGAGTCAGTGGTTCATGTAATATATACTTCAAACCTTGTAAATCTCACAGTTGAAGCCATGAATGGAAATTCTTCACTTAGGGCATATAGCAACTGAAATATAAGGGGATGATAGACCCTATTCATTGGTCCTGGGGGATGATGCCCAAATTGACCTATAACACTCACATTTCCCTCCAACAATCCAGTAATTCCAAATACCAAAACCAAACACCAATGTACAATATGCCCACTAGTTACGGCTTCTAACATGCCAAGTCAGCCCTACCTCTTGGCTCCTACAACCCTCCAAATTTGTCCATGCTAGGACCTCATCCACCTATCAAAAAATATCAACAAGAAGAGACTAATCATACATTTTCTCACCTCTTCTTGACCACAGGTTATGTCCACTTAATTATGATATGAAAAGTCCAGGTTAGGTCTTTACAACTACCCCAAACATAGCTGCAAACCCTTGTGTTTATGCTCCAAGGTTGTACCAAGACTTATGTTGTACCTTCCCTTGACTGCAACCAAGAAAAATTGGGATTCTAGACCTCTCAGCCTCCTCAACAAGGACTATACACATGTTTTTACTTTAGGAAGGTCTGCGACCTATACTTGTAACAAAACACGGCTCCAAAGTGCATCCAAACAACCCAGATCTACTCGAAACTAACTTGTTCCTCTCCCAAGTGAACTAGACCTACACTGCAGATGAGAAATATCCCTAAACAAACCCAAAATGTACCCTTATACCTTGTTGTATTTTCTCCTTGACCTGTGACCCAAAACAGAGAAGATCACTTTGATTTTCTTGCTCTTGGATGGTGTGTTATGACTCCAAACTCACCTTATATTTATACACAATAGAAGGGCTCCAACGAATTGCAAAAAGAGGGATTTTCAACATGTCATGTGTTTTTTTCCAAATAAAGCCTACATGAACCTCATGCCACAAGCCCACACCTTTTCTTTAAAAATTCATATCTTCACATAGACAACTCGAATTTTGATGATTTTTATTTCATTGGATTCGTCTCAACATCCTCTATCATCTCCATCCATCACATTTCTAGTAGGCATAATGGATTCACATCCACATGCTTCGGTGAAAATCCTACATCTTGGGTTCCAAGCCCACAATTCCCTATTTACGTGCTCCAACCTCCAAACCTCGAACCCTAAGGCTTGGAATACCTCCCAAGCTAGCAAAAATCAATAGATTGTACTCATAATTTTCACCGTTGCATATAATAATAAAAACCTCATATGTTGCACCTATTTTCTCACATTTGGTTTTTTTGGGGACATTTGTCCAAAAATAACAGTGTTATTTTTATTGTGTGTGCTCTATTTTCTCAAGTCCTATTTTTGTTTCCGCAACATATTTATTTTTGGTGAAAATTTCAGTTGTGATTTTTTTTCCTTTTTTTTGGGTAGAAAATAAACTACACTTAAAAATAATGAGTTAGAACAATAATTTCCAGTTGCGACAATAAATTAAAAATTTCACATGGTATCAGAGCAGTGTTGAAGATAAATCAGGAGCACAGTGGCGAAGGAGAATTTTTTCAGCTTCAGAGGGATTTTCTGAGCAAAATGTTTGGGTATACATAGAGGTCCAACCAGGAAGTTTGAATTGTTTGGAGAAAGAGTTTTATTTCCAGTTGTAGGAGCAAGAAAATTTCAAATATCCCAATATAAGTTCCAATAGGCAATGGTGTTTCCGAGAAGCGGTTCTAGTGAGCATATCGTTGAGCATATTTTGGCACAGTGATTTTCCAACCGTTTTTTGAAGTAGCAGATCAGCGTTGGGTGGAAGAGAAAAACACACACAGGAGGAAACCTTATGTTTTCTCACAGGGTTTCCAGATCCAATTTCGAGGATGAGATCTTATATTTCTAGTTGCAGGAATTCGTGTGAGTTTTCCATAGTAGCTATTTTGAGTTGTCGAGATTGTAGATTGTGTGTCAGTTCCCAGAGAAGGAAATTTGAAAGGTTGGGCGAGTAGTCTCAGTGAGTATATGAAGGAAATACATTGAATATAAAATGAAGGAAAATGTCGCATATTAGTGAATTCCATAAGGAGTACAAGTAGTAGAAACAGGACCACAAGGAAGAGATGGAGCTTCCAGAGTTATTTTCCCAGCTTTGAGTTTTGCAGAGATGGCCTCAATAGGACTTCGAGATCAGGATAGGCTAGATGGAGCCTCTAAATATTGTATCTAGAAAGCCATGATGAATTTCCCACTAGATGGGCATGGTCTGAAGATGTATGGATAGATATTTGTAGTTTTACCTATAGATCTGAAGTAGCTAGATAATTACAATAAGGAGATGGCCAAGGAAAAGTAGTTGATCCTCGATGGAGTTCGATATCATATTGTCTCACACTTAACGACTAAGAATATGGCCAAATATATGTGGGATTTTATCGCAACACTCTATCAGAATCCTTCTAAGAAATGGAAGATGTTCTTGAAAGTGTTACACAGTATCTTGTCACCGTCCCTGCAATCCCTCGTCCCGCACATTGGAGGACTATTCCCGTGACCAGTGAGCAGAAACATGTCCTGAAAACACCTTCATAACATCCTCCTGCCTAAGGATAAACATTCTGCTGAAGAACATTTCCTCTGGAAAACTTTGAAAATAGATGTTTTAGCCTTGGTGCGACTAGTCAGTTCATCCCTCGCACCAATGGAAGAAATCCACACTAGAGGGTGCGCCAATTGGCGCACTGTCCTTGTGTCTCACTCATGCCAAGCCCATTAAGGAATTTTTTTTAAAAATAAATGGCGGAATTTTGGTTCTAACAAACTCCAGAATGAATCATCAAAGGAAGTTTAGTGGTTTGGCTCCGGATCTCCATGTATAGGAAGTGGTTTTCCACCTCTCATGGAACCTTCCTAAGAGATAGGGTCTATCCCATGATTATAGGGATCCCAACTTCCCTTCCTCCATCTATAAAAGCTTGCCCTCTCCATTAGCAAGCTAGCTAAACTTGTAGGAGGAAAACTATAGCTGGGAAATTAGTGAAAGCAGAGCCGAGAATAACCTCGTGAGAGAGAGCTTTGTCCAAATTCCCGACAAGCTTCATTGAGACACGCTCCGCTGCAAGCCCCATTGAAGGAAGATCATAGCATCATAGCATTTGGTTGTAATCTCCCTTTTTTTCATCATTAATATAAGTGACTCTGATTCTGGTTCCATTCATGTGTTTACTATTTTATGAAATGCAATGAATTATATCCTCTCTGACTGATATATAGTTACGTGCTTTAAGTATTACGTTGTATGTCGTCATTTCTCTACATGTGTACAGGTGTCCAGACGAAGCAAACAGAAGGACTGTGATCTGTCGGGCAAGGGACGAAGAGCATCGCTTCTTCTTTGACAACAAAAGCGTGGGATTTGAGGTAGGTCACTTATCGTGATCTTTGTCTTTCTTGTAACTAGGAACCAATGTCATTACGTGATTTGATTGTTGCTAAACCAACCCTAGGGCTAGTGGGATCGCCTCTGTTCGCAGAGGGGATTTACCTCCTCAACAATTTGGCGACTCCGCTGGGGATCAGTGGGATTTAGTCCTCCTTTCGTTTGGGTTTTTTTTTTGGGCTTTTGATTGATTTAGTTGCTCTTTTGGTTCACCTCCCTTGGTGTCAAACCCCTGTTCAGCCCCCAGAAGACCAGACCCAGTATCTGTTTGTCCTTTTTCATCTTTTTCCCATAGTAAACTCAATTGGTGCGGTTTAGCTCCTGACAGTCGTACCAACTGGCACTTGTTTCTAGTTAGGCCCCCATTCCAATGCTTTTTTGGCGTAGATTACAGCCAAACAGGCGCGCCAACTTTATTTGGTGTTAGGGTTTGCTTGCTTTTGGGCTCTCTAAGCTTGATTTTTGGTCCTGGTGTCATTTTTATGATTTATTGAGTGCCTTGAAGTAATTTTTTACTGTGTTTGGCACTTTTCCTCCAGTTGTTTGCCCTTTACTATCAGTTTTGCATTCTAGCCCTAGGGCTTCTAGGTGCTTCAGTGTGTTGAGCCTCCCGTGGGAGTTTTAGGTCCTTGAATTCGCAGTCGACTTCATTTTCACTTCTTTGCATTCGTTTTGCTGGATTCCATTGTATCATTGCGTTATTTGAGTGATTTTTCTCTCTTTCATTCAGTTTCGCTTTGTGTCGCTCCAAGCCTAGATTACATGGTTTGTGTGAGTCTTTTTCGAGATTCTTCTTTTCTCTAAAAGATTTCATCATCAGTTTGAGTTTTGCTTGTATGTGTTTGGATTGAGTGAACTTGTCTGTTTTATCTCTCTCCTTTTCATTTCTCGAATTGATGTTTTCATTAGTTTTTTCATTCATTTAGTGCATTTGCTCTTATATGTTGAAAAATACAAAAACAAGATCTTTTGCATTTGGTTTGGCATCATGAAAATTGAAAGCTCTTTCGCATTATTAGTGTTATATAACTCTAGAGATAAGTTTTATAGTTTCATTAGCTTGCATTATAGACAGTAGTGGATGTTTTTGTGCTCATTTTGTTTTTATTTAAAAAGCTCTCAACTCTCCCGTAGATAGCTCTTCATTGAACAAAGTGATATTTTGTGGCATGCAGTGTGCATTTAGAGGTTTTATGAGATCCAACATTCGATAGGGCCTGAAATTGAAACGTATATTGAAGATCAACTTTAAAATTTACTAAATTAACCGGGACCACCATATGGTCATGGGGGGTAAACCCATCCTTCTCAACCTTTGGTGCAACCTCAACAACCTCATTTTCCAATTGGTCAAAATGTTGCACAACCAGGGCCATCTTATGGTCCTGTCATGGGTCAACCTGGTCATCAGGCGCAACCTGGCCCTCTCCTGCCATCAGGTCAACCTGCTCAACCGGGGCAACCTAGTGTCCTCCATCAGCCAGGCCAACCTGTTCAACCAGGACAACCTACACAGACAGGTCAACCTGTCCAACCAGAAAAACCTGCACAACCTGTTAACTCTGCTCAATAGCTGATCTATTCCATGCCATAGCCGAATCCACCTGTGCGCCTGACTTATCAAACTCAACAGGGTCCCACTTATCAGCAGCCCGTTCGACCTCAAGGTAGCGATTACTATCAAGGTCAATCTTGACTGGTTTACAACCTGCCCCAAGGTTCTGGCTATTACTCTCAACATCCAGGCTATACTTATACTCCACAATCAAATCCATACACTGCTTAAACGGGGCCCACGTATAATCAGATTTAGTACCCTGGTTATCAACCCTCGTATCCTGGTTATTAGCCACCATATCAACCTCATTATCTGGCTTATACCCCCTATGGTCAGAATCCTTCAGGAAAGAACTAGTGGGGGAAAAGTTATGCTCAACCAGGATAGAGTACAAGTACAGGTCCTTATCGAGGACCTGGCATGCCTTTTAATCCTCAGTTACCTTTCCTCACCACGTTGGAGTTACCGGACGTATCCAAGTTGACCAATGATCCGATTATTTATAATCCATATTAGCCTCCGGTTCCGACCAAGGTGCCTAGTGACTATCCTAAGTTTGAGGGAAAATCTGGTGAAGACCCCCAAGCACATGTCATGACATACCACTTATGGTGTTCTATGAATTCTTGGATAGATGACTTGATTCGTCTACGTCTTCCAGCACACTCTTACCGGTGCTACCACTAAATGGTATATAGAGCTTCCCCGTGGTATTTTTCAAGATTTTAATACTCTAGCCTTGGCATTCTTGACACATTTCCAGTTACCAGTTCGTTATGAAGCCGGGACACATCTCCTAACATCTCTGAAACAGGACAAAGCCACTCATATTTCAGATCACATTCACGAGTGGAGACGTCGTCGTCATCTGATCAAGTTTGACATTCCTGATCAGCTTCTAACTCACTGGTTCACTGCCTCCTTTGTCAACAATATTGCACAGGACATTACTATGGGGGCATGTGTAACCAAGGAACAAGCCATTGCTCGTGCCCAGTACCTCGATTTAGTGTACTCTCAGTCCGGCATGTTATATGACATATTTGTTGATGCCCCTCAGCCAGGGACCTCTAAAGTGTCGTCTACTCCATCAGAAGATGGTGTTATTGGTTCTGTCTCTCAGAATTCTCGTAAGTCTTCCAATGGGAATCAGAAAGTGAATTCTTCCAATAATTTTTCTCCTCCCGCTACCCCAGATTCTAGTAAGACCATGAAGGTCAATGCCGTTCAGGCTAATCTTGCGGACAAGACTTCCAAAGGGAAGAAGAAGGGCAAAGGCAAAGCCAAATCCGATGCCCCAAAGCTAGAATCGTCCAAACCATGTGCTGAGGATGGTTCGCAATGTAAACTGAAGTACCCTTGCCTGATATGTGATGAAGACCACTACACCAAAGATTGTCCTCGATGATCCGAGGTTAGTAAATTTCCTAAGGGCTCTAAGGGGACTCCGGCAATTCTTAAGGAACCATTTCCATCTCAGCAGACCCAAATGGTCGAGCAGCCTTCACCTTCTGCACCGTTTGGGTCTCAGGTTTTCATGATGAATGGTGTTGCACCTATTTCTATTGCCACTCGATCGAAGGATTATGTCGGACCACATCAGGCTGCTGGAAAGGAAGTCGTTGATGGCCCTCCTCCCCCACCTACCTCTGGTCCTCTTGAAATTGAAAGGCCCAGCACTGAACCCATTGTACGGCTGCCTTCCAAAGGTGTTCTCCGAAAATCTTCCTATAATCCAAACGCCCGTGCTGCTCAGCATTACAACATTTTTGAAGATTTGGCATAGGCGCCTTCTGCGATGTCCGCATTGGAAGTTCTTCAGAGTTGTCTGTCTCAACGGAAATCTTTGTTATCTGCGATCGGTGGAATTGATCCTACTGATTCTAGCCTTCTCTCTTTCAATCTAGAGAATTTTGTCCCCTGACTTCCGCATCAAATCACCCTTGTTATACAAGTCGGTATCAACAGCCTCAACATTCACAGAGCCATTGTGGACGAAGGTGCCTCTACCTGCGTTATGTCATCTTCTTGCTGGAAGGACATTGGCTCTCCAGCCCTCACCTCATATCCCAATGCCCTTGAGGCATTCGATGGAAGGGAATTAAAACCCTTGGGTGTTCTCGCGAGTCTACCGATTACATTACAAGGTAAGACAGTCAACGTCGAAGTGGAAGTGGTTGATGCCAAACTCAACTAAAATCTCCTACTTGGTCACAGCTGGACCCATGCCATGTTATGCATTCTGTCCACCCTCTTTCGGCTTTTGAAATTTCCGCATTGAGGGAAAGATTATTACTATCGATCATTTGTCTTTCTTCACCTCATCCTCTGAGAATAACGTACCGTACGTGGATCAAATCCCTAATCCCCCTGATAGTATAGGACTTGGTCTTTTCAAGGAACCCGTTCTCATGGGTATTTTTCCCATTCCACCACCGAACACTGTTCAAGTCAATATGGTCTCTAGGTCAGATGACCCATGGATCATCCCTTCTCCTGAACAGGTTGCCTCTTTTGGAGAATTGTTGCCTCTGACCCCAGTTGAAATCAATTATTTTGAGATCGTTGTTGCATCAGATTCTCCTCTTGCTGGTAATGCTCCTATGAGCATGGCTCTTGATGTTTATTCCCAATCCCCTTGGCTCGACAATGCAGATTCGCCCGATCCTTTGAGAGAAGTTTTTCCATCTGACGAAGCTATCATGGAGACGATGTCTCTCGAATATTTTTCGTGGAGCGATGGACATCATCGTTCCTCGTTCATGCCTGGCCTGGGGGAAATGTCTAATTGTCTCGAGCGTTTTGCATCTCAGGTTCCCTCTCTGCCTCTCCAAATTCCAATATTGACTCAGGAAGTATTTTCGGAAGAAAATCTGAGTAATATTACCCAAATGATGCCTATCGACATCTCTGTCAAACCAGGGGCCATCGAGAACATCCATGTGGGATTCACTTGTTCTCCCGATGAGATTCAAGTGTACACTAGCCTTTTCCATGAATTATGTGATGTTTTCGCGTGGTCTTATGAAGAGATGCCTGGAATCAATCCAAGTATCGTTGTGCACGAAATTCCCACTTACCCTGGTGTGAAGCCTGTGCGCCAGCGTTTACGTCCAGTGCATCCTCAGAAAGTCACTGCTATAAAGTCTAAAGTTGAGAAACTTCTTAAAGTGGGCTTCATATATCTGATCCCTCTGACAAAGTGGGTTTCCAATATTGTCCCTGTGGATAAGAAGTAAGGCATAATTCGAGTCGGTGTTGACTATAGAGATATCAATCGGGCTTTCTCTAAGGACAACTACCCCACCCCCTTTATAGATCAGATCATTGATGATTGTGCTGGGAGTGAGATCTATTCCTTTATGGACGGATTTTTGGGTTATAATCAAATTCATATTTTACCATCCGATCAGCATAAGACCACCTTTATCTGTTCGTGGGGCACATTCGCCTATAAGAAGCTCCCGTTTGACTAGAAAAATGCTGGAGCCACCTTCCAGCGTGCCATGTCCTATGCCTTCCACGACATACGGAATGTTGTTCAGCCGTATCTGGATGAGCTTCTGGCTCATTCAGCTCTACGCAAAGACCACCTGGAACATCTACGCCAGATTTTTTTTCGTTGCAGACGTGACAACATCAGGCTTAGTCCTCACAAGTGCATCTTCTGCGTTGACTCTGGTCGTATTTTGGGTTTCATTGTCTCTAAAGACGGAATTCTCCTTGACCCTCTCAAGGTCGAGGATATTGTTAATCTCCCCTCCCCCTCCTCGTTGCATCAACTTTAGAGTCTTCACGGAAAATTGAATTTCTTACGTCGCTTTATCCCGAACTATGTAGAGGTGGCCAAAGGGTTTACGCGACTCCTAAAGCAGGACGTTCCCTTCCATTGGGATGAGATTGCTCAGTAATATTTCAACAACCTTAAGAGGTTGCTCGTCAACGCTCCATTAATACGTCCTCCCAACTATCATCGTGACTTTACCCTCTATTTAGCTGCTACCTTCAGCACAATTGCCATGGTTCTGGTACAGGATGACAATGCCGGTAATGAACATGTGGTTTATTACCTGTCTCAGAATCTCCTCGACAGTGAAACGCATTATGCCCACGTTGAGAAGTTAGCATTGGCCGCATTCCAAGCCATTCAATGGTTTTTCCATTACATCCTGTTACGCATAGTAACCGTGATTTCTGACTGCAACCCCATGAATTACATTTTGTCTCGAAAATTGTTGGGGGGAAAGTACTCGAAATGGATTGTCATCCTTCAAGAGTTCGATTTGGAGTTCACCACCGCCAAATCGAAGAAGTCACTGGTTTTTTCTAATCTCATTTTCTCTCTCCCTACTGACTTCGTTCTGTCTCGACCTGAGGATCATATCTCGGACGAAACTCTCTTTCTAATCAGCACTCTCGATCCATGGTATGGTTATATCATCGTGTACCTTCAGACATCCACCTTCCGGTCTGAGTTGACGAAGGATGTTCGAAGTCATGTTCGGCATCAATCGCAACCATATTGCATTGTCGAAGATACCTTATATCGTGTCAGAGTCGATTCTGTGCTCCGCCGATGTTTGACCATAGAGGAGGCTGAGAAATTCCTGAATAACTGTCACAGTGGCGCCTGTGGTGGTCACATGTCTGGTTATGCTACCACCCAGAAGATTATGCGTGCAAGCTATTTCTGGCTGTATATATTTAAAGACTGTATTGTTGCAGTACGGAAGTCTCATGCATGCCAGATCTTCCAACGCAAGATGTGTGCGCCACCCCTCCCTTTACATCTTGTCATTAACATAGGCCCTTTTTCCAAATGGGGCATTGATTTTATGACATGTAACCCTCACTCGGCCGGGGAGCATTATTATATCATCGTTGTCGTAGACTACTTCACCAAGTGGGCCGAAGCGATTGTAATGTTCCTAAATTAGCTAAGTTAATTGGAAAATTAGAATTTTGTTTTATTTTTCATGTTTATGAATAATAGACTAATGGAGGACATGCAACACTCCTTAGATCTAAAAATAAATACACGCTCAATGTGAACAAGATTAAATATGAGTTGGTTGCATAAAAAACCACTTGAGTATGTGTTATTGCCCAAATCCACCTTAGGCTGAAGGAAGGCGGGATTCAGGGTAACACCAAACCACGCTCAGTCTGGTAGCTAGCCCTACCAGAACAGGAGAGGGCTCTCTCTGGGTCAATCTCAGCGATAAGTAATCAATAGGGCTTGAGATGAATGAAATGAAAGCTAATTTTAGGCTAGGTATATAAATAGGAGGGTTTGTTTTGATTTTTAGGTTTTTTGTTGGAAAAAGGGAAAGGCAATTTTGGGCTTGGGGATGAGGCCAATTTCTTGCAGAGTTCAAGTTGGGGCAGGGAAGGCAATGACTTTGATGTCTTATATTCGATGAAATGGATAGAAAAGAATTCTGAGAGGTTGAAGAGGGAAAGAGGGAGCAAGGATCCTCTTCAAACTGACGAAAACATATAAAACTAAACAAAATTTTAAGGCAGAGCAGCAGCAAACTAATTAATTCTACCTTAGTTACTCATTTGTTTAATTCAGAAGCAAAGAGAAGGGACATGGCATACATAAAAATAAATGAAACTTATAGATACATGAAGAAAAACATCATCAAAACTCAGAGCCACAAGGATCCCAACAAGTGCTGCAAAACCATGGTCTTTCCTTCGCCAAAAATGCAGAAGTGTATGTACAATGAGGTGCCAAACTATTCCAAAAAGTCCAACCCTGAAAATGTCTCAGAAAATACAATATATAGACCATCCTAACCCCTTCCCATGCCTCTAGGGTTAGATCTCATCCTTCTAGGAGCTGTTTCAACCAATTCTAAACATGGAACTGAAATCTAGGCAGCCAAACAACTTGCCTCTATATGCTAGGAAACTGATCCATTCACTTAATTTTCATTTTTTAGTGAATGAATCCTCTAGAACAAGAAAAATGAGCCAAATTACATCATAATCATCAAATTACATCAAGATAGATCAATATTTACATCAATAAGTGAAACTAGTCAAACTGGCCGAATTTCTGAGCTGAAAAAGTAAAAATTGGACCAAAATCCTCTATGCACCGCGCCAGAAAACTCAATGCACTACGCCACTTTGAGCCTATTTTTGGGGAACTTTCTGAAGTTCAAATTGAGCTCATGATAGCTCGTTGGAAATCCCTATCTGTCTTTTATCCAACCCAAGTGGAATTTTTCAATTTTGAGTTTATTTTCCCCTCCACAACTGCAATCTCCCAAGACTGGTTCCTGCTGGTGCAAAAGGTGGCAGAAAGGTCATTTTTGGAGTGTTTTTGACCCTTAAAACCACCCAGAACTTGATGAAATATTTCATCCATTCCTGAGCATGCATAATTTACCATAAAAAATCCAAAAATGTAAATTTTTCCTCCAGAAGATCTCTCAATCTTAAAAGCTGTACACGTCAATTAGCGCACGACGTAGCGTCGACGAAAAACCTGTTTGGCAACCAAAATTTCAAAAATGACAAAATTTACTCCAAATTTGCTGAAATTTGGAGTGAATGTCTCCCATCATGTCCCATGCTTAGCCAAGGAAGCTTCAGCCAAGATTTGGAGTGGATCAGGCCTTTTTCGTCATTTCAGTGCTCTTCTCAACCTCGCATTCACGATCTTCATCCTAGCTCTGCAAACATGTGTGTGGGCCTAATAGTGGTTCTTCATATGTCTGAGCATGTCTTTGTCCCTATTGGCCTTCGCCAAGAGCTTCTCCAGATGAATTTTGACTCTCGTAAGGCAAGTCTCTCGCTCAAATGGTGTCATGTCACCTGGTCTCTTCCGGGCTAATTCCCGGTCTTCGCGGATTCTCTGCAGCTCCATGAGTGTGTGCTGATCCTCCAATTGTTTATTCCGCTGCTCCAAGTAATTTATAACCCACTGAGCTCTCTGAAATTTCTCGGTCAGTGTGTCGATCTCAGCTTTCTTCTCCTGGATGATTTCTTTCAGCTTTGAGCTGGGAGAGCTCGAATCAACATCGATCAATATAAAATCAGTATCTTGGCCTCCTGAAGGGCCCTCATCCTGCATAGGCTTCTTGCCTCTGTCCTGTACCTGTGCTGATGTAGAAGGTGATACCCCTTCCATGACATGTGGAGATAGTACTCGCATTGTTGTCGAAGATAACGAGACCCCTTCCACCCCGGGTCGAGATAGTACTTGTCGTGTTGCTGCAAATAAGGCTCTGGTACCTCTCTGATAGGTAACACACACTGGAACACTGATAGGCTCTATCTCGGGAACCTCAAACCGATGCGAAGGCTCACCTGCATCGTGAACAATCTTTGGAGGAGGCTGAGGGGCTATAAAGAAGTCACAGGAAATGAATTCCTCCCATGCAATGCCCTGCAATACGAGCTGATGTACCACAATCATCTTGATGAGCGCATAATGATAAATGTTGTTATGTTGCTGCTCTGGAGTCTTCTTCTGCACAAGGGTAGTCATCCGCTCTATGTTTTGGCACATGAAGTATGGAATATTCATCAGTCTCACTCTCATGAAATGCATCAACGGTCGGATGTGGTATGCATAAAGGCGTGAGAATCTACCCTTGCAACTGAAGTATCTAATGATGAGCTTCATTAATGGCGCATAGGACTCCTTCAAGAATCTGAAAGGAAACACCCTACTAAGCTGCCTCATATAACCAGGCCTGATGTAAGGTTCATAATATGCTCTATCCAGCTATTGTCTCTTATTCCACTCTTCACCTATGTTTGGTATCCCGGTCGCCTGAGAAATGGTTTCTGGTGTTAAGGTGAAGTTCACTCCAGCAAGTTTTACATGACCATCACGCAAATGTAGGACAAATAGGTGAACCAACTCCTGATGATGCTGAATCTAAACAATCATCTCACAATACTGAAAACATGAATGTTGTTGAAAGCATGTCATTGCAAGAAGGCAGGCCTGCAATTGAGTCAAGGAAGTGGGCTCTTCTCTGACGTGCCTGCCACTTTCATGAGACCTCCTCGGTACATTTAGCTTTGCGGTTGAATCAATATCCTGCTCATATTCTTGCTCATATGATGAATTTGTCTCTGACATGGTGCTTTGCAATGTGTATAACAAGTATATGTGTGGTGAAAACAAGAGTTTTTCTTTCAATACCAAATGTGCCAAATATGTAATGAGAGACTGTGAGGAAATATTACATTGGGTATAAGGGACTGTCAAGTGAAATTTGAGTGGAAGGACAGTCACTTGACTGCTTGGGAACTTTCGGGATTTGGAGACTTTATAAGTGATATGGGAATGGGTGATAGTGATGGGGTAGTTTTTATAGATAGGAGTAAATGAAATGACAAGATATACTTAAGTTAAGTGAAATCAAGGATGTCAAAACAGTCCTTGAATGTTTTGGGAATTAGGATTTTATCAATGATATGAAGGAAGGGAAGTGATAGAAGGTGGTAGGGTTTGAGGATGAAAGCATGGGAACAAAGGGTATAAGGGATATGGGACAGCGGGAATAGGAGAAGGGATGTTGATAACAGTATGACAGTTATGGGAACACAAATGAGTAATGGAGGGAGACTGTTTAGCACCAATAATCAAACTTCAACACTTCATTTCAGACCCTAAGGAGCAGATTTTAACATGGATATAGGGTTTGTTTTTTTTTTTCACCAACCAAACTCTAATTTTTTCGCCTCTAAACCACACCACACATGACTAAAATCACTGAACAGGCTTTGTCAAACTTACTTGGAGGAAAATGAGTTGAATCAATTTGACTTTTTATGGAGCGAAGATAAATTTTGCCTTGGAGACTCTGTGCACTGCGCACAAGCCCAGTGTGCCGCGTCCTGTGGATGCGCCGCGCCAGAGGAAAAATACACTGTGTGAAAACGCCCAATGCGTTGCGCAGCCCTAGTGCGTCGCGCGCTTACCCAATGTGCCGCGCAGACTTGAACACAGTCTTGGCTTTTCAAAATCACAAGTTTCGCCCTCTCACAGCTTTGAGTCGACTTTCAATCAACCTCTTGAATGCAAATGGCATTGATAAACATGGAAATATATAAAGTCATGGCTTTGATTTTCTCTTAGTAAAGACCCACTTTGTAATGTTTCAAAATTGACATTTCTTCACTTTTCATATAACTCTGTTTTTCAAATTTCCTTTTGATTTTTTGGCTTGAAATAATGTTTTCTTGGTTGATTTTTTGCAGGGATGATGGCATTGCACTTCGGCAAAGGATGACCAGAGTCTGCATTTAAAGTACTTCATGGCGGAAAAAATTTAAAATACAGATTTATTACAAAAACAAATTTGACGATTTCTTCTTCAAAACAGAGTTTTGAAGAAGAAACATCCTTGAGCATTATTGACGATGAAAATCTTGAAATGAAAACTTATTGAAGACATCCTCATGGCCTGCGGGCATTATTTGACATTCTGAAGACCAAAGCCTAGACCTAATGACTGAAAGACTCTTTTTTAAACGCAAGACCATCTATGACTGTAAATGACTGAAATAAACTTTAATGAACTTTTGATAAATTTCGACCAAACCCAGCAGGTACAAACATGAGGGAAACTCGTGAAGAGACCCTTCCGTCAGATAATGGCATGCCCCTAATGGAATGCAAATGAATGAAATGAATGAGACACCTAAACATGAAATGCAATAAGAGAAATGATCTCTGATGGAGGGATGACCAGACCGACTCTAACAGTATGAACAGGGCTAAGCTATTTGAATGGGTCAACAGGACCAAATCACAAGATAGTCTAGGTGCATTGAACCTCCTAAAGTGACCTGTGCAGTTCTAGAAGGATCTTCTCAATGTGAAAGGGGCTAATTCAAGTGAAGTGGTTTAGGGTTTTGCACTTCCTCATTTTATAAAGTGGAAGGAGAGGGCTCAAGAAAGGGTTGTTGATGATAATTCGAATTTGAGGTTGCTTGGGAAACTCGAGTTCTCTTGGTTGGTTAGCCAAAGGGAAGAGCGTTTCCTGTTTAGGAATACTCTCTCCTTCCATGGAGTAGCTCTTTGGAGGAGGATGTGTTGCATTGATCCACTATCCGGCATTTGGCCAAGCTTCTACTTCCAACTGAAATGTAGATCTTGTTGAGGGTTTGATTGCCTTTGTAAGTTGTAGCAAGTGGGATTTAGATCTTTTCAGATCTAAAGCATTTAAGTACTTCTTTTCAGTGGAGGAGGGTTTCTAATCCATTGGAGAGCTGTATTGGATGATTGGTGCTTCATTTCAGATCTTGGCATCAGGCCAATATGTTATTCATGGTATACTACACAATTCCTTCCCTAGATCTATGTTATTGCTGAAGGAGCAGTGTTGCAGGGTTTTTGGCATCATTTTGGAGCTAGATCTCTGATGTGAAGGAAGCCTCCTTGCATCAAGGGTGATCCTTGGATTTTCCAACCAATCCAAGTCTATTTCTGATCTGATACATTCACTGAAGTTTTTGCTTCAGAAATTCTAAATCATTCTGCAGATCTGTTGTAGTAACATTCAGATCTGCTCCGACATTTTCATGTATTGCTGAAATCCCCAAGGGGAATGTAATAAAGAGCCCTTTGGGCATTTTTTTTCATTATAGATATCTGTTTTCATGTATTTATCAGTTTTAGATCTGTAATATAATAAAAATAAGCTTCAGCCTCATGAAAATAACGCTGAAGGGTTTCTAGGTCATTCTCTTGTCTTGCAGCACCTCAATCTTGAAGGATTTTTTATGTAAAACTATTGTTTAACATTTCTCAATGCCTATGCCATGTTCCTAAACTAATTCTCTGATTTTTAATATTATTTTACATCTTATACCTTCATAAAATACGTTTCCCTTCCTTCAGTAAATTTCTGCATCTTCCAAGTCATGGGAAATCAGGGTTTTTCTTGACTAGTCGGGAAGGAGGAACTGTTTAACTTAGAAAAACGCATTTTTTTTTGCTGAAATTAGACATGTAGATCCCTCTTGACCGAATATAACATATTACATAACCTTGATCCTTAATTTTACTCATATTTTCTTAGACACCTATTTTAGGTCCAAAATCCTCACTTTTCCCCACCTTTCTGCCCATAAAAGCTGAGTAAAGGTTTCTGTAGCATTTTTAATTGTTTTCTAAGTGTTTATAAACACTTTTTATGATAAATGAAGCACAAATTCTTGAAAAATTCGTTTTTCAGGAATTTTTTGCTGAGAAATCCATTTTTGGAACATTACAGTGGTATCAGAGCATGATCTTTGGCTCAGCCTATGGCTTCAAGCCAAAGTGCTGAATACATGAGATAGGAATCTTTCAATATCTATAGACAGAGTCTGCAGATGGCCAGGTAGCCTCTGTATCTCATCCTTTTCTCAAAGGTGACATATCCAGTAAATGCCCCTGCAGTCAATCTCTAGAATAGAATCTTGATACTACTGAAGAGGGAGATTTGCAGCAGTATCAAAGAAGAGAAGATACAAAGATCAAAAATCTGAAGGAGATTAGTTTTACCTCATCATATTTCAGATCCAGGAAGAGCCTCTTCAAAGAGGTTAGACAGAAGAAAGAAGGAGGAAGAAAATGAAACTCCTAGAGGGTTTCAAGAAGTGGAAAGTTGCAGTGAGACCTGCAGAAGGTTTCAAGAAGGAGAGGAAGATCAATGCACTTCCTATCCTCACAAAGAAGGAGAGATATGTAGAGAAAAACTAGAGCATGGCTCTACCACTTGGAAGAATGACAGAAGGGGAGATCTCCTTGCTCCTTTTCTAGGCCCTCAAGGGTATTGAGGAAGATCTCAAGGAGATTGAGAAGGTGGAGACTTGTACCAGCACTGGCACAACCTTGGAAGAGAAGCCTTCATGTTCAGTAATGAAGGAAGACTACATAGTTGCAGAAGAAGCTCTTGCTTCTACATCTCACCGAGGTATGATTAAAAATTTATCTATTTTCATTTCAGCACATTGTATGGAGAGATCTACATCTTTGCATGCTGCTGATTTTGAGCAACAGAGTTGCACTGCGCTGTGCCAAAGCAGTGAGGAAGAAGAGAGGAACCATTCCTCATTGGAGAATTCACATGGAAGCTTCATTCATGAAGAAATAAAGGATGGAATGATGGATGGTAGACATCTTGGAGTGAGAAACCCTTTCTCCCTTCCAGATGACTCTTTCTCAATGAGCACACCCTTGCTCAAAGAGCAACTTCTACTTGCAGCAAATCCAAGGCCCCTTTGGTTTTCGAAGGTCATGCGTGAGGTGGAGACCTCATGAGAATAATTCATTGGAGGTGCACTTTAGCACATCATGGAGTGCAAATTTCTTCAACAGTTTGAGAAGGATCTTCCCTTCTCACAGTAGTAGATAGTAGATGGAGGACATCTTCAGATGGATAACATCTCTCATGACTGTGTTGGACATTTCTTGAGCCATGCACATCATGATGGGAGGTTTTTTCCTACCACCTATTTGGATCCTCATAGGGTCAAATTGATCCTCGAGAAGATTGCATTTCAAGATCCCATGAAATGCAGGAATTTGATTTGGGATGATGGTAGCCCTCATGGGAGGTGTACCAAGATGGAGATGGAGAGAAAGAGGCTAGAAAGCCACTTGCAGATTTTTGATACCAGGCAGCAGGAGGCTTGGCTGCACTGGCTGCTCTTGGAAGAGTTTGATCATCACACTCTTTCTAAGGGTATGTGGCAGGATACTTGCATCATGGAGCAGCAAAGAGTATGGGCACATTGCGTTGGCATAACATTTTTCATGTCAAGCACCATGTTGTCACTACATGGATGGGATGATGGAAGTATGAGAAAGCAGCAAAGGATTTTGTTGCTTGGGATGTTCTTGAGAGAGCAAGGGCAGATTTTCTCTCACAGTTTTCATGATGTTGCAGGAGTAGAAGATGGCACTATCATAGTGCAAAGGGGGTACTCCTTGGTCTTAAATGTTTAAGAAGGACTTTCTTCATGGGGAGGACTTCTCATTTGTAGCAGCATTATGGGGGATGCCTTTGACATTCTGCGTGTCAAATATTGGAGCTGCTTGTTGATGGGAGCCTATTTACATAGGCCAACAACGTTTTCACTGTGGAGCTGGGATTTATTGATGGAGTATTCCCAAGATCACTTCTCATTCAATGCACTTGGTGAGCAAAGAGGAGGTGAGGAAGATGATGTATTCTTTGTCTTGGGTTTCCAAGCATGGAGAAGAGGATTTGCATGCAGAGCTTGGTTCATTTCTCTTCATGGGAGTGTGCCAAACTATTATTGAGGATTCATTCATGAGTCCATGTATCTTCTTGCTTCCGACATATGGTGAGAGCTTTTGCTTGCATTCTCTTACCATCTCTTGGAAGTGCATTGCTCCACAAGAGGGCAAGCTATTTATTGAGCTCCATGAACTTCCTTGGGCCATCTGGTTTTGCAGCGTTGCAGGGAGGATCTTTGCAGATCTAATCTCCATGATGCCACTTGAGGGCAATATATTTATGGCCTAAGATCAGTTTTTACTCTATACTTATCCCAAGTGGAGAGGAGAACAACGTGGGGTAGGCCATCTTGTCTACCATGTGCAGATTTTCAGCCCACCTATTTTGTAGGAGCTCAAGGTGGAGGAACATTTTCATGGAGTTGCCATGTCATGAGGTGACTCATTTTTGGTGGATGATTGCTTGAGGGTGGAGAACTCACATGGGGAATTTTATTTCCCAATACACTTCAGATTCCATGCCTCAAGGGAGCCTCTAGGCAATACCTTATTGCCTTCTTGAGTATTTGACTATTTCATGATGATAGCTATTCAGCTAACTTGCATGCTTGGGAGGGGCAATATGGAGATTCATTGTTGACACAACATCTCATTATTTGGAGGAGTTCATCATATGGGGATGCTACAGTAGGAGGAGGAGACACTTTTCAGTTCTATCCTTGCATTTGCTTGAGGACAAGCAACATTTGGGAGGGGAGGACTGTAATGTTCCTAAATTAGCTAAGCTAATTGGAACATTAGAATTTTGTTTTATTTTTCATGTTTATGAATAATAGACTAATGGAGGACATGCAACACTCCTTAGATCTAAAAATAAATACATGCTCAATGTGAACAAGATTAAATATGAGCTGGTTGCATAAAAAACCACTTGTGTATGAACAGGGCTAAGCTATTTTACTGGGTCAACAGGACCACACAAGACAGTCCAGGTGCATTGAACCTCCTAAATTGACCTGCACAGTTCTATAAGGATCTTCTCAATGTGAAAGGGGCTAATTCAAGTGAAGTGGTTTAGGGTTTTTCACTTCCTCATTTTATAAAAAGGAAGGAGAGGGCTCAAGAAAGGGTTGTTGATGATAATTTGAATTTGAGGTTGCTTGGGTAACTCGAGTTCTCTTGGTTGGTTAGCCAAAGGGAAGAGGGTTTCCTGTTTAGGAATCCTCTCTCCTTCCATGGAGTAGCTCTTTGGAGGAGGATGTGCTGCATTGATCCACTATCTAGAATTTGGCCAAGCTTCTACTTCCAACTGCAATGCAAATCATGTTGAGGGTTTGATTGCCTTTTTAAGTTGTAGCAAGTGGTATTTATATCTTTTCAGATCTAAAGCATTTCAGTACTTCTTTTCAGTGGAGGAGGGTTTCTAATCCATTAGAGAGCTGTATTAGATGATTGGTGCTTCATTTCATATATTGGCATCAGTCCAATATGTTCTTCATGGTATACTGCATAGTTCTTTCCCTAGATCTACGTTATTGCTAAAGGAGCAGTGTTGCAGGGTTTTTGGCATCATTTTGGAGCTAGATCTCTGATGTGAAGGAAGCCTCCTTGCATCAAGGGTGATCCTTGGATTGCCCAACCAATCCAAGTCTATTTATGATCTGATACATGCACTGAAGTTTTTTCTTCAGAAATTCTGAATCATTCTATAGATCTGTTGCAGTAACATTTAGATCTGCTCCGGCATTTTCATGTATTGCTGAAATCCCCAAGGGGAATGTAATAAAGAGCCCTTTGGGAATTTTGTTTCATTATAGATCTCTGTTTTCATGTATTTATCAGTTTCAGATCTTTAATATAATAAAAATAAGCTTCAGCATTTTGAAAATAACGCTGAAGGGTTTCTGGGTCATTCTCTTGTCTTGCAGCACCTCAATCTTGAGGGATTTTCTATGTAAAACTGATGTTTAACCTTTCTTAATGCATATTCCATGTTCCTAAACTCATTATCTAATTTTTCATACTTTTTTACATCTTATACCTTCATAAAATACGCTTCCCTTGCTTCATTAAATTTCTGCATCTTCCAAGTCATGGGAAATTAGGGTTTTTCTTGACTAGTCGGGAAGGAGGAACTGTTTAACTTAGAAAAACGAATTTTTTTTTGTTTAAATTTTACATTTAGATCCCTCTTGACCTAATATAACATATTCCATAACCTTGACCCTTAATTTTAAGCATATTTTCTTATACACCTATTTTAGGGCCAAAATCCTCACTTTTCCCCACCTTTCTGCCCATAAAAGTTGCGTAAAGGTTTCTGAAGAATTTTTAATTGTTTTATGAGTGTTTATAAACATTTTTTGTGATATATTAAGCACAAATTCCTGAAAAATTCGTTTTTCAGGCATGTTTTGCTGAGAAATCCATTTTTGGAACATTACAGCGATGCCTACATTAGCTGCCGATAGTAAGACAGTTGCTCAATTAATTTTCAACCATGTGATCGTATGGTTTGGAATTCCTCAAGCCATATTCACCAATCATGGATTCCATTTTCGGGACTACATGATGGCAGAGCTGACATCGAAGTTGGGCTTGCGTCACGACAGCTCGACAACATACTACCCTTAGGAAAATGGCCAGTTTGAAGCCGTGAAAAAGTTGCTTGTCACGATGCTTCAATGAAAAAATTTTATTCACAAATCAAATTGGCATCTCCAATTGTTCTCAGCTCTTTGGGCCTACCGAACGTCAGTTAAGAGTGCGACCGGGTTCACACCATTTCAGTTGGTGTATGGCCTAGAAGATACTATTCCAGTTGAATGTGAGACCCCTTCACTGGATTTGGCTGTGGAATTACTGCCTGAAACTTCCCCGGAGGAAGAACGTCTCCTATATCTTGAAATATTGGACGAAACTCACCGCTTGGCTGCTTTGGTTATCGAGGCACAGAAAAAGCGGGTTAAAGCTCATTTCGATCAAACAGTTTCTCCACGCTCTTTTATTGAAGGGGACCTCGTCCTTTTATACGATCAATCCCATGATAATCTTGGGGCAGGAAAATTCCAACCTATGTGGCATGGGCCCTATGTCTTTAAACGTGTATTGAAAAATGGGGCCTATAAGCTGATTGATTATGAAGGCCTTCCTTTGGCGCAACCCAGAAATGGGTTGTACCTGAAGAAGTATTACGCTTGAATCATTCTTGTGTAGTGTGTGTACATAGGTGATTTCTTCATTTTTTTGCATGTATGGTGTGGTGTGTTTTGTAAGAATTTTTCTGCTGATTGGGTCTTCCTGATTGTGCAAATGTCTATTACTCCTTATGTTGGTTTCGCGGATGGTGCCTCCCGCAGTACCAGGAACCTGTCTTTGGCATCCTAGGTAATTTACAATCCTACTGGTGAGTTGATTAATTTACAAGGTGTTTTTCTAGGGCCTGCTACGAATAACGTCATGGAGTATAGTGTCGTTTTGGAATTATTAAACGAGGCTGTTAACCTTGGTATTCACGCGTTACTTGTACACCTAGATTCACAGCTTGTGGCTTTACAGCTCAATGGTCATTATTCAGTTAGAAACCCATGCATTTTAAGACTGTATCTACATATTTGTTTAATTGAGATAAATTTTGATTACATCACATATCAGCATATACCAAGACGAATGAATACACTTACAGATGCAGTAGCCAACATGGTATTAGATATACATTAACGCAACTTGTAAAACATCATCATATGTGAAAAAATCCATGCAGAAATATATATATATATATATATATGTCGAATGTTTGCAGCTTGTGCATCATATAAAATCCAAAAATATACATGTTTGTTTTAATTACATCTAGAGACAACATGTCTCTCAAAAATATGCATATGAAAAGCCTAGGCAACTAATCAGCATGGTGCTCATGGTAGCATGTTACTGCCTGCACCAATTGCCTCAGTAAGCGATGAAGGCGACTAGGCACCCCTACGATGTGCCTCTGATAAGCCATAGGGACATCAGCTAGGCGAGCATAATCAGGAATCCCACAGGTGATTCCCTCTAAGTTCTGAACCAGCTCGTTCCCCTCGCCCCCCTCACCTTGAGGGTCATAGGTGAGACGGGTCCTCCGCGCGATCGGTGACATCACGGCAGGCCTCTCTGGGCCGACATCTGCATACATATAGGATCAGTTGTTATAACATGCATGTATAACCAAAAAATCATAAAATCAAAAATATTCTTACCCATCTCCTCATCCCAGTCCTCTCCTTCTGGGAGTGGAAGGTCTGGGTCTCCTGTGAAATCAGTACCGGTATAGGGCTAGTCCTCTACGACGATCAACTGTCAATGGAGCAATCTGAAGAACTCGGGCCGCCATGACATCTGTTGGCCACCCCCTGACCTGGGCATTAATGCTACCCATCGAGCCATCCATGGCTCTCTCAAAGGTGGATCTGGAACTATCACCCCCTGGCCCTGAAAGATAGGCAGTCGTTCTAGGATGAACGATACCAAGATTGACCCATACCCAAACTACTTCAGTTTGGCCTTTTTACATTTAGTCAATTGTCGTTTGATATTCATGGTTATGGCTGTGGCCCAATCAAATAATGTTGGGTTCATACATTCTGACGCCAGGAGGAGTTGTGTTTTGGTAGCCTCGTGCAGTGCCTGTGACCCCACGGCCCGCGTAATAGTATGTAGCACCACTCTGAGTGCTATATCGAGAATAGTGTGAATGTCAACTTTTCCACTACCTGATCCTGTTTGTGCCCTTGGGCACACTCTTTCGATAACCATCGACATCTTCTATCTAGAAGGCCTGGTACCTATCATAATCGGAACTGGACCTCTGCGAGACAATCCAATGATGAAGTAGACATCGGACACTTCGAGTTCAAGCATTTGATCTCAAAGCTTAAACTTCTCTTCATTCTCATCCCAGATACTTATCAAATATTGTAACAATTTGGGCTGAGCCCTGAGACATGGTGTTAAGAATAATTTCTTTAATCCACAATTCCAAAGAGCATTCATGCATTGCTCGTTCTCCATTTCCAATTCGTCTTCTTCACTATGCTCCCTTTCTTTCCATTCAATCACCATTGTGGACTTATACCTGCATCAAATTGGTCATAAACACATCATAAGATCCCTTAGGCATTCAAAAATTCAATTAATTGGTTCAATTTTTGTGAAATTTGAGAAAAATATGAGGTTGCGCGGTTGGCGCGACTGTTTTGATGACAGTCGCGCTAGCTGGCGTGACCCCTTTGCAAAAAGAGCTCGATTGGCGCGGGTCCGTGCCTCATACCCGTGCCAACCCCGGAAGCCCTAAATTTAAAAATCCTCCCCTCGAGGATGCCCAATCACAATGGAAAGCTATGAAATATGGCTTAAAACATAGCTAATGGAAGCAGCTCTTACCTGGAAAAGACGGGATCTGGAATGATGCACTGTGTAGAAAATTTGAATAAATGATATATTATTCACCGAGATTCTCCTGATCACACACTATTTTAGCTTCATGCACAATACAGAATCTCTTCTACCATTGATCATCACATGCGGAAATAAAATCAATTGCATGCATACATTAAAACCACAAACAATCACACATATGAACACGGTATTTAATGGGAAATCTTAAAGCTGAAAACCCCAACTATCTGTATATTATATGTCATGGAGATCATGTAACAATCATAGTACAAAATCTCCTCACAAGCTCTCATGCACACCCTCAATTGCTGCACACTATCAAGCTAGATCTAGCAAAACACATGCTCCAATCTTTTGCCACTTGATAGCTAGCCTCTATTGCGTAATTAATGCTATGGGATGGCTTCATTAAATAGATAAACCACCTGGCTTGAACTGCGCAATCCTCATGGGCTACTCCACCTATCTGTGTGTTGCAAATAGCAACAGTATAGTCACAACTGATAATTAACCTGCTCTTTCACCTATTTCTGCACTGGTCTCCACTGAAACTGTCCATGCACTGAAGTTAACTGATGTATTCTTTATTTGATTAATGAGTTTTTAATTAGTAAATTAATTAATAATTAATTCACACCACTCTCACTAATTGTATCAATTAGTTAAACTAAATACAAATAGCTCAACTATGTTTAGATTAGTTAAACTAAATACAACTCCACTAACTTCCTCAATCAACTCCACCAAACTCTGTCACATGAGTTCTAACTGAAGTATCCATGCAATAGCTCCACATAACCCTCAGGAATAGCGTAATTCCTTCTGTCAGCTCCTGTGCCACATTTGTGCACTTAACGGAAGTGCTCCAAGAGAATAAGATAATGTTTAGAGTCTAAATATTATTAAGAGCTAATAATATTTGACATATCTATTTTAGACTGGCAATCTAAAAATAGATTCTGCCCAATATGTCTAAAAATAGAAGTCCATCTATTTTTTCCGACTTGACCAACCATCCACAAATAGCATCCTGCAACTCATAGAACATGATCCATATGTCTAAAAATAGACTTTGCGCCAAAAATAGCCTGCGGGCCCACTTAGTGAAGGCGACTCCTTTCCACTAAGCTCATCATAGTGTTGCAATCTCAACACACTGGATCGTCCACAATCGTCACCACAAGATCGCAGGGAAATAACTCACTATCGCCCTGCACAAGAGGTAAAAAGTAAAAATTAAATATGTTTTTACTATATGGTCATATTTATAACTTTTTGAAATCAAATTTAGGTTTTGAGACTTGTTTTTCCAATATTTCACTATGTTTTGTCGAAAAATGGTTTTTACACTTGCTTTTTTTGCAGCGACAGGTTTTCGTGTGACTAGGACGACGACACGAGTTGTATTTTATACTTTTTTGGACTTGGTAAAAACATGAAAAAGTCACTACTGGAGTCACATTTCAGCTCTTTTCTGACTCTCTAAAATTGAAAATATCACCGACTCTCTTGTCGTTTTGAGCTCGTTAAATTGGCTGCAAAACGATTTCTACGCAGTATACGTTTACCCCTTTTTCAGGTTGGGATGGATTATTTATGAAAAAGGAATACCCTAGCCTATCGCGGCTAGGAGGTTCTCTCAGTTATAGTTTTCTACCTTTTCGGATCTGTGGCACTATCTACGAAAAGGGACTGTTGGAGTTTTCTTTTCCGTTGTCTTTTCAAACTCTCTAAACATGAAAAGACGTTGAGTTCTTCCTTTGTTATACTCGTTAAAACTTGATGACATCGGACTCCGTCGTAATGACGTTACTCTATTTCCTCCTTCCTAGGGCTCGTTAATTGTACTAGGATGGGTTTTTCTGAAAGACAAACTTATATCACAAGCATATGTTATCCCCTTCAAGCTTGTTTTCAAAAATAATTGGGGTACTCACCAGAAATGGTGGGGAAATGGAACCAGTATTATAATCGTGTCGGCAGTATGTCACTCTTGAACATGGCACTTGTCTGCATTCGGGTCGTGTTGGGGACTTCTCATCTCATTATCTTCTTGCCTCTTTGGGTTTGGGTAATCTCTTTTGACCTCTCATCTGTTCTTTGCCACATCACCATGACCTCAAATCCTTTGATGTTAAATACTGCCAAATCCAATGTCTTGCCACCGATATGTTCAAGAGAAGTTGGCCTCTATAGTTTTCAACCTCCCTCTGATTCTCTGTCGATCTTGATTCACAAACATTATGTCCCTCTGTCTCGTGTTGATGATGTGGGAAACATTATGACCCACCTTCGATCAAGGTCACTTCCTGTCGACTTCAACTCATTATCCAGGAAGTTGGTCTAGAGACTCCCTTCAGGTACCTTGGAGCTTGCATGCCTCAATGGCAGGTTCTTCGCATTCGACGCAAGGTTTTCATTATTGACCTTCGATCGGATGATTCTGCGGGTGTTCGATGCCAGCTCACTGTTCACATTTCGTGGATTTTACCTCATGTACCTTGAGGGCCATCGTCATTATTGGTGGTTTCTCTCGCGTCTCTTAACATCTTTCATTATTGGTTGGTAATCAGACGATGTTCTTGCATGTTTGACTTCAGCTCACATATTCGCATGCTTGAACTTGTACTTTGTTAGGGTCGAGATGGAGCGCAAGACCCTGGATTTTTTATGATATATATCCATGTTGTGGATTATTTGTGGATTATTATCATGTATTACATGACTCATTCAATTGGATGGCTGCGACCGTACCTGAGTCTAATTGTTGATCCTTATTTACTGGATGATTGCGTCCATACCTTGGATCCCGATTTTTGTACACTCTATTATGGATGGTTGGGCCCATACCACATATCATGTATCTAAGATATCATTTGTATTACTCTTCGCAGGTTTTTCGACGGCAGTGTTTTCAGTTGGGCATGTTCTCATAAAACATTTCACCCTTCCCTCTCTCTCGGACCTAATGCTTTAGGGGGCATCTGTTACACAGTATTTTGTCACCGTCCCTGCAATCCCTCATCCCGCACATTGGAGGACTATTCCTGTGACCTGTGAGTATCAACATGTCTTGAAAATGCCTTCATAATATCCTCCTGCCTAAGGATAAACATTCTCCTAAAGAAAATTTCCTCTAGAAAACCCTAAAAATAGATGTTTTAGCCTTGGCGTGACTAGTCAATTCATCCCTCGCGCCAATGGGGGAAATCCACACTAGAGGGCATGCCAATTGGCACACTATCCCTGTGTCTCACTCGCACCAAGCCCATTAAGGAATTTTTAAAAAAAATAAATGGCAGAAGTTTGGTTCTAACAAACTCCAGAATGAATCATCAAAGGAAGTTGAGTGGTTTGAATTCGGATCTCCATGTATAGGAAGTGGTTTTCCACCTCTCATGGAACCTTCCTAAGAGATAGGGCCTATCCCATGATTATAGGGATCCCACCTTCCCTTCCTCCATCTATAAAATCTTTCCCTATCCATTAGCAAGCTAGCTGAACTTGTAGGAGGAAAACTATAGCTGGGCAATTAGTGAAAGTAGAGCCGAGAAGAACCCCGTGAGAGAGAGCTTTGTCCAAATTCCTGACAAGATTCATTGAGACGTGCTCCGCTGCAAGCCCCACAGAAGGTTTTGAGATTCCAACAAGATGATGAGCTTAGTGGAAAGGAGTCGCCTTCACTAAGTGGGCCCGCAGGCTATTTTTGGCGCAAAGTCTATTTTTAGACTATGTCTATTTTTAGACATATGTATCATGTTCTATGAGTTGCAGGATGCTATTTGTGGATGGTTGGTCAAGTCCGAAAAAATATATGGACTTCTATTTTTAGACATATTGGGCGGAATCTATTTTTAGATTGCCAGTCTAAAAATAGATATGTCGAATATTATTAGCTCTTAATAATATTTGGACTCTAAACATTATCTTATTCTCTTGGAGCACTTCAGTTAAGTGCACAGGAGCTGACAGAAGGAATTACGCTATTCCTGAGGGTTATGTGGAGATATTGCATGGATACTTCAGTTAGAACTCATGTGAGAGAGTTTGGTGGAGTTGATTGGGGAAGTTAATGGAGTTGTGTTCAGTTTAACTAATCTAAACATAGTTGAGCTATTTGTATCTAGTTTAACTGATTGATACAATTAGTGAGAGTGGTGTGAATTAATTATTAATTAATTCACTAATTATAAACTCATTAATCAACTAAAGAATACATCGGTTAACTTCAGTGCATGGACAGTTTCAGTGGAGACCAGTGCAGAGATAGGTGAAAGAGCAGGTTAACTATCAGTTGTGACTATATTGTTGCATATTTGCAACAACCAGTGATTGGAGGAGCCCATGAGGATTGCGCAGTACAAGCCAGGTGGTTCAAGTTATTTAATGAGCCATCCTACAGCATTGATTATGCAATAGAGGCTGGCTATCAGGTGGCAGAGATTGGAGCATGTGTTTTTCTAGATCTAGCTTGATTAGTGTGTAGCAATTGGAGGTTGTGCTGAGAGCTTGTGAGGAGCTTTGTACAATGATTGTTACATGATATATATGACATATAATATACAGATAGTTGGGTTTTTCAGCTTTAAGCTTTCCCATGAAATACTGTGTTCATATGTGTGATTTTTTATGGTTTTAATGTGCGCATGCAATTGATTTTATTTCCGCATGTAATGATCAATGGTAGAAGAGATTCTGTATTGTGCATGAAGATAAAATAGTGTGTGATCAGGAGAATATCGGTGGATAACATATCAGTTATTCAAATTTCTACATGGTATCAGAGTGATATTGATCATTGGAGCAATTGCAAAACATTGAAGCGGTTGAGTTTTGTGCTGGTGGAATTCGAATTTGCAGCAGTGTTTTCTTGGTGTCGAAGTTGAGATGTCTTTCAACGGATTGCGATTGGAGTATGCCCTTGAGGGAAGCTTGAATTATATTGCATGGAAGGACAGGATGGAGGCGGTGCTGGATGACAATGGGTTGAAGGAGTTCATAGATGCAGAAATTCCAAAACCTACTTCTAGTGATGCTGCCGTACTTGACGCATGGCAAAAGAAGACAACAAAGTGTCGAAGGATTTTGTTGGAAGGTGTGAAGGATCACATAGTGTCCAGCCTTCATGGTAAAGCTTCTCCATTCTTGATGTGGAAATATTTGATAGATTTATTTCAAAGCAAGAGCGACCAGAGGAAGTTGGTGCTCAAGGATAAACTCAGGAACTTAAAAATGGAGAAAGGCGATAGTATGCCCAAGTACCTCACGAAGTTCATCCAATGCAGGGATGAGCTGGGAAGTGTGGGGGTTATTGTTGATGATGAGGAATTGGTGAGCTTGGCTCTCCTTGGGCTTCTGAAGAGTTGGCATTCCTATCAGGACTCTGTCAATGGTCGGGAGAAATTGCCAGGATGGGAGCGACTTTGGTCGGATCTTGTGCAAGAGGAGATAAGGCGAAGTACCAAGGACAGATCTTCATCAAAGAACTCTGATGAAGAGAATTGCGCTTTGGCTACCAAATCAAAGAAGGGGAAGAGCAAGAAAGCTTCTCAATCCGGTGCGAAAGGCAAGAAGCAGGACATGTCCAAGGTGAAGTGCTTTCACTGTCACCAACACGGACATTACGCCACTAATTTTCCACAGAAGAAGAAAAATAAGCAGGTTGTTGGATCTGCAGCTGGAGAGGCCTTAGCCTCGCAGTTTGAGTTGGATTTTTCGTTGATCGCATGCTTGGTCTCAAGTGTGATGGGATCAGTGTGGTTTCTTGACAATGATGCATCTTTCCATATGACCGGGGACAAAGATTTTTTTACTGATCTAGATGAGAAAGATCTTGGAGTGCACATCGAGATGGGCGATGATGGTAGATACAGTGCGACCAGTATCGGTACCATTTCCTTTAAGAGGGAGTCTGGTAAACTCTTCGTAGTGAAGGAAGTGATGCATGTTCCAGGATTGAAGAAGAATCTTATCTCTGTGGCGATGTTAGAAGACAAGGGATATGATGTTGTCTTTAGCTAGGGAAAGGCTTTCCTGCGTAGTAAGGTAACTGGTGAGACCCAGAGGATAGGGGTTGAGTTAAGAACCTTTATCAATTGCAGGTAGATGGCTGCGCAGCAATGGCAGGCAAGGTAGAAGGAGTGGTGAGCCGGGATTATGGCGAGATGTGGCAGCAGAGATTGGGCCACCTTCATTATGGAGCTCTGAAGATACTGTAGCAGATATCTACTGGGCTTCCTAAGGGTACTCTTGTGCAGTCAGATCAGTGCAAGGGATGTACCTTGGGAAAATTTCTAAGAGCCACCTTTCACGAGAAGGATAGTCGTGCCACGACGATCCTTGAGAGAATTCACACATATTTGTGTGGACCTTTCTCAGTAGCTTCGACGACCAAAGCACGGGTATTATGTGATATTTGTTGATGATTTTTCTCGGAAATGTGGATCTTCTTCCGCACGAGAAGAAGAGTGAGACATATCGAAAAGTTACGACGGGTTCAAGAGCCTTTGGTTGAGAAAGAATCGAAGCAGGTGAAGGCTCTTAGATGCGAAAATGGTGGTGAATTCATCTCTGGCGAATTCCGAAATTTTGCGGGGGTAGAAGGAATTCGAGAAGAAGCTCATAGCACCTCATAACCCACGGATGAGAATGGGAGTTCTTTGAGCGAGAAGAAACGAAATAATCGTGCTGGTCCAATAAAACGGATGTTGCATGATCGGAGCCTTCCCATACACTTATTCACTTGTGGGTACAGGCATGCAATGTTTCGTTATATGTGCAGAACCGTTGTCCTCACAGGATACTTGGCATGAGTACACCCGAGGAGGCGTTTTCTGGTAAGAAGCCTGATATTTCCCATTTGAGTATTTTTGGTTCACCTGTTTACATTCATGTGATGAAGGATGCCAGGAAGAAGCTGGAGCTGACCGCAGAGGTTGGGATATTTGTGGGGTACACTGATACGCCCCACAACTATCGTGTGTATTTGCCAGACAGTCGCAAGACTGTTGTGCAACGGGATATCAAATTTTAGGAGGAGAAAGCCATGAAGTGTTCGCTTGAGAGGGAGCCACACCTGCATGCAGATGAGGAGCTATTATTTCCTAAGGATGAGTCTCAGGATGTGGATCAGCCCACCGAGAGAATTGCATGGGTGAAGGAACCACTCATTGGCGCCAACCATCAGAGGGCGGAAGCGCACTACGAGCCCCCGAGCAGCGGCTCGAGGAATGCGAGAAAGTATTGTGGGAGCACCTACATCACGGGCGAACGGGCGGTCCACGACCGGTATGCGGATACATGGCTCTTATGAGTCAATGTGTCGTGACGGAGCCATCCTCTTTTGAGGAAGCTGTGGAGGAACCCGCATGGGTAGATGCCATGATCGAAGAATATGATTCGATCGTCAGAAACATTGCATGGGAGATTGTCCCAAGACCGGAGGGGAAATCAGTGGTGGGTTCGAGATGGATCTACAAAGTGAAGCAGGCAGCTGACGGGAGTGTGGAGAAGTACAAGGCAAGATTTTTTGCCCGAGGCTTCTCACAGATTGAGGGGATCGATTATGAGGAGACCTTTGCACCTGTCGCAAGGTATTCTTCCATACGAACGATTCTTTCTCTCTCAACACAAATGGGGTGGCACATTCATCAGATGGATGTGAAGACTGTGTTCCTCAATGGGGTGATTGAGGAGGAGGTGTACATAGAGCAGCCCGAAGGTTTCGAGATCTTCAGCAGCAAGTCGCATGTGTGTAGGCTCAAGAGAGTGTTGTATGGGTTGAAACAAGCACCTTGTTCTTGGTACACACGGATAGACAGTTATTTCACCGGACTTGTATTCTCCAAGAGTGAGGCGGATCCGAACCTATACCAGATTGTGGTGGAGGGTAAGTTGTTGATCATTTTACTTTATGTAGATGATTTGATTTTGACAGGTGATGAACTGTTGATACACTCATGCAAGGCTGATCTTGCAAAGGAGTTTGAGATGAAGGACTTGGGCCTCCTTAATTATTTCCTGGGATTGGAAATTTGGCAACGCAGTGATGGATTGTTTGTTTCTCAAGGAAAGTATGCCCGAGAGATACTAGAGAATTTCAACATGCATGGCTGCAAGCCTCAGTGACCTCCTCTTCACAGTGAAGGTCCTATGACAGGCCTTCGTGGTGCAATAACCCTTAAATAGTTGGTAAGGTCTCTCATGTAAGTGACCCTAACCCGAAACCTGCTATGCGGTAACAGCTTTCGTATGGTTAAGCCTACCAGGAGAAACTCTTTGTGACGACAAGCATACATTGAATATCTGGAAGGCATGTTAGGATATGATTCTGACATTACAGAATGATGGATGAGGTAGATTATGGCAACTGCAGGTCTGGGTCGGCGAGGAAACATGAAAAAGCTTTGTCTGGAAGATTTTGGACATGAGTGTTATTGAATTTCTTCGTCCAGCAGGCAGAGGATACCTTTTCATTTAGCCTGGACGAAATGTGGCCGGATGATTTTGGCTGCATGTGAGGCTATATGGATGAGGAAGATCCTGGTCGGGTTGTTCGATTCACACTTGGATCCTACTGTGATTTATTGTGATAATCGGAGTTTCATCAAACTCTCGGTTAATCCAGTATTTCATGATAGATCTAAACACATTGACATCTGGTATCATCATATCAGAGATTGTGTGTAGCGGAAGATCATGTTACTTTCATATATTCCCACAGAGGATCGGGATGTTGATATCTTGACGAAGGCGCTCACTAGGAGCAAATTCGAATACCACAGAGGCAGGATAGGGGTGGAAGATAATCCTTATCTTGCTGAGAGGATTGTTGAGATTGCAACAAGATGATGAGATTAGTGGAAAGAAGTCGCCTTCACTAAGTGGGCCCGCAGGCTATTTTTGGCGCAAAGTCTATTTTTAGACTATGTCTATTTTTAGACATATGGATCATGTTCTATGAGTTGCGGGATGCGCTTATTTGTGGATGGTTGGTCAAGTTGGAAAAAATATATGGACTTCTATTTTTAGACATACTGGGCAGAATCTATTTTTAGATTGCCAGTCTAAAAATAGATATGTCGAATATTATTAGCTCTTAATAATATTTGGACTATCAACATTATCTTATTCTCTTGGAGCACTTCAGTTAAGTGCACAGATGTGGCACAGGAGCTGACAGAAGGAATTATGCTATTCCTGAGGGTTAAGTGGAGCTATTGCATGGATACTTCAGTTAGAACTCATGTGAGAGAGTTTGGTGGAGTTGATTGAGAAGTTAATGGAGTTGTGTTCAGTTTAACTAATCTAAACATAGTTGAACTAGTTGTATTTAGTCTAATTGATTAATACACTAGTGAAGAGTGGTGTGAATTAATTATTAATTAATTCACTAATTATAAACTCATTAATCAACTAAAGAATACATCAGTTAACTTCAGTGCATGGACAGTTTCAGTGGAGACCAGTGAAGAGATAGGTGAAAGAGCAGGTTAACTATCAGTTATGACTATACTGTTGCATATTTGCAACAACCAGTGATTGGAGAAGCCAATGAGGATTGTGCAGTACAAGACAAGTGGTTTGAAGTTATTTATGATCCATTCTTCAGCATTTATTATGCAATAGAGGCTGGCTATTAGGTGGTAGAGATTGGAGCATGTGTTTTTCTAGATCTAGCTTGATTATTGTGTAGAAAATCGAGATTGTACTGAGAGCTTGTGAGGAGCTTTGTATGATGATTTTTACATGATCTATATGACATATAATATACAGATAGTTGGGGGTTTTCAACTTTAAGCTTTCCCATTAAATATTGTGTTCATATGTGTGATTGTTTATGGTTTTAATGTGCACATGCGATTGTTTTTATTTCCGCAATTAATGATCAATGGTAGAAGAGATTTTGTATTGTGCATGAAGTTAAAATAGTGTGTGATCAAGAGAATCTCGGTGGATAACATATCAGTTATTCAAATTTCTACAGAAAGAAGATCATAGCGTCAGAGCATTTGGTTGTAATCTCCCTTTTTTTCATCATTAATATAAGTGACTATGATTTTGGTTCCATTCATGTGTTTACTCTTTTATGAAATTCAATGAATTATATCCTCTCTAACTGATATATAGCTACGTGATTTAAGTATTACGTTGTATGTCGTCATTTCTCTGCATGTGTACAGGTGTCCAGATGAAGCAAACAGAAGGACTGTGATCTGTCAGGCAAGGGATGAAAAACATCACTTCTTCTTTGACAACAATAGCATGGGATTTGAGGTAGGTCACTTATCACGATATTTGTCTTTCTTGTAAATAAGAACCAATGTCATTGCATGATTTGATTGTTGCTATACCCACCCTAGGGCTAGTGGGATCGCCTCTGTCTGCAGAGGGGATTTACCTCCTCAACAAAAAGACAAGTTGAATACCACCAAGATGCATACGGGTGAAGGAGTTACTCCTTATCTTACTAAAATTCAGAATGTCTGAGATGAGCTTGTAGTAGTTGTAGAAGCACCTCAAGAGAGTGAGATATTTTTTCCAACTCTCAGTGGTTTCACCAAGGAGTGGTAAAATTTCCTCCAAGGTATCACAGGACAAGATAATTTACCTGGTTGATATCGATTGTTGGCTAATTTCACATAGGAAGAGATGAGGCTTGCTCTAGTTGAGAGAAATATCAACAGCAGTAGTAGCAAAGGACTCAAGAGTGTGAATAATGAGAAGAATGTATCCCATGAATCAAAGGTAAAGGCAAAGAAAGGTCCCAATCAAGTACAAGGCTTAAAGAGAGAATAAAAGAAGAATAAATATTTTACAAAGATCAAGTGCTTTAGATGTTAGGTCCCTATATTACTAGTATAGTCCCTTATTGTTGTTAGTGTAACCCCCTTATTGTTATTATTGTACCCTTGTAACCCCCATATTGTTATTATTGTGCCCTTAAATTATTATTGTTAGGTCGGCTAGGATTACATTGTGGCCCCACTAGGATTACCTCTGGCCCCATGGACTCCTATATATAGAAAGGAGGTTTTGTAATTTGTATCATCCACGAATTTTTCATTCATGTAATGTATTGGAGGTTTCCCCCTCGAAGTGGCTTATTTCTAAGGCGTTGATATCTCTTTTCTTATATTTTTGGAGTTGGTTTCACAACATTTGGTATCAGAGCTTTGGATTCTAGGGTTTTCACTGCTTCAAACCGGTCATCGTGGAATTTTCGTTATAAGTTTTTTTCTAAGAAGGTTAAGAATCTGAAATTTTTAGAGTGTGAAGCCAAAAACTAGAGGAACATCGTTGCAAAATTTCAGAACTTGGTTCGTAATATTTTCGGAGATATCATCTGTGGAAGTTAAGGATTTTTGCAGGCTCCTGAATTTAACCTAAACAGGTCATTGCGGAATTTGCGCTATAAATTTTTTTCTGAGAAGTTTCAGAAGCTAAAATTTTTAGAGAGTGAAGAAAAAATCCTAAGGAACATCATTGAAAAATTTCAGAGCTTGGTTCACAATATTTTTGGAGATATGATCTATGGAAGTTAGGTCTTTTTCAGGCTCCCAAATTTCATCTCAAAGAGGTTATCGTGGGAAAATATTCATAACTCTCTCTCTGAGCATCGGATTGGAATGCTGTAAAAATTGGCTGTAATTACACAAACTATAGTTTCTTTTCTATCAATTTTAGAGCCAAAGGAGGCAACAGTGACACGTGGCAAGTCGTACAAGTTCAATCTACTCAACCAGTCCATAATTGGGTCATTGTGGGAGATTGGACATAACTTTTCCTTGAAGAATCCAAATCAGGTCAGACCTGTGACATTTGAAAGAATCTTCAGAGGGATACTACAAGGCCAAATTTCAGATATTGAGGATCTGAAATTACAGATATAATTCAATTTTAATATAGAGCTCCTCAAAAGCAAGTAAAAGGTGTGTATTTTTTTTTCCCAAATTGCATAAGTCTTGTTTGAAGAATCAAGTTGAATTGATTCCAAGGGCATATTGTAGAATATATATCAGTATTAGATCTTAAAATGGCCCCTAAAAATAATTCAACACCCATTAAGCCTTTAGAAGGTTCTACTATGACTCATGAAGACGAAGAATGGCAACATGACATATCAAATTTACAAGAGCAAGTGCAACAAATTTCTCTTTCGCAAAGAGCAATAAAAAATGACATGGAAGTTTTAAAGAAAGGCGTGGAAACTAAGATGGATGGTTTGAAGAAAGGGGTGGAATATAAGATGGATGGTTTGAATAATGGCATGGAAGCTAAGATAGATGGCATGGAAGCTGGCATGGAATCTAAGATGAATGACATGGAAGCTAAGATCGATGAAAAAATGGAAAACATGAAGAATGATCTAAAAGCAGACATGGAAGGTTTGACAAAGTTGATACAAAAAATGTTTCCTAATGGTGAAAAGATAGTAGAGGAAACTCATGATGAGAACAAAATAAATGTTAATCGTGACTTCATAAACTCTAATGTTGGTAGGAAGAACCGCCATATTCCAAAAATGGATATGAGGAAGTTTGATGGAAAGGATCCTGTAACATGGATACTACAGATGGAGCAATATTTTGATCTCCATAACGTGCAAAACACACAAAAGGTACGCAGTGCAACTTTACATTTAGAACAAAATACATTTGTATGGTATCGATGGCTTTGCTCCCGTAAAAAAATTGTCACTTGGTCAATTTTTACGGAGGAAATGATAGCACATTATGAGGATACAAAGAGAAACACATTCTTTAGCCAATTGATAAATCTCAAACAAAAGGGTTTAGTGGGGCAGCACATTGAGGACTTCCAAAAATTGAATATAAGGGTAACTGATATTCCAGAGGAACACAGGATTGATCTCTTCATAGGCACTTTAAAGGATAACATCCAACATGAAGTTCGCGTTTTGGAACCTGATTCATTGGAGAAGGCATTCGGGTTGGCAAGAAAAGTTGAATGTAAAATTATGGCAACAAGGAAGCCTACCACTCAATTCTATAAAGAAGGAAGTGTTGCTACGCCTAGATTTCCACAACCTACAAGGTTGACACCACAACAATTGGAAGGAAAAAGAGCAAAAGGGCTTTGCTACAGTTGTGATAGCAAATACACTAAAGGTCATAAGTGTGCTGAGAAGAAATTATTTTACATAGATTGTGAAGAATAAGAAGAAAATGAACAAGAAGAGGATATACACCAGGAACCACCCCTAGAAGAGGAAGAAATGAATCCGACCATATCGTGTAATGCACTGGCAGGAATTACCACTCCTCAAACTCTCCAGATAGAAGGACATATAAAGAAGAAAAGGGTAATAGTGTTGATTGATTCAGGTAGCACCCATAATTTTATTCATTATAAGGTAGCCAAGGAATTAAATTGTTTCCTATACCCAGCACCAGAATGTCAAGTGATGGTTGCAAATGAAGGAACTATAAATTTCTCTGGAAAATGCCATAATATCAAGCTAACCATGGGGGAATATGTATTGACTAGTCCAATGCTTTCCATTCCTATGGGAGGTGCTGATGTTGTACTAGGAGTACAATGGTTACAATCTTTGGGGACGGTAGCTTTTAATTTTCAAGAACTTTTCTTGAAATTTTTTTCAGAAGGAAAGGAAGTCGAATTACGTGGTATTGCGGGGAAGCCAGGAAGGATAATAAGCTCTAATGTCATGACAAAGCTTCTAAAGAAAGAACAGCGAGGCGTAATTGCACAATTATGCTCACTAGAAGTTCCAACATCAAAATCATCTATTTCTGCAGATCTCCAACAAGTCTTGGACAATCATTCCAAGGTGTTTGAAACTCCCAAAGAACTCCCACCTATTCATGATCATGATCATGCTATTCATTTGATTCCAGGAAGTGTTCCTCCAAACATCAGGCCTTATAGATATCCTTATGTCCAAAATAGTGAAATTGAACGTATGATTGCAGAAATGTTAGAGGTGGGTATAATTCAACCTAGTCAAAGTTGTTTCTCTGCTCCTGTAGTATTGGTACAGAAGAAGGATGGATCATGGCACATGTGTCCGGATTATAGGGAGCTCAATAAGCTCACCATTAAAGATAAATTTCCCATTCCTGTGATTGATGAATTATTGGATGAATTACATGGAGCAATTTATTTTACCAAGTTCGATCTTCGTTCAGGATATCATCAAATTAGAATGAAGACTGAAGATATTCCAAAAACAACATTTCGAATTCATGAGGGTCATTATGAATTTTTGGTCATGCCTTTTGGCCTTACCAATGCACCTTCTACATTTCAAGGGTTGATGAATTCCATTTTCAAACTCTTCCTTAGAAAATTTGTGCTAGTATTTTTTGATGATATACTAATCTACAGTAGGTCTTGGAAGGATCATATTCAACATGTTGACAGGGTGCTCAAACTATTGCAGGAGAAACAATTATATGCAAAAACATCCAAATGTTTGTTTGGAGTACAAGAGGTGGAATATCTGGGTCATATTGTATCTCACGAGGGTGTTAAAGTAGACCCTAACAAAATTAAAGCCATTAAGGAATGGAAAGTCCCCATGACCATGAAGCAATTGCGAGGATTTCTCGGGTTAACAGGGTATTATCGCAAGTTTGTTAAGAATTATGGGAGAATAGCGGCACCTCTAACAACATTATTGAAGAAAGATGCATTTTCATGGACTCCTGAAGCAACTAAGGCCTTTGAACATCTTAAAGAGGCAATGTGCCTAGCACCGGTCTTAGCTACGCCAGACTTCACAATAACCTTTATTGTGGAATGTGATGCCTCAGGAAATGGAATTGGTGCAGTTTTAATGCAGGAAGGAAGACCCATTGCTTTTGAAAGTCGTCCAATCAAAGGAAAGTATTTACAGAAACCTATTTATGAGAAGGAAGTGTTAGCAATACTACATGCACTAAAGAAATGGCGAACTTACCTAATGGGAAGACACTTCAAGGTAAAAACTGATCATGATAGTCTTAAACACTTTTTTGAACAAAGACTATCGTCAGAAGAACAGCAAAAATGGGTCACAAAGATGTTGGGTTATGACATTGAAATAATCTACAAAAAAGGAAAGCTTAATGTTGTTGCAGATGCACTCTCAAGAAAGAATGAAGAGGTGGAAGCATTGCTTTGTGCCATTTCTATTATCCAACCAGATTGGATAATTGAAGCAAGAGATGAATGGAAGAAGGACAAAGATGTATGGATACTCATTCAAAAGTTGCAGCAAGATCCTAGTACATCTGATACATTTAGTTGGAAAAATGATTCCTTGTGGTACAAAGATCGCTTATATCTTTGTAAGAATTCCCAACTAAAACAAAAGATTCTTCTGGAATTGCACACTTCTCCTTTAGGAGGACACTCAGGATTTTTAAAAACTTACCACGGGGTGAAGAAAGAATTTTTTTGGGATGGCCTTAAATCTGATATTCAAAAGTTTGTGGCGGAATGTTTGGTTTGCCAGCAGAATAAAGTGGAAACAATTAAGACCCCGGGGCTTCTACAACCTTTATCCATTCCAAGTCAACGTTGGGAGGAGATTTCAATGGATTTTATCATAGGTTTACCTAAGTACGAAGGAAAGAGTGTCATCATGGTGGTAGTTGATAGACTTACCAAGTATGCACACTTTTGTGCATTATCTCATCCATTTAAAGCAAGTACAGTTGCTACTACATTTATGGACACATTTCAAAAGCTACATGGAAACCCAAGGGTTATTGTGAGCGACAGAGATCCCATTTTTACTGGAAATTTTTGGACGGAGTTATTTTCTTGTTTGGGTACTCAATTAGCTCATAGCTCATCTTATCATCCTCGATCTGATGGTCAAACTGAGATAGTAAATAAATGTTTGGAAGGATATCTTCGTTGTTTTGTATCTGATAAACAAACACAATGGGTCAAGTGGTTACCTCTTGCTGAATGGTGGTATAACACTTCCTTCCATACTGCATCAAAAATGACCCCATTTATGGCACTTTATGGATATCATCCACCATCCATCACATCATCTTTAAGGGAAAATTCGAAGGTTCAAGCAGTGGAAGATCACATCGAGCATCAGCAAGAAGTTCTCCAACTCTTAAAGGATAACCGGAATTTGGCACAAAATCGAATGAAACAACAGGCAGATCAACATCGTAGCGAGAGAAGTTTTGATGTAGGAGATTGGGTATTTTTACGGCTACAACCATATAAACAAATGTCCCTCAAGCAAGCTAAGAAGGATAGTAAATTATCGCCAAAGTACTATGGTCCTTACAAGGTGTTGCAAAAGATTGGTACTATGGCATACAAATTGGAGCTTCCTGCTTCTTCACGAGTGCATCCAATTTTCCATTTTTCATGCTTAAAGAAGGTTATAGGTGAAAATCTTCCAGTTCAAACAATATTTCTAGAAATTGATGAGGAAGGAAAAATCATATTGGAACCTGAAGCGGTCACGGAAACAAGAAATCAACAGCTACGGAATCGATCAATTTCATAGTATCTCATCAAGTGGAAGAACTTACCCACTGAAGATTCTACATGGGAGGATGAGAATTTTATACAGAAGCACCCAGAGCTACTCAAGCATTGAGGACAACACTTTTTTAAAGGAGAGGGGCAGGTTAGATCGCTATATTACTAGTATAGTCCCTTATTGTTGTTAGTGTAACCCCCTTATTGTTATTATTGTACCCTTGTAACCCCCATATTATTATTATTGTGCCCTTAAATTATTATTTTTAGGTCGCTAGGTCAAATTACAAATTATTTTGTAATTTGTATCATCCTAGAATTGTTCATTCATGTAATGTATTGGAGGTTTCCCCCTCGAAGTGGATCATTTCTAAGGCATTGATATCTCTTTTCTTCTATTTTTGGAGCTAGTTTCACAACATTAGATGTGGTGATTTTGGTCACTGCAATACCCAGTGTCCAAAGAAGAAGAAGGATAAGAACGAGAAGTAGGAGAAAGCAACATTTTTTATGCAGATTGATAATTTTTCCAGGAGGTTAGAGGACAAATTTTTTTTTTTCTGTAGATATACCTCCAAGAGAGATGTGGGGAGACATTGATATTTAGACCCCTGAGTTGCAGAGATTTATGCAAGGTTTATAGAGGATCGTTACCCTTGCTAAGTGGGCCCACAATTTTTCAATAGTAGATGGATCAATGTTAGATGGCGCAATCAAATCTTGAGGGAGAGTTGCAGTCATTTAGTGAGGGGTGCAGACCAGTCAGGGTGTAGATAGACTCAGTAAATAGTGCAAATACTAGTAGCAATCATAGACTCAGGAGACAGTTATAGGGTCAGTACGTGGACACAGTTGATTTAGATTTTTTTTCTCAGTTGTAGTAGTTGCAGCAACATGAGATCAGTTGTAAATAAAACTAGATTTGGTATCAGTGCAAGATGGCACAACACAATGTCAGCAACAACTAAAATGCAAGTTGATTCAACTACACAATGGAAAATGAATCAGAGTATGTGAAATACATTGGTGGATAGTGATAGTTTGTCACAGTTGTCAGGCATCAGTAGTGTATGGGAATATGTTATGGGAGAGAGGACACCTTCCACGATAAGATGAAGTGTTAGTTTTTGTAGCATCAGACAAGTGTTCTACAATCGAATTTGGTCAAAGAGGCTACGAAACACAAGATTTCCAAAACCTAGAAAAGGTTTCAGGAGAAAACACCCATATACAACTCAATTAAATTAATTGATAAATAATTAAAAAACTCCTCAGTCTAACTTAGGGAAATATATTAATTAAATGGAATTAATCGATAAAAGTGAGAATTCTCTAAAAACTCACACGATTTAAGTTTGAGGAGGTCGAGTTTTTTCATAGCAGGTTGTGTGGGGACTGCGCAGGTAGCTTCATTGAGGCAGTTTGATTTTTCTGGAGAGGATATTGATTCAGGTGTCAGAGGTCGGGATAATTTTCCATAGGGAAAAATAATCGCTTCCAGAGACAGCAACAGGAAGGACGTTTGATTCAGAGGAGATTTCAGAAAGTGTGAGTTACAGACTGCGTAGAGGCAGCATAGAGGTATTTCGGGGCTATTTTTTAAGCAACAATTTGTTGTCGAATTGCTTGTAGAGAAGGGAAAATTCCCTAAATAATTTTGTTAGTGGTTCCTCATGAGAGGATTTCCAGTTTTTCATCTAGATTGTACTTGGAATTTTCACTGTTGCATATAATGATAAAACCCTCATCTGTTGCACTAGTTTTCCCACATTCGGTTTTTCCAGGAATATTTTTCCAAAAATAACGGTTTCATTTTTATTTTTTGTGTGCTCTGTTTTCTCAGTTCCAGTCATTAGAGAAGTTTTGAGGTCAAAAATGGACCTCAAAACAAAAATTTACAACAAAAATCAACTTTATAAAAACTAATATGATAATGTCAACCATGGGGGATGATTAACCTTTTTTGGAGTAAAAGGGGCCCACCAAAAGTATGCAACATGGGTACTCTTTGGATGCAAAATTAAATTTTGCATCTAACAAGTGTTCCCGCTCGAAATTTGAGTAAAATCATAGGGAGATAAGTTGAAATTTTTTTCTTTTTTTCTTTTTTCCCTCCAAAACTTGATGAGGTAATCTAGTATTATTATATTATTTCCACTATTATTTTCTAATATTCCTTAGAAGGCCCATTTCAGACCTCAAAATTTATCAAATGTTTTGTCTCCGTGACATACTTATTTTTGGTGAAAATTGTAGTTGTGAATTTATTCGTTGTTTGTTGTAGAAAATAGATTGCACTTAAAAATAATCAGTTAGAAGAATAATTTCTAGTTGTTGAAATAGATTAAAAATTTAACAATATGTTCATAAGACATAGATTTTTATTCAATAAATGGTGATCTTGAACATCATGTATATGTTAGCACTCAAAAAAAAAGTTCCTGTATTGGTTGATTCATTACGTAAGTGCGATTGATTATCAAGAGGCCTAGTCATCACATAGAAAAGTTGTTATCAATTGGAGAGAAATGTAAACCGGCCCACTATGCTTTTGTTACATTGTTCTCTGATGGATTGAACATAATTATTTATCTCCTTGTTAGACGCATAGTCCTTAGGGATTCAAGTAAATTGTAAATATCCTTGTAAATAAAAATGTAGGAAGAATATGAAGAGTTATAGGTGGATAAGGAGAGTCATTCATAGGTCTTAGAATATGATACCAATAGTCATCTCCTCATTTTATTTATGTATGATTCATATTAATGAAAAATACCTTCATGGAGTTATTCCTTAAACTTGAAAATGGTATCAAAGTAGATTATTTTAACTCCATGATTCTCTCCTACATGCAAAAACACTCCATATTTGGTGGCATCCATCTATGCAAAAACATCCCTCAAATATGTCTCTTTGTTGTCTCTCTTGTTGCAAGAAAAATTGGCATTTTCATTCTCATTGGTATTTGTATTATATCTTCTCTCAGTCCCTTAGCATATGTATTAAAGCATGGATTTATTCAATGATCTATGAGCATTGATCTAGTGTGGAACTAGGAAGGTTTAGAGCTTGATTCTTCAGATGTCCTTGGTATTCTGCTTGAAAGGAGGGGATATTGGAATCCAAAACATTTTGGAAGTGAAAAATTCGATTCATAAGATCATAAATAAGTGTTGCAAATGTGTAGCTCTATAGTTTATGATGTTGACATCAACATCATTATAACTAACACTCATTCTGATATTGTAACATAGCACAATACCGTTATATGCTTAGTGTCATAGAGGTTGAAATAAGTATATTTATATTTATTTCCATCTATTTTGTGAAGGAAATAACAAAATCGTAATGATTGTTTATGATGAGGAAGGCTGGTGACACTAATCCTAGGGATATTTGTGGGCTTATGGATCCATATGTGCATATCTTGGAATTAGTATGAAAGGATGTGAATTGAAAATTTTTAGAGGCAATCGGAGAAATATGATCTTCATTGTGTCCATTGTAGAAAGGATGGACATGAGTAAAATATAAGTAGAATCCCATGGGATAAGATCATGGACAAGAAAGATAAAAAAAAATAAGACAAATATCAAGCACTTAAGTCTACTCATTATGTTGTTTCCCATTGCAATATTGGAGTATTGGAGTAAATGAAGATTTATCTAATACTTCATTTGCTTCTTGGGGGATGGTTACTTGACACAGGTGCAACATGCTACATGAGCTTCCAGAGAGACTTATTTGAATATTTCAATGATAATGTATATGGTATAGCCAATTTTTTAGATAAATTAGGTCTGAAACTTTTGGGAATTGGCACTGTCAAGCTTAAATTGTTTAGATTCCCAAAGTTTCTTCTACCTAATGCACTATATCTTCTGAACCTATGAAGGAAATTTTTCTCTCTTGTTTGTATTCAAAAGAAAGGCCACTCAATTCATATCTTCTATGGAAAAGTTGAATAAGGAAGGTTTTTGAAAACATGATCATTGTGACATGAATGAAGGATGAAAGATTACTCAAGTTGAAAGTGACATATGGTCATGAACAAAATTCTACATACCTCTCTCACCACAATGAAAGTACATTTCCATCTATTATCTTATGGCATGCTATAGTTCAACACATTAATTGTGATAGCCTTTGTTTATTGAAAAATAATTCCATTTCTATTTTTCCTCCTATTCCTAGGAAATTGAAGCAATGTGATGCTTGTAACCTGAGAAAACATAGAAAGGAACCTTTCCATGAATCCACTTCCATAACATGTAGAAAACTTGGATTGATACATTATGATTTGGATGGACCCATGTTTTCATATCTGCTAATAGTAACAAATATATCATGTATTTTATTAATGATTAGAATAGGATGTGTTGTGTGTACTTGTTGAAAGATAGATCACGGACTTTTAAAATTTTAAAATTTTCATGTATGCCAGATCCAAAATGAAGCACAACAACATATTGGCACTCTTAATATTAATAATGGAGGATAATATACATTTAATGGATTTGAAAACTATATTTTCTAACGTGGGATTCAACATCATATCACAATTCCATACAAACCTCAATAAAATGGTAATAGATGAATAATGAACAAGCATTAGAGTAAAATTCAACCTCAAAAGTGGCCTCCTAAGGAAAAATAATAAAATAATAGGAAAATAATAAAACAAGAGTTATGAATTTTGGAGGCTAAAGGAGAAAACTACTAGTTTTGTTGTATTTTTAGCTTATCTGCTTATAAGTTTACTCAAATTTCAATTGTAGACACTCATTGGATATGGAATTAAATTTTGCATGCAACGAGTACCCATTATGCGTACTTTTGAGAAGAACCACATTGATAAAAATTGAAGATACATTAAAAAAGTGTGTTCAATATGTTTTTTTAATGTATCTCCAATTTTATCAATGTGGGTTTTCAAAAGTATGCATAATGGGTACATGTTGGATGCGGAATTAATTTTGCATCCAATTAGTGTCTACGCTTGAAATTTGAGTAAACCTATAAAGAGATAAGCCAAAAATACAATTAAAAAATGTAGTTTCTTTTATAATCCCTCCAAAATATTTACATGTACCTCTTTTTAAATTTAAAAGATTTTGATTGGTTTACATATTATGTATGTGAAAATTTCATGGGCACTTTTAGGCTTTATTTTCCTCTAATAACTCTCTTAAATATGGTTCATTCCATGATATTTTAGAAAATGTGAAATTGACATTTTAGGATGATCTAGTTCTATGGGAAATATATGTGAAAATAGGATTCCATCCCATGCTCTTGGGAACAAGAATCCTTATAAAATTTGGTATGGTTGTATTCCTTAGGTGAGGCGTCTCAAGGTCTTTGGCTTCACCTATTATGTCTTTATTAATAAGGAGAAAAGATGATTCGGGTTGTATAGAGAATGAAATGAAAGGCATAAAAATTAAAGGATCCCACATAGGGAGAAATATAGTAGAGAGAATAGTTATCTAGTAAAAAATTGACTTATATTAATGAATAAAATAGAAAAATGTTGTGGGACACAAACTATCTAGAATGGTGGTATCTTATCTCTAAAAGAGAGAGATGTCAATTATGATCATTCACAAGAAACTATTACAAGAGGTTGAAAGAATGTCTTGTTAACATAAAGAAAGAATGTTAAATATATAAAACCCTAACCATAGAAAATGAAGCACCAAAAGATTTACAGGCCCCGAAGTGGTTAGTTGATACATGACCTTCCTAGGGGCACAAATTTTTCTTGCAACCTTCATTTGGGATGCACTATTTCTTATTGGAAGAAATCGTCTAAGGATTAAAATTGTTGTATGGGGTTAAGGTATGACATGGTGACCTTTGGTCCCCTTAATGGCTCAAAAACACAATTTAGGGCCTCGAAACAACCCCAGAAGTTTGGGACCTAAAAAATTGTAGAAAAACTACTAAGAAGATAGAAAATTGTTGAGTCAATGGAAGATGTGGGTGGCCACTAAGATCAACTTGGATTATTCCTCCCCACATAGGAGGAATTGGTATCCCTTGTGTCAAGCTTCCTCATTGGATGGGGAAACCCCTATTGAATTTGGATCTCAGTAAGCCACCTGCCTCCAGGTGAAGAAGCTGCTCTATTTTGACAGCTTGGTAGAGTTGTATGTTTTACTAGTGGGTATCCTTCATCTTAGTGTCCATGATCCAATCCATGTTGTCTTACTCAATGCAGTCAATATTAATTTATGTGGAGGCCAACTGCTTAGCCACTTCAAATATTTCCAAGAGAGGTGGAAAATATGGTTGAAGCAAGTTCACACTAAATACTGGGTGTAAGCCAAGGAAAGGGGGATACTCAATTCAAAATAATTCTCACCCAAAACCTTGTAATTTTTTAAGGCCCATATCAAAGTGGTTTGAGCTTCCTATGTGGGCCAATGAGGCACTCTTTCTATAAATGCAACCATACCTTATCACCAACTTGAAACTTGTGAGGAAATTGATGTTGATATGTCGTTGCTTATATTTGGCATTGGTTTTTTGCATGATATCATGAAACTATTGTTGGATATATTTATATTTTCAAAAAAATTGGCTACTTTATATACCTCATGTCATGAATGGGAGGACACTTTGGCTGAATATGTAATGGGAATACCTACATCAATGGGGGCTAGTGGCTTAAACCCCAAGCACAGATAAAAGGGATTGTGACCAATAGAGCCATGAAGTGATCTATTATATCTAAGTTGAACATATGGAATGTTTTCATCCCATTGTGTGGATTCTTGGAATTGTACATGATTAATATATCCACAATCATCCTATTGACCACCTTTATTTGTCTATTTGTTTGGGGGTGAAAGGCATTCAATTCGGTCAAGTATGTATCCATCAAAGATGATAATTTGGACCAAAGGGTACCAAATAAATTTTTCTCCCTATCTAAATTAATGGTCTAAAGTAGCCCAAAATGAGCACAAGCATGCCCGAATATTTTACTAGTGGCTTCAACTATGATACTCTTCTCGCATGGTGCCAAACTATCCATCTTAGAGAAATAATTAATAACACAAATACACAATCGTTACCATGCCAAGTGAAAAATTGGCATGTAATCCATGGAGACTAACTCCAAAGGCTTATCAATGGTAAGTAAAGGAGTGTACAACGTCTTCTTCTTGATCATTGGTTTAGCGATGGCATAGGAAATGGACAGTATGATATACCAACTCACATCTTATTGAAGCTTTAGCTAGTAGAAATGATTTAGAAGTAATACTATTTTCTTCTCCACTATTAAGTTCCCTACCACCTGACAATAATGTGCCTTTCAAATAATATTGGCATGCTTTCTTGAAGGAACATAGAAGTGGCCCAAGTAACACAAGAGTGCATCATGGAGGTGGAAATTTGTCACTTGTTTTCCTAATGATTAGCATTTGGTGTGTAATAGTGAAGTCAAATTAATGGTTGTGTAATTGTGGCCACCTAGAGGACTCATTGATCTAGAATCATGAAAGAACCCAATAAAATATAGAAATACACATAAACACAAAGATGCATTAGAAATAAGTCTTCATTTCATTAATATCACATAACTGAAATATGCTTACAGACAGAATGGAAATAAACTAGCTAGGGCACTTATCTCTGAGAATATATGTGGCGGCTATAGTGCTCTGAAATGTGTTACAATGAGGCTAGAAGGCCTATTTATTATTTAGAAACAATGGAAAACCATAGACATCCAAAAACCTAACCCTAGGATATGAAACTCCAAACTATAGGCCTCGTTGGGGTAAATTGGTACATCAATTTCCTGGAGTTGTAACTTTGGCATATGATCTTTGTTTGATGCACATGATACCTCGTTAAATATACCAAGGAATGGTGGAATACTGAGCTCAAAGGCAATGTCCCCTATAGCCTTGGTGATGGTTTATGTCCCATATTAGAGCGAGTGAAGCTTGTGGTGGGGTCTAGTTAGGCTCTCCTACAAATGTAGCCACACTTTGTCGTCCACCTGGAAGTTGTGTGGAACCTGACGTTGATCATATCGCTAGTTGTACTTATCATTGGCTCTATCCAATATATCATGAGCATGTTGGAGGATGTGTTGAATGTGCTCAATGAATTTTTTGGCCTTGTCAGCTTCATATTTGACATGATCTGAATTAGCCTGAGTAGACGCAAATGGCATGGCTACGTCAAGGGGACATAGTGGTTGGAATCCCAAGATCACCTGAAAGGGGTTGTGGTCGGTTGATTTGTGGAGAGCCTGGTTCTAGTTTTATTGTACATAGGGGAGGCTCTCATCCCATGTGCATGGACGATTTGAGTTGTACATGCACAAAATCTGTATGATCATCATGTTGACGACGTCTGTCTTGCCATGAATTTGGGGATGGAAAGTTGTGGACTTGGTGAGCTTGGTATCTAGCATTGACCAGAGGCTGGACCAAAATGTACTGAGGAACCTATTGTCTAGATCTAAGATGATAGACTGTGGGATCCAAAAGTGTACCCAAACTCATTCAAAGAAATGTTTAGCAATGGCTTCTGCTATGATATTCTTCTTGCATACCACCATAATGGCCATCTTCTAGAATCTGTCAATGACCATGAAAACGCAATTGTTTCCATGCTTAGTAGAAGGAAGGCCTGACATGAAATCCATGGTGATGGATTCCCAGGGTCACCTATGGGTAGGCAGCAGAGTATAGAGGCCTTTCTTCTTGATGGTCAGTTTGTCAATGGCGCAGGTAGTGCAGGATCTGATGTACTTCCCGACATCCTATCGAAAGTTCGAACAATAGAAATACTTTTGCAATACTGCCACTGTTTTCTCGACCCCGAAATGCCTAGCGACTCGACTATAGTGCACTTCCCAGAAGTAACACAAAGGTGTCCCAAGTCACATAGCAGTGCATCCTGGAGGTGAAAATTTGCAACTTTCTTACTCTCTAAGAGCATCTTGTATGTGTTGCCAAATTTTGGATCGCTCTTGTAGAGAAGTGGCCAATCAAAAGTCTCGTGCCCACAATATTTGAGCATGTAGTTAGTGCCACGATGAATGGTCTACTGATGCAGTCTACAACATTATTGGTGTTTCCCTTCTTGTACTTGATTTTCAAATGAAACTGTTGCAAATATGTGGAACACTTTTGATGGATATCGTTTTGCAACTTCCCTTGTGTCTGTATTAACTGTAGGGGTTGGTGGTTTGTGTGGATGACTATTTCCTTCCCCAAACTATAATTCTTCCATTATTGGAAAGCCTGCACAATGGAATACATCTCTTTTTCATAAGTGGGATACTTTCAGATTGTGTTGGACAGTGTCTCATTGTGATATGCCACTGGATGCCCCTGCTGAGTAAAAACTACTCCAATAGCATAGTCAGAGGCATATGTCTTGATCTCAAATTGTTGTTGCAAGTCTGGTAATGTAATCACTGGGGAAGAGCATTTTATCACTGTATAATTTTAATATTGGAAAGAATAATCATAAAATGACAACATCAAACCACTTTGGAGCCTAGGATCTAGCCCTCCTAGACTAAGAGAGGGACTTCTCTGTAATATTTAGCTTTGTTTTTAATGTTTTCTGATATTAGGATAGTTAAACTGAATGTAATGGTTGCTTTTGTATTGATAATTTTGGTTGGATTAAGGGATCTCTTTAAAATATTTCCATTAGGCTATGGATTCACAACAGGCTAGGAGGTTGCATCAATTTTTCCAGAGCAATTGCAAGGCAAGCTAACTATATTTACTGAATCTTATAACAAAGTGAATTGTGGAATGAAGAAATTGATTTTAGTAGTAGTTTAAAAGCAATTAAGTATTTGTAAACCAGACATCATAAGAAAAACACTTATATTGTAAAGAAAAACATAATTAAGGTGCTTTATACAACAAATCTCAATATTCAGATTTTTGTTTTACAATTAGAATTTAAATGATACATTGAAGGAAAAAATAGTGGAAAACATTAAACACAGTAATGAAAATACATCACTAGGAAAATACATCTCAAGAATCTTGCAAAATGGTCTTTTATTATTGATGCTCCAGCTCCAAAATTACAATGCTCCAACAGAAAAAGCTTACAATATAGGGTCCAACCCCTAATACTAAATATAAATTCAATATTTAAACTAATTCCTAGTGATTTACGTATCAAAATAGGCAATATGCTATTTATTACAATGAAAACTAAAAATTGACAAATGTGACCACCACGTGGACACGTTAGAATAGCCGTGACAAGTGGCTGCAAACTCCATGAAGTCGTTATTGTGTGTTGTATTCTATTGTTGTGCTAGCAGATCTAAGGCTGATATGCTGAACTGATACATTGGTCTGCAGAATTAATTGTTGAGATGATATGGTTGTTTCTTTGATGTGTTAATTTGTCACCCTTCCTGGTAGTCACATAACTTCTCCCATTCCTGTGGATTTGGAATCTTTGTTACACCATTTTTTGGTCATCTAACCTATTATCATTAGATGGACCCAAGTACACCATGTAAGACCAGTTTTACCCTAAGTAAAACTGCTTTCACTATGTTAAAATAGGAAACCCCAAAAGGAAATATTAAACAAGCCTATATTTGTTTGATTTTCCTCATGGAATAATTAATTAAACCATAATTTAATTATTATTCCCAGTCATGTTTAACCCAAAAACAAAGAAATTAATTAGATAAACCTTTATTTATCTTATTATTTTCTAGGAATAATTATTTAAATCTTATTTAGATAATATTCCTTGTTAAATATGACCAAATCACCCACGAATAATTAAATAAATCATTATTTATTTAATTATCTTTCAACCACTTCCTTAAATAATTAAATAAATCATTATTTATTTGATTATCTTCTAACTGCTTCCTTAAAAAGATAAATAAATCATTTATTTATTTATTTTTGACAAATTAAGGGATTTGACCCAAGTCAAATACCTTTTCCCTCCAACAAATATAATAAAGTATTCATAAAAAGTGGATCTAGCTCTGGTTAACCCATGCACCAAGATCTAGAATGACCCAATATTTTGTTATAAATAGGAGGGTTTTTCCTACCATTCTTCACCTTTTGTTGCCTATTAGATCACTTTGGATCTATACACTTGGTCACTCTTTTCTACCATTTGTTGTGTGAGCTCCCTTTGAGTTCCATTCTTTGTGTGGGTTTTCTACACCAACAAGAGAGAGAAATATTAGATCTGAAGTGCTGAGGACTTCCAAGAACCCATCCCACTGAGGAGAATTGGATACGCCTTCTTGTTTTCCTCCCAGGTGCCCAATTAATACAAAAATTCTTTCAAAAATTGTTCTTGTCTTGTCTATTGGTATATGGAGCAAACCCTTGTTTTTACTACTTAATGTCTTTCCATGCATAGATCTGGTATTTTGCAGCTCTTTTCTTGTCTAACTAACCGCAGATCTGAAGATATTGGCAGCCACTTTTGTTGTTAGGGCTATTAGTTATGCGTAGCTAAAGTGGTCCTTTTTCATACACTTCGACAAAGGATTCATACTAACAAATGGTGACTCCACACGGGTTTTAATTTACGACCGCTGTCGTTTTTCATATTCCTACATATCCAGCTACTTCAAACCCTAGGGTTTCTTTTCAGCTGTTTATTTTTCCTATTTTTATGTTGTTTTCTCACATAAAACCCTAAAACATTAAAATTTCTAACTTCCGTGTGTTTCTGGCCCTATTGCGCAGGTAAGCGACACCAGCCGCAACTGAGACGGCAACTTTTCTGAAAATATGCCGCCGAGACAACCGGAACGGGGGGTTGCACTTTTTGGCCCATAACCTACGACCTGGACCTCCAGGTCGCACTTTTCTGCCCCTTTTCTGCGACCTGCACTGAAAACAGGTCAGAACCTGCGACCTGCCATTTTTTCAGTGATTTTTCTGCAATTTTTCTGGGTTCTGCTGCAGCTTCTGTCAGGGTCTTCCAGCCTCTGTTTCAGCCCGCTTTGACCTGGTTTTCATCTGTTTTAGCTCATCTAAGTGGGAACCTAGCCCCCTAGGGCTTCAGTACCCTCCACTTTTTGTGGAAGAGTTTTTAGCTGTTTCAGCCTCTATTTTTCTGAGTTTCAGCTCCCCCTTGTCCAGATCTGTTACCTCCTTTTCAAATCCCTTTAAGTCAGCCTCTCTTCCTTTCAAATCACCTCTTGTTTTTTTGTTTGGACCTCTCTTTAGGACCTCCTCCCTGTCCTTTCCGCTTTTTGCTGATTTCCTCCCTTTTTCCAGCCACCTTGCCTCTGTCTCTTGGCTGTGATCTGCACCTCTTTTCAGCAGCCTTATCCTCTAGATCCCTGTCCCTTTTTGACCTTAGATCTATTCGATTCTTGTCCGTGTGTTTTGCCTAGATTTTTTCCCTTTTTTAGCTGAGTTTTGAGATACCCGCCTTCTTGGGTTAGATAGATGCACAAGTAACTGTTAATTTTTTGTTATTTCAGAATTATATACTGTTCTCTGTAGGTTTATTTTCAGTTACGCAGCACACTTTTTTCTTGCTCTCAAAACGGAAAGCGTTTAAAAATTAAAATTAACACACGCCACACACTGACCCTAAGTGAAGAAGCGCCTGGTTAACACCGCCTGGCAAGACTCTAAAATCAATTGTCACTGCACCTTTTCTTCCCTTGACCTCACTTGATTCTGTCCCTTTCTACCCCTGTCGGTTTCCTTCTTCCTGTCGTCATTGCGCCCCCAAGGCGCCTTTCCCAGAGACTTCTTGGCCTTCACCCTCAGTTTCCGGTCGATCGACCTGCTCCGACCCGCCGTCGTCGAGCCAGTCCTCCTCCGAGTCCGCACTCTGACTCCTCTCCTGATTCATCGGGTTCCCTTTCTCCTCCTGGTTCTCCCCCTATCACCTTCACCATATCTGGTCTAGGGCCTAACGCTGGTGGTGCTCCAGGCCCCAATGTCGGACCTACCACTAGCGGAACCGCCACAGGAACTACCTCGGCCACACCCTTGTTGCCGTACATTGCAGGCCTCAGCCTCCCCGATTTCAATCAGTTGATCAACGACCCTATCTGCCACAATGTTGGTTGGCCTGCTATTCCAACCAAGCTCCCCTCCAACATCCCTAAGTTCGAAGGCCTTGCTGGAGAAGATCCAACCAATCATGTCCGATCTTTCCACATGTGGTGTTCCTCCAATTCCATTACCGATGACCCCATCCATCTTCGTCTGTTCCAACGCACGCTTACCGGCGAAGCTTCTAAATGGTATGTTGAACAAGCCACCTCTTCCCATACCACCTTTGTGACCCTTGCCCAAGCCTTTTTATGTTATTTCCAGCTCCCTCTCTGATACGATACTGGCACGGAACTCTTGACTTCATTCAAGCAAACCTCTTTGACCCGCCTTTCCGCCCATGTTTAGGAATGGCGACGAAGACGAAGCTTATGTCGAGCCCCCCCCTTCGAAGATCGGGTTTACATGGACTGGTTCCTTCGCACCCTCTTAGCTCCTATCGGCAAAGATGTCGCCTCTCACTTTCCTCAAACTAAAGAAGCCGCCCTCCAAATCGCCTTGAAATATGACCTGATCTACGCTCAATCTGGTTATGTTTATACCGTTCTTCCTGACCTCCCCAGGCCTGGCGGCGCTAACGCCCCGGGGGCATCTCATTCCGCCGACGGTATCGTTGGAGCCCTTTCCCATCCGTACTCTCAACCTTCTATGGGCTATGGTCTCCCTCAGGGAGGGGCCAGCACCTCTAGCACTCTTCCCCCTCCCGGTAGCATGTATCCAGGATACGGCATGCCTCCTCCTTTTGCCCAACCTCCTGCTTACCTCAATGTTTCCCAACCTCACCATTACCCTTATCCGCAGCCTGGTGCGCCAGCTCCTCCAGCATACGCACTTCCATCTCCCTTGCCTCCTCAAAACCCGCAACAGCACTTACAGCCCCCTCCAAGGCAAGTATTTGCATAGCAGGGCGCGACTAATCCCCCTTCTTCTCAAAGAAGGCGGAGAGGCAATCAAAACCAATCTGCCCCTGGTACCCATGGACCCAATCCTGGTGTGGACCCCAACACTGCCAACCAACAACAGGGACCTCAGCCCAAGCTGGACCGGCCGCTTCGCACAAATAAGCCTTGTTCGTGTTGCGGTGTTTATGGTCATTACACCCACGATTGTCCCCTCTTACCCCAGATGCGGCAGATGTGGGAGTCTCAAGCCACATTGCGCGGACAACACGCCTCCCCTCATGCTCCTCCTAATGTGGCCACTACCCAACCGGCTATATTTACTGATCCTTTCCCTCAGCAAGGATTCGTGGCTACCCAACCGCCTGATAGGCAGGTCGCCACTCCCCCTTCCCTTTCTGGTTCCTCTGATTACCAGATCCTTATGATGCACTCTGATCCTTCCCCGACCGTCGACCTTTACCTTCAAACTCGGTCTCACCAGTACCCCAAGCCTCCTGCTCAGTCTGCCCCCGAGCCTCCTTCTTCAGGTTCTACAGAGCCTCTTTCGACATCCAGTGGCACCTTACATATCCCTCAACCCAAAGTTGAGGTCCATACCAAGATTCCTAAGGGACCCCTACGTCGAAACGCTGCTTCCGGTCGAGCTGCTCATTCATATAGTATAGTAGATGATTTGGTGCAATCTCTTGCTGCCATTTCCACACTGGAACTCCTCCAGTCGTGCCCTTCCCAAAAGAAGGCTCTACTATCTGTCGTGGGCGCTGTAGATACTGCTGATGACCAAATTATTTTTTTCGACGCCACTCAATCGGACCATCCCCCTCTTCCTTCTTCCGTCGCCTTCCAAATCCCAGTCAAAATCCAGAACGCCAACGTTTCACGGTGTATAATTGATGAGGGGGCATCCACCTGTGTGATTTCTGCTTCTGTTTGGAAGCAACTCGAATCCCCTGAACTGGCCCCTTCTACGATCACCCTTCGAGCGTGGGATGGCCATGCCTCCCAGCCCATTAGCCTTTTCCGTAATTGTCCTATCACCCTCGCCGGTAAGACTGTTTGCGTTGACGTCGAAGTCATCGACGCCCCGCTAGACTACAACATTCTATTGGGGCGAAGCTACACCTATGCTATGTCTGCTGTCCCATCCACGGTTTTCCGCAAGATGTCTTTCCCCCATAATGGAAAGATAATCACCATTGACCAGTTGACATATCATGAGCCAAAATTTCAGACCTCACCTGAGACGACTATCTCTTCTGTAGCCAACAAGCAAACCGTCGATTCCTTGACCAGTATCTCCCCCGTCGTTTACAAATATTCCTCCCTGCTTGGAAATTTTCCTGGTCTCCCTCCTCCTCCTATCACTGATCCCAGCTTATCGAATGTTTGCATGATGCAATCATCTCAGGCTTCCCTTAAGCGGCCTGCTTCGGCTAGTCAGCAACCTCCCCCTCGCCCTCCGTAACCCACTCCTAGCAATTCATCTCCGCCAGCCGGACCTCCTCCTTCTGGCCCTCCCCCTACAGCTGGTATCCCTGAACCCCTTTATCCTCCTGGTTCGGTTCCCCCTGGCCTTAACCATCTCAGAGTTGTCCCTCCTGGTCACTACCCTGCTGGACAGATCCCTTTCCTAGCTCCCCCTCCCGGAGTATATTCTGTCCCTGTCATGGCCACCCTCTCTCTCCCTAAACTGACCTTGGGTATCCCCATCTGGTACCTTGACCCTCCAGCCGCTACCCCTCCCGGTCACCCCAAACCCTACATGGCTTTGACACCGGTTCAACCGGTCCCCCTCGCTTCCTTCGTTTCCACCGTGCCTCCAGCACCTCCACAGGACCCTTCTCCTGTCGTGACGGCTCCCAGGAAGAAAGGCAAAGCTCGTAAGGGGGCAACCCATCAGGACCAGGCTGCCCCGACAACCCCTACCCCTCCGCGACTGCCAAAGCCCACTATCCAATGTGCTTTGTGCGATATCGTCGGTCACGCCACCCATATGTGTCCTGAATTGCCACACCTCAAGATCCTATTCAACGAGACGTTTCCCGACTCGGACATCCCCGAAGTCTACATCACTATCCCGAACTCTATCCCGAAACTCAAAACCTTATGCACAAACCACCCTTGTGCTTTGTGTGATTTCCAAGGCCATTACACCCACCTCTGTCCCCGCCTTGACGAGTATCGCTCCTCCCTAGACATGTACCGCCGATTCAAGGCTACTTCGATAGGACCAGAGGATATTCCTACTTCCATTCACATTCCTCCTCCAACTATCGAACCAACAGAGCCATCAACCACCATTTTGTACCTATCATCATCCTTGCGAAATAGCTCACCTAACCTTCAACCTGCAGATACTCTCGGCTCCTCCTCAGCCGACCTTGGATCTGTTTACATTGCGCATCTGAGCCCTTCTCCTCCGGATGACCCCTCACACATCACTACCTCCTCGGATGACCTTTTTTCCTCCAGTCTTCCCATCTTCCAGTCCAATGAAGACATTATGGAAGCCCTAACCAACCCTGACTTTCCATGGGACGATATGCACCATCGCGCATACTTCCTCCCACAGCAGTCCCATGACCAATATGCTATGGAAACCAAAGACTTCATTCCCAATGCAGTCGATTGGTTCAAAAATCCCATCCCTGCCCCTGATGCTTTCGAAGAAGGAAACATGGCCAATATCTCTCCTACCATCAAAATTGACATTTCAGTCAAACCAGGAATCGAAGAATATATCACCCTGGGCGCCCAATGCACCTCAGAAGAAATCAAAGCTTACACCAAGCTTTTCAAAGAACTCCGCGATATTTTCACCTGGTCCTATTCTGAAATGCCCGGACTCGACCCCGCCATTGTCGAACACCATATCGACACATGGCCTGATGCCAAACCGGTCCGTCAAAAGTTGAGACCCATTCATCCTTCCCGACGCGACGCTATCAAAGCAGAAATCGATAAGCTCAAGCAGGCTGGTTTCATTTACCCCAATGAATACACCACTTGGGTATCCAACCCAGTTCATGTTCTCAAGAAACAAGGCACCATCCGTGTCTGCACAGACTTTCGCGACCTGAACAAAGCTTGTCCCAAAGACAACTTCCCCACACCGTTCATTGACCAAATCATTGACGAGTGTGCAGGGCATGAGATTCTATCCTTTATGGATGGTTTCTCCGGATACAACCAAATTGTTATCCGTCCTGCTGATCAGCTTAAAATTGCGTTCATTAGTCCGTGGGGAACCTTTTCTTACCGGGTCATGCCTTTCGGCCTTAAAAACGCCGGCGCCACTTTTCAACGAGCCATGTCTTATTATTTCCATGACTTAGCTCATATTATCCTTGCTTATTTAGACGACCTCACTACGCGTTCTAAGCATCGGGCGCAGCACCTACATGATCTGCATACCATTTTTCTTCGATGTTGCAAGTATAAGATCTGCCTTAACCCGTTGAAATGTGTCTTTTGCGTTCCCGCCGGCCGTCTCTTAGGCTTCATAGTGTCTAAGGATGGTATCACTCTTGACCCGTTGAAAGTTCAAGCCATTCTTGAATGGCCCATTCCGCGTACCCTACGCCAGCTCCAAAGTCTCCAAGGCAAAGCTAATTTTCTTCGTCGGTTCGTCCCTGACTATGCCACCACCGCACATGGGTTCCTTAGACTCCTCCGATCTAATATCCCATTTTTTTGGAATACCTACGCTCATGAGTCTTTCGATGCCCTCAATCAGGCTCTCACATCCGCTCCCTTGATCCGCCCTCCCGACTTTGATCGGGACTTCATCCTGTACATCTCCGCTTCCACCTATTCGGTCGCTGGAGTCCTTATCCAGGGAGATGACAATGGTATCGAGCATGTGATTTACTACGTCAGTAAGAACCTTGTAGGGCCTCCTGTTTCCTACTCATATGAAGAAAAATTAGCGCTGGCTGTCGTGTTCTCAGTCCAAAAACTTCTTCATTATATCCTCATGCGCTCCACCAAGGTTGTGACTAATTCCAACCCCATGGCTTTCCTCTTGAGTCGTCGTATCCTCACTGGGAAATATGCCTGTTAGGTCGTTATTCTTCAAGAATTCGACCTCAAATTTGTCACACCAAAGAGTAAGAAAGGCTTAGCCCTCGCTGAGCTCATTTCTGAATTACCTACCGGAGCGCAAGACCCCCCAGTTAATGATGATTTTCCTGATGAATACTTATTTTCCATTACTGCCGACGACCCATGGTATGGCGACATTCTTACTTACTTGCGAACCCAAAATTTCACCCTTCACCTTGATCGTGAGGCTCGCCGACGTATCCGACACCAGGCCCCCCGATACCTCCTTATCGGTGACGACCTCTATCTTCGCGGGGTTGACACCGTCCTTTGTCGTTGGCTCACACATGCTGAAGCTGAACAGGTCCTTAATGCCTATCATAGCAGCGCTTGCAGTGGCCACCTCTCCGGTCTTGCTACTGCCCAGAAAGTCATGCGCGCTGGGTATTTTTGGCCTTCTCTCTTCAGTGATTGCATTGAGGCAGTCAAACACTGTCCCAATTGCCAACATTTCGCCCCTAAGGCGCGAGCTCCCCCAGCTCCCCTCCATCCGGTCGTCTCAACTGGTCCCTTCTGTAAATGGGCCATCGACTTTATGGAGTGTCGCCCGCCATCCGCTGGTAACCACAAGTATATCATCGTGGCGGTCGACTATTTCACCAAATGGGCCGAGGCCATGCCAACATTCAACAACACGGCAGCTACCGCGGCCCTCTTCTTCTTTAACCACGTTATAGCTCGATTCGGGGTTCCCAAACAACTGGTCTCCGACCATGGCCGACATTTTGAAGATGAGATATGGCGTGAGCTATCCTCACTGTTGGGTTTTGAGCACCAATATTCCTCCTCCTATTACCCCCAAGGTAATGGCCAAGTTGAAGCAGTCAACAAAATCCTCAAGACTATGCTTCAACGAACGGTGAATAAGCACAAAACCAACTGGCATCTCATGCTCTTCCCCGCTTTATGGGCCTATCGAACTTCTGTTAAAACCGCCACCAGGTTTACTCCTTTCCACCTAGTTTTTGGAGAGGAGGCAGTCTTACCGATTGAGTGTGAAATTCCTTCCCTACATCTGGCCGTTGAACTTCTCCCTGACACCCAACCTCTAGAACAACGACTTATCATGCTTGATTGCGCTTCCGAAGACCGCCGTATTGCCTTGCAAACCATGGAAGCGGCCAAGAAGCGCACCAAAGCTCAATATGACCGAAAAGTCCAGCCTCGCACTTTTCACGAAGGTGACCTTGTTCTAGTATATGACCAGGCCCATGATGTCCTTGGTCATGGGAAGTTTGACTCATTATGGCTAGGCCCTTACATCATTAGTAAGGATCTCGGTAAGGGGGCATACCTCTTAGAGGATTTCGAAGGCCATCCCCTTCCTAATCCTCGCAATGCACTCTATCTTAAGAAATTTTACCCTTAGCATTTCCCTTCTGAAATGCATGTTTTATTCTCTTTTAGATAGCCAGCATCTGTTTTTTCATGTTTATGATTTGCTACTTCACCTGGACCCATTTTTTCCAAGAAGGGCCACTTCACCTCCACTTTAAATCGAATTTCCTCACTTACGACACTCGTATTTGGGGCACCACCTCGCCTCCATACTTGTCCATGTTCGTGTCGATTTTCGTCATGAGTTCCCACCTTGTACTCATGTTTTCATGGTCCCCCATTGGGCCTTTACTGTGTGGCAGTGCTATCGAGTCGCCCTTGTTTAGAGCATCCAAGTTGAGTCATCATTGCATTCATGGAGTCTATCCCGAGTCCCTTTGTACCCCGCTATAGCCCTCCATCCTTCATTGCTTTTTCTCTCTCTTGTGTCGCATATTATGACCTTCAGTCCCCCTGTCCCCTATCCCTTATGATACTGTGTCAGTCGCTGCCATGTCATTCATGCCCTTTATGCTCTAACAAGGGAAGTCGTCCATTCGCTACTCAGTCCCCTCCATTTCACTATCATCATTAGTGTCAGTCTGTCCGTCGCTCCACTATTTTCTTTCATGCCTTAGGTACGGATATCTCTTTCCCTCACCTATGGCAGACCTCCTTCTATCGACATCAGCTCATTCATTCCAGAAGCCAGGTCTAGAGGGCGGTGTACCTTGGTTCCAGCTTCCACTCTTGTTTGGTGCCTCGGATCAGGCAAAGGGATCTCTCATTTCCCTTTGACTTGATTGTTTCTCCACTCCAGCTCCTTTCAGCATGACCGAGATCCGTATACTTGATGGTTCAGTGATACAGCAGCGGCTCTTGATGATTCCCGGGTGTGTGTGAGATGTCTCAACCCTCATGAGGGGGTGGCCCTGCAGGTAGCCCCCCACATGCCCGAATGACCTCCTCCTTGCAGCCTTCGATGCAGCTCCAGATATTTGATGATGTTGGCCTTAGCCACTTGCAGCGCCTCTTTGATTTGCATGTATCAGTCAGATTTTGTGAGCCCTTCCCCATTTACAGGGGGCATTTGGGTTGTATTTATCTCATGTACTCAGATAGTATTGTACTAGTCCTGGTTGTTATCCCAGGCACAGCATGTATGTGGGATTCCTCATTTTATTTTTATTTGGCTCATGATTATGCCGGCTGTACTTTATGGTTCGGTCCCTTGTTTACTGGACACACTATTCTTTTGTACTTTGTCTCGGCGGGCATAGGTATGCCTCCCCCGCCGCCTTCAGCACAGGTACCCTCTCATAAAAAGAGACTTGTTGCACCTGCGAGTCTCGTCTCCTCAGGGTCTAGTTCTTTAGCACACTATCTACCTTGCATTTCTCTCTCCGACTTCCCTTTTGTTGTCTGGTGATTGAGTTCTTACAATGTACTTCGGTCATACAATTTTCTCCTGACACTCGCACGCTGGGGGGCAATCTGTTACACCATTTTTTGGTCATCTAACCTATTATCATTAGATGGACCCAAGTACACCATGTAAGACCAATTTTACCCTAAGTAAAATGGCCTTCACTATGTTAAAACAGGAAACCCCAAAAGGAAATATTAAACAAACCTATATTTTTTTTATTTTCCTCATGGAATAATTAATTAGACCATAATTTAATTATTATTCCCAGTCATGTTTAACCCAAAGTCAAAGAAATTAATTAGATAAACCTTTATTTATCTTATTATTTTCTAGGAATAATTATTTAAACCTTATTTAGATAATATTCCTTGTTAAATATGACCAAATCACCCACAAATAATTAAATAAATCACTATTTATTTAATTATCTTTCAACCACTCCCTTAAATAATTAAATAAATCATTATTTATTTGATTATCTTCTAACCGCTTCCTTAAAAAGATAAATAAATCATTTATTTATTTATTTTTGACAAATTAAGGGATTTGACCCAAGTCAAATACCTTTTCCCTCCAACAAATATAATAAAATATTCCATAAAAAGTGGATCTAGCTCTGGTTAACCCATGCACCAAGATCTAGAATGACCCAATATTTTGTTATAAATAGGAGGGTTTTTCCTACCATTCTTCACCTTTTGTTGCCTATTAGATCACTCTGGATCTATACACTTGGTCACATTTTTCCATCATTTGCTGTGTGAGCTCCCATTGAGCTCCTTTATTTGCATTGGGTTTTCTACACCAACAAGAGAGATAAATCTTAGATCTGAAGTGCTGAGGACTTCCAAGAACCCATCCCACTGAGGAGAATTGGATACGCCTTCTTGTTTTCCTCCCAGGTGCCCAATTAATATAAAAATTCTTTCAAAAATTGTTCTTGTCTTGTTTATTGGTATATGGAGCAAACCCTTGTTTTTTCTGCTTAATGTCTTTCCATGCATAGATCTGGTTTTTGCAGCTCTTTTATGTTCAACTAACCGCAGATCTGAAGATATTGGTAGCCACTTTTGTTGTTAGGGCTATTAGTTATGCGTAGCTAAAGTGGTCCTTTTTCGTACACTTCGACAAAGGATTCATACTAACAATCTTGATCCTAATTAGCTTCCTGTAGATTTCGTCTATCTCTGTATATTTCATGAATGTTGGCCTCAACTGAAAAATATGTTTAATTTCATGTTGCATGTATAGATCATTGTCCATAGCCTCTAAGAAGGCTCTTCCAATCATTGAAACTTTGATTCTTGAAAATTTTTTAGTATCTTTGGCAATCTCCTTAAGTTTCTTGACATAATCAAACATGTGCATGGGCTTATCATTTATCACAAAAAGAGAAGGCAGTCCTCTTTTTATCAATGGTTCAATTCTATTAAAGAATCTGCTGACACCAATTTGTAGCTGATGACATTTTTCTTCTACCTGTGTAACCAAACTCTTTTTGTTTAGTACTTTCTTAACCTCCAAGATGGTTGATGTCTTTTCCTTCACTACCAGTGGTTCCAATTCAAAACTGCTCTTGGAATTTAAGAATTTTATGATATTTTTTGCAGTTTCAAGCATTCTTGTTAGCTCTCTATTGGCTTTGTTAATGGAAACACTCACCAATCCAATTAGATCTCTCTGTTCAAAAATTATTTGGATGGAGGGCCATATCTCATTCATGGAATCAATAATATTATTCCAAACAATTTCCTTGGCTTGGTCAATGGTTTTTCCAATAGTGGTTTCACTCTCTGCCTTGATCAATTTCTCAATCTACTTCTAAGCCCTCTGTATCTCAATCTCATGGGCATTGTCTGACATTTTCTGAAAATCCTTTAAAGTGTTGATCTCTGCTTCTAGATTTTTAATCTATTTTGTTTGAAGGGTCATGTTTTCCATGGCCTGGGCTAACTGCTCTGCACCACTTGATGAGCTTGTTGTTGATGGTGTTGTTGTAGGAATAGATGCAATTGGGACAAACTCTAATGGAATGATGGCCATTTCTTGATTTCCTCATTCACCCTTGGCTTTGTTGTATTGTTGAGTATATTCATTGTTGGATGTAAAAATGAATCAAAAAAAATCTTATATGTATAATTTTTCTGCTCCTTCATTAGAAAAGTGGTCCAAAAGATGACTGATTGAGGCTGAGAGTCATCATTGAGCTTTTTCATCTCAAATTGGAATATGTTGGCCTGAAAATAAACAAACATATATACCAAAATTGAAGTGTACTTGAACATTTCCTCTGTATGAAACTTTAAGAATTGATCATGGATGGCATCAACAAGGAATTGGGAAAAATTTGAACATGATTGAAGGCTTAGAATCTGAAGAAATAATGGACAGAAATCCAGTTATGGCCTCATCTACCCACTGATCTTTATGATGTCCTAGAAAATATGACAAGACAGTAACAATATGTTGGTTCATGTCCGGGAAAGTCGATGAGGGATATGGAGGATTATTTTTAGGCATTGGGGCATCAGTGGCCATGAAAATCTCTAGTGTTTTAGCTCTGCTGGAAAAGTCCAACTTTTGATATAGTTCTCTAAGAGCTTCATAAGAGAAAGGGATGGTTTCTTCAACAGTGTGATCCTGCATCATCTGCTGGATTGATTGGGCATTAACAGTAACCAGAACCTCTCCTGTTGGGGTCACTATAGCTCTTTGATTGATTTCATAACATGCATGGCATTTCCTAACGAATTCAAGACAGCTATGGGTCTTTGGGAAAATGTAATATGGAAATTTGGATTCCCATAGTCCTATGTCATCAACCTCATCTAAAAATTTATCCTCGAATTAGTAGTAGACATCAAATAGATTGAAGTCTGACTCTGTCTCGTGCATCTTATAATCTCTATCAGCCAAAGCCACATGATCCAGGTCTACCTGAGGGTAAACCATAGGATTTAAGGGTTGTTGATCCTTCTTTGGAGGCATTTTTCCTTCTATGAATAATATGGGTAGGCCTTTGACTGTTGCATAGAAGAATGGGAGCAAAGAAGTAGGGAATTTAGAAAGGGAGCTGCTATATATTAGAATGGGGAAGGGAAATATAAAAGGGATAATAGAAGAGCTTTGATCGATCCTGCAGATAACTGAACGTTTTTTTGCGCTTTTATTTTGCCTAAATCCTTCACAAATCAATCACCTAAAATAATTGAACGCAATAACATTAGTAAACCTTACCACAGGTGATGAATTTTTGTTTTTTAGCGTGATTGGGCAACCGTTTGATATGGTGCGGGCCCGTTGGGTAACAGCCTGAGCCATTATTTATATAATGGGTTTGTGGCAGGAGCACATTTTATTGGACGGAGGGGACATGCGAGAGCTTATGTGGCACAACAGTAATGGCTATCGATCATATGAGCACAATGGTTTGGATTGTGACAGAAACCTCTTTTCGGAGGGGGGTGTACTCGGTAAGTAGTATTGGTCAGGGGGGTGTGAAATGTTTTGGGTGCGACACGTATCAACAGAGGTGGTATCAGAAACCATTTATTTTGGACCCACCCCCCCCCTGACGTTAACGTTCGGAGGCTGAGGGGGGGGGCGAAAATTATTGTGGATCGTCGAATGAAAGGAAGATGAGCGGGGATGATGGGAAGACAGGGGGGTGTTTAGTGCTTATGGGGCGTGATAATTGATGGTGGGGTTGGGAAGCATATTTATGGCGGAGGTATATTTTAGGAATCAAGATAAGGGAAAAATAGGAGGTTTCGGGAGTTAGGATATAAGAAAAAATGACATAAATGTGTCATAATATACTTCCAAATGAACTTTAATTCCCAAACTTAGAATACAACACCCTTTATATTTTGATTTTTCTCTTCAACCATAGAAAACATGGAATTTTAGGATAAGCCTTTGGGAGTAAATTTCATCTTTCCTCCATTATTTCTTCTCTTCATGTCTACCCACCAATGTCAGCAATCCAACATTTTTTATACTTTTGCAGGGTGCATTTAGACTTGCAAACCCTAATTCATATTTTCTTTAAAATTCTAACCTAACATCTATCATTTTTTCTTCCATTAACTCATATTAAACTGTTGAGTCAATTTGATTTCTACCTATCTACTGTCAAGATTAAACAGTTTGGAAAATATTTATTTTCTAACCTATTCAACAGAAATTTAAAATTGTATAATCATGCTTAGACTGAATGATTGAACAAACCTATCTAATAAGTAGTGGCATTTTGATTTGCAACACTTTTAGTATTATTTCTTCTAGGGTTTTTCTTTCTTTTTCTTTTTTGCTTTTTAATTTTTCTCTTTTTCTTTATTCTTTATACCCTCTTTTCTTTTCTTTTCTTTTCATATATTTTTTGGAAATCACTTGAATATTGAAAATCATTATCAATATGAAATTGCAAAGCAGATGAAATACACAATCACCTTGAGATCATATGATTTATAGGATACTAACAGTGGCTCCAGCTGGGGGTGGCACTTCTTCAAATGAAGCGTCAAGAACCTGAAACCAATAGCCTTGAATGCTCCATTTTCTACAAAATATTCATCTGATTTCTTTTTTGTTTTATGACTGCTCATCAAACTAGGCTTAGGGCCTTCTCTTCGGGCTTCAACCTTGGTTAATGAATTATTCAAAACATAAATTGTAAAACTATGGTATTTACAATGATGAAAGACCAACCTGAATTTTCAAGATAAATAATGATTCAACATCCTGTCATTGATAGGACCTCCAGGCAACTCTATACCATCCAAATCTTTAAGAAAATATGCATTGTTTCCTCTGAAAGCATCAATGATGTATGTCCCTTAGCAAAGATTGTGAAACTTTCCATGTTTTCCTTTATCTTCTCTTCTGGAATCCCATTTTAGAACTTTTTCTCTTAAATTAAAACCATTAGCCTTTGTTCTCTTATCAATATCTTCTTGATATTATCTTGAATCATTTGAGTTTTGTTATAAACTTCCTCTCTAGACTGCTGCAACTGAATGGTTTCATTGATCCTTGTCTGTATATCGTTTGATTCAGCTTGAATTTCTTGAATAATCTTCATGACTGGAACTCCTAAAGAAGAAGGAAAAACTGCATCCATTCCATAAAAAAATTGGTATGGAGACATGTCAAATGATTTCTTAGTAGTAACTCGATCAGCCCAAAGAGCATTGATTAACTTGTTGTGCCTTGATTTCTTGTTGTCTTCTAAGACATTTTTGATGATATTCACCAAAATTTTGTTTGAAGATTCAGCCAATCCATTACCCTAAGGATAATAGGTTGTTGAATGCCCCAAAGTTATATGATACCTATGACAAAAATCAACCATTTTCTTGAAATTAAAGGTTGCAGCATTATCTGCGATGATTTTTCTAGGACAACCAAATCTAGAAATGATATTGATTTCAAGGAATTTTATGATGACAGAATCAGTGAAATTTCTAGGAGGGGCTTCTATCCATTTGGTAAAGTAGTCTGTGGCAGTGAGAATCCATTTATGTTGGGCTGAGGATGGGGGATGAATTTCTCCAATGAAGTCTAATCCCCATTGTTGGAAATGGCTCTCAACAGAAATAAGCTTTAGGGACAAGGGAAATAGTTTTCTCTTTCCTTCAAAATTTTGACATTTATGACAGGCAGTGACCATCTTATGGATTTCAGGAAAAAGGGTAGGCCAGTAGAAACCAGCTCTCATGATCTTGTTAGTAGTGGTTTTATAATAAATATGGCCACCATAGACACCTCCATGGAATTCCTACATAACTTTATCTGCATCATATTTTAGCAAACATTCGAGTAAAATACCTCCAATATCTTTCCAATACAAAACATTTTCCAAAATGCAGAATTTGACAGTTTTCAATGTTATAAATCTTGCTTTAGTTTTGGATAAACCAAGAGGAGCATTAAAATTAAACAAAACATAAAAAATATCTGCATACAAGGGATAATTTAGGAATGCTTCATCAATCAGTGGAGTCGTCAGTTCCTCTTGATCATCCAATGAATGGACCGTGTTAATGTCTAACGCATGAAAATTTGATTCAACCATCAATTTGGCTAATCCTTGGCCTTTAATCAATTTGGTAGGTTTTATTTCCATATCATATTCCAATATCACAGCAATCCATTTTCCTCTTTTTCCATCAGGACCATTTTGTGTTGAGATGTCTTTGACAATTGCATTGGGCACATAAGCAATGATATGTGAATGTATAATGTAAAATCTGAAATCCTTTAATGCTTTGACCAAAGAAAAAGCCTTTTTTTCCATGATATTATATCTCAATGATGCATCTCTTAATGCCTTGCTGAAAAATGTTATTGGATGTTCATGTCCTTCATTGTTTTTCTACAATAAAACAACAGTAATAGTATGTTCAGAAGAAAAAGAAAAAACTATGAAATCTTTAGTAAAAACTGGGTTCATTGGGACTGGAGCTTTGGTCAATGCTTGCTTGACTATCAAAATATTGTTTATCTTCAATGGTCCATTTAATTTTTGAATATTTTTTAAGCATATTGGTTATATTTCTCAAAAATTCTGCAAGGTTGGATATAAATCTCCTCAAAAAGTTGATTTTACCAATGAAAGATTGAAGTTCTTTGAGATTCATGGGATGATTAATCTTGAGTGTTCCTTCTATTCTGTTAGGGTCAATTCTGATTGCATCTTGAGAAATAATGTGACCTAGAATTTTTCCTTCTTCAAGTCCAAACAACATTTTCTTGGGATTCAGGGAAATTCCAAACTTTCCGCATTTTTCAAAAACTCTTCTCAAATGTGCTAAGTGCTCTTCATCAATTTTTGAATATATAGTAATATCATCAAAATAGATCACAATAAAATGGCCAATTTCATTTGCAAAAGCAATGCCCATGGCCCTTCAAAAATTAGCTCCAGCATTCATTAACACAAAAGGCATTTTCACATACATGAAATTCCCCCAAGGAGTAGTAAAAGTTGTTTTGTCTTGATCATCACGATGTACTAAAACTTGATTATAACCTGAAAAGCCATCTAACAAAGAGATCCTACTGGAACCTACTACCCTCTGCAATATGTGGTCCATTTTTGGTAAAGGGTAATTGTCCTTAAAAGATACTTTGTTCATATTCCTAATCAATGAAAAGTCTGATTTCACCTGTTTTCTTTCTTGTAGGCACAATGTTGGATACCCATTTGGAATATCTGAGTGGAACTATGATTTTTTACTCATACATTTTCTTGATTTCTTTCTCAATTTGGAATATCTGAGTGGAACTATGATTTTTGACTTATACATTTTCTTGATTTCTTTCTCAACCAAAGGCATCAAAACAAGATTTATTTTGCGCAGTTTCTGTTTGAAAGGTTTTTTATCCTCCTTGATTAGAATCTTGTGTTGTATGATGCTAGTATCATAAGATTTTAATTCCTCATAGCTCCAATAAAATACATCTAAAAATTCTTTTAACATGGCTATATATGTTCTTTTTGTAATGATAGGCAGTGTTTTTGACAATTTTATGATTTTTGGATCTTGTTCAGTGACTATGTTACATTCTTCAATGTTTGTACCTATTGGTTCCATTTTGGGTTTCTTAGCCACATCATTAAAGTCAAATAGTTCTTCTAAAGGGACCAGCCCTCTAGGCAGGATATTATATTTGAGTTGCATTACTTCAAATTCCTCTTTTTCAGGGTCTTTATGAATTTCTATATTATGTAGAGTTTTATTGGCTGGAATATTTACATCAAAAAAATATTTTTTTTCCTATAGTAATTTGTACATCGGCATGACTATCTTCCTCACAATCTAGGTCTATATTGCTATCTTCAAATTCATCCTTAGATTGTAAGAAACTTTCAATTTGTTTGTCACTACCAAATACTTGCCAGTATCTCATGTTATCTGGCACAAAAGGACAATGTTTAACCTCTATTGTGTATTGTTTGTTTGGATGAGGAAATTGACATGTACTTGCTAAAAAGGCTAAACCATTTGCTAGGATATTTTGATTTATGGGGATAACTGCTAAATAATATTCGTCAAATGTTCTTAAGAAATCAAGTACAACATTTCTATAAGCTCTTAACCTGGGATGTTTTGTTGCATATTGTCCCTTTATTTGTTTTATGACTAACTCAGACTCACCATGTACAAAAATTCTTTTAGCTCCTAATCTTTTCAAAAATTGTAATCCTAAGAGTAGGGCTTCATATTCTGCTATGTTGTTTGTGCACTAAAAATTTAACTTATATGAGTGACCTTGTGCACTATTGTTTCCTACATTACACACCCAAATACCTGCCCCTTAGCCTGATTTTCCACATGAGCCATCAAATCTCATGTTCTAAAGATGTTCATTTTTAGGATCTGGTTGTATTATATTCATTTTACGGTCGTCATTTTCTTTAAGATCATTTTTTGTATGGGTAACCTGTGAATCAATGCCTCCATCATTATACAGAATGAAAGAGTCAAGGTAAGTGTGAATAGAGTACAGAGGCTAATTGTGTGGTTTTTCTTGACTACTCACCATGTACATCATTAATGTTTCCCTATGCAGTCTTCTTGGTTGACCAAACACCGGTATTATAGAATAAGTCATTTCCATTTGCAGGGTCCCTTGTAATTTTTCTCCCCATGAGTGAGATAAAATCATGCCATATTTAGGAGGGACTTCAGCTACAACTATATCCATTACTAGACTTTTTGCTGGTATCTGAGCTAGAGTGACACAAAGATCTTTGATAAGGCCTAGATATCTAACTTTGCTGGAATCAAAAGAGTACAAATCTTTGTAGGGTCTAGTGATTTCAAGGGCAAGCTTCTCCATAACTGCCTTTGGCATAAGATTATGTGATGCACCTGAATCCAACATTGCATTATGGAGAATTTTTTCATGAGCATTAAGACTGACAGAAAAGGGAGGGACGCCTCCTTCTTGGGGTTTACCATCAACTTCTGGCCCAAACAAGAGTTCAGGTTGATCATCATTTAAATTAACAGTATTAGTAATCTCCCCAATGTTTAGTACCTTTAGGACCTGAGACCTATACACATTATTTTTGATCAATTAACTGAGGGGAATGGATATTTTCAATTTATCAAGTTCATTCTCAATAATGAAGGGTGTTTGAACTTTGAGCAGATTTGAAAAATCAGTTCTTTCAGCCACTAATTTTGGGGTGAGTTCAGTTTGTTGACTTGTACTAGGAATATCAGTCTAATCAATTTTAGTAGGAATATCAACCGTTTTCTTAGTACTGTTTTATGTGTTTTTCTTTTCTAAATTATTTACATTTTTCTTTGAGTTTTCTACTGTTTTGTTGAGATCCTTTTCAGGGGTTGTTTTAGCAGAATTTTTTGAATCCTTTTTATTGCAATTGTCTAAGTTTTTATTACTTCTAAGGTTGTATTGTCTGTGAACCTCCATGATATCATTCTCGAATCCCAATTTATAATCATCAAATTCCTCAAATTCTAATTTTTTTTGAGTCAATAAAAATAATCCTTATTTATCTTCAGTGAGAAAAACAGAGTCATCTTCATTAATTCCCATTAAACTTATCTTATTTTCTTCTACTTCCTCAACTACTCCTTCATCTTCATCAGCATAATTCTCTTGGAATGGAGGTCTAATTTTATGATCAGGACCTCTTTGCTCTCTCTGTCTAATCTGAGGATTTCTTCTAAGATTCTAGTTACTATTTTAAGGAGCTAGTTAATTTTCTCTGGGAATAGCTCTCTCATTCAGATTAATCCTCTCATCATTATCTCCATAGTTCTTACCAAACTGTCAATTTTAGCATCAGATGTAGAAGCTACAAGTTCATCTCTTATAGTAACTCTTCTCTGAGTTCTCATCCTAGCTCTTTTTTCTAACAAGCTAGCTTCTACACTCACAGCATCTCTTTGCATTTATTCTAAAGTTGATGAATTTATCTCACTGAGTTGATAAGCCATGTTTGGGTCAAAACCATCTGGGAATTTAACTAATACTAAACCTTGTGGTGGCTTTATGTGAGAAGGAAGTGCGTTGTATTCACTGTTAAATCTAGTGCAGTGATATTGAACACTCTCACCTGGATACCTCTTGATACTTTCATATTCAGATAAAATCTAAAGAGGATTTTTTTTAATGAACATTAAGACTGACAGAAAAGGGAGGGACGCCTCCTTCTTGGGGTTTACCATCAACTTCTGGCCCAAAAAATAGTTCAGTTTGATCATCATTTAAATTAACATGCACCTGAATCCAATATGGCATTATGGAGAATTTTTTCATGAACATTAAGATTGACCGAAAAGGGAGGGATGCCTCCTTCTTGGGGTTTACCATAAACTTCTAGCCCAAACAAGAGTTCAGGTTGATCATCATTTAAATTAACAGTATTAGTAATCTTCCCAATGTTTAGTACCTTTAGGACCTGCGACCTATACACATTCATGTTGATCAATTAACTGAGGGGAATGGAGATTTTCAATTTATCAAGTTCATTCTCAATACTGAAGGGTGTTTGAACTTTGAGAAGATTTGAAAAATCAGTTCTTTCAGCCACTACTTTTTGGGTGAGTTCAGTTTGTTTACTTGTACTTGGAATATCAGTCTAATCAATTTTAGTAGGAATATCAACCGTTTTCTGAGTACTGTTTTATGTGTTTTTCTTTTCTGAATTATTTACATTTTTCTTTGAGTTTTCTATTGTTTTGTTGTGATCCTTTTCAGGGGTTGTTTTAGCAGAATTTTCTGAATCCTTTTTATTTCAATTGTCTAATTTTTTCTTACTTCTAAGGTTGTATTGTTTGTAAACCTCCATGATAGCATTCTCGAATCCCAGTTTATAATCATCAAATTCCTCAAATTCTAATTTTTTTTGAGTCAATAAAAATAATCCTTGTTTATCTTCAGTGAGAAAAACAGAGTCATCTTCATTAATTCCCATTAAACTTATCTTATTTTCTTCTACTTCCTCAACTAATCCTTCATCTTCATCAGCATAATTCTCTTGGAATGGAGGTCTAATTTTATGATCATGACCTCTTTGCTCTCTCTATCTAATCTGAGTATTTCTTCTAAGATTCTAGTTACTATTTTAAGGAGCTGGTTGATTTTCTCTGGGAATAGCTCTCTCATTCAGATTAATCCTCTCCATCATTATCTCCATAGTTCTTACCAAATTGTCAATTTTAGCATCAGATGTAGAAGCTACAAGTTCATCTCTTATAGTAACTATTATCTGAGTTCTCATCCTAGCTCTTTTTGCTAACAAGCTAGCTTCTACACTCACAACATCTCTTTGAATTTATTCTAAAGTTGATTTATTTCTCTCACTGAGTTGATAAACCATGTTTGGGTCAAAACCATCTGGGAATTTAACTAAGACTAAACCTTGTGGTGGTTTTATGTGAGAAGGAAGTGTGTTGTATTCACTGTTAAATCTAGTGCAGTGATATTGAACACTCTCACCTGGATACCTCTTGATACTTTCATATCAGATAAAATCTAAAGAGGATTTTTTTTAATTTCCCATATGTTAATGAATGTTTGATGAAATGTAGGGAGGTCATTAATATTGTTTTCAGTTAAACCCTTGAACCATTTTATGAATTCACCACCTAAACTCTGAGCAAACATTCTCAATTTGACACTCTCTTCATCAATTTCTTGCAGGTCAAAATAGTCATTCATTTTGTCAACATGTTGTTTGGAAAATTGTAGAATTTTAGATTAGTAATCTTGTGGCATAGGTGGCAAAGGTACTAGCAGCACCAATGGAGCATATCTGGATGCCATGATTGGTGGAGGTGGTGGAAGAAGGTGAACAGTGGATGAAGTAGAATGGGTAGTGGGAGAAGATGATTGTGTAAAATTTTGAGTATGTGGGTGAAAAAAAGTAGTGGTAGGGATTGTGGAAGCATTAGGACTAGCTGACTTAAGATGCAATGTTTGAGAGGTGAAAGAAGAAGCTGCTATAGTCAATGCAATTAATTCTACAGATTGCTGGAGGTAGGCATCAACAATAGTTGAAGTAAACTATGTTGCCAAATCTTGGAGAGTATCAAAATCCTGGAGAAGCTATATATCAGATTGAATTTGTGAGAAATCTTCTCTCACTGGACTTTGTTGCAAGATAGATGGATCAAATACTGTATGGTTAGTCCAATTCTCATATTTGGTCTTGAACATACCTTGTTCAAAATTTAAATCAAATTGAATGTCTTGTAAAGTGACAAAGTTTTCAAGGAGGGAGTTAGATCTGTGGAGAACTCTGTTACTAGTTTGACTCTCAATTCTATGAGTTTTTCTTAAAATTTTCTCAGGATTGTCCACTATAAGAGGAGGATTTGGATCAGGATGGGATCTAGTAGATATTCTTTTAGGAGCTGGAATTCAGATCAGAAGCACAGAAAAACTGATTATTTTCAAAAACTGAAAATTAAAATAAATAAATAAGTAAACAAAAAAACCAATCTTAAAAATTACTTCTCTCGTACAGTGCCTTTAATTGAGGTTTCTGAATTAGAATGAAAGAATTTACTTTATTTTACTTTTTAGTTTATTTTATTTTTTATTTTTTATTTTTTTTAATTTATTTATTATTATTTTTTTTTTTTTTTTATGTCCCCAGTATGGTCGCCAAATCTTGGAGAGTATCAAAATCCTAGAGAAGTTGTATATCAGATTGAATTTGTGAGTAATCTTCTCTCATTGGACTTTTTTGCAAGATAGATGGATCAAATTCTGTATGGTCTGTCTAATTCTCAGATTTGGTCCTAAACAGACCTTGTTCAAAATTTAAATCAAATAGAATGTCTTGTAAAGTGACAAATTTTTCAGGGAGGGAGTTAGATCTGTGGAGAACTCAACTACTAGTTTGACTCTCAGTTCTAGGAGTTTTTCTTAAAAATTTCTCAAGATTTTCCACTATAAGAGGAGGATTGGATCAGGATGGGATCTAGTAGATATTCTTTTAGGAGCTAGAATTCAAATCAGAAGCACAGACAAACTGATAATTTTCAGAAACTCAAAAAAAAAAAAAAAACCAATCTTAAAAATTACTTCTATCATACAGTGCCTTTAATTGGGGTTTCTGAATTCGAATGAAAGATTGATTTTTTCAGTTTATGTCCCTAGTATGGTCGCCACTATGTTATCGTTCTATAATTATAATATTGGCAAGAATAATCATAAAATGATAACATAAAACCACTTTGGAGCCTAGGATCTAGCCCTCTTAGACTCAGAGAGGGATCTCTCTGTAAGATTTAGCTTTGTTTTTAATGTTTTCTGATATTAGGCTAGTTAAACAGAATGTAATGGTTGCTTTTTTATTGATAATTTTGGTGGGATTAAGGGATCTCTTTAAACTATTTCCATTGGGCTATGGAGTCACAATAGGTTGGTTTGTTGCATCAATTTTTCCAGGGAAATTGCAAGGCAAGCTAACTATATTTACTGGATATTTATAATTGAGTGATTTGTGGAATGAAGAAAAGTAATTTCAGTAGTGGTTTGAAAGAAATTAAATATTCTTAAACTAGACATCAGAAGAAAAACACTTATATTGTAAAGATAGCCAGAATTAAGGTGCTCTATACAGCAAATCTCAATCTTCAGATTTTTGTTTTACAATTATAATTTAAATGATACATTGAAGGAAAAAACAGTGGAAAACATTAAACACAGTAAAGAAAAGACATCACCAAGAAAATATAGCTCAAGAATCTTGCAAAACGGTCTTTTATTATTGATGCTCCAGCTCCAAAATTACAATGCTCCAACAGAAAAAGCTTACAATCTAGGGTCCAACCCCTAATATTGAAAATGCAGTATTTAAACTAATTCCTAGTGATTTCCATATCAAAATAGGCAATATGTTGTTTATTACAATGAAAACTGAAATTGACAAATGTGACCACCACGTGGACACGTTAGAATAGCTATGACAAGTGGCTACAATCTCCATGAAGTCGTTATTGTGTGTTGTAGTATATTTTTGTGCTGGAAGATCTAATTTGATGTGTTGAACTGATATACTAGTCTGCAAAATTAATTGTTGAGCTGAGATGGTTGTTCCGTTGATGTGCTAAGTTGTCACCCTTCCTGGTAGTCACATAACTTCTCCCATTCCTATGGATTTTGAATCTTGATCCTAATTATCTTCTTGTAGATTTCATATGTCTCTGTATATTTCATGAATGTTGGCCTCAACTGAAAAATATGTTTAATTTCATGCTGACTATATAGATCATTATCCATAGCCTCTAAGAAGGCTCTTCCAGTCATTGAACCTTTGATTCCTGCAAATTTTGTAGTATCTTTGGCAATCTCCTTCATTTTATTGACATAATGAGACCTGTGCATGAGCTTATCATTTATCAAAAAAAGAGAAGGCAAACCTCTTTTGATCAATGATTTGATTCTATTAAATAATATGCTGACACCAATTTGTAGTTGATGACGTTTTTCTTCTACCTATGTAACCAAACTCTTTTTGTTTAGTACTTTCTTGACCTCCAAGATGGTTGTTGTCCTGTCCTCCACTCCCAGTGGTTCCAATTCAAAACTGCTCTTGGAATTTAAGAATTTGATGATATTGTTTGGAATTTCAGGAATTCCTGTCAACTCTCTGGTGGCTTTGTCAATGGCAACACTCACCAATCCAATTAGATCTCTTTGTTCAACAATTATTTGGATGGAGGTCCATATCTCATTCATGGACTCAATAATTCTAGTCCAAATAATGTCCTTGGCTTGGCCAATGGTCTATCCAATAGTAGTTTCACTCTCTGCCTAGATCAATTTCTCAATCTACTTTTGAGCCCTATGTATCTCAATCTCATGGGCATTTTTTGACCTTTTCTGCAAATCCTTCAAAGTGTTTATCTCTTCTTCTAGATTTTTAATCTCTATTGCTTGAAGGGTCATGTTTTCCATGGCCTGGGCTAACTGCACTGCACCACCTGATGAGCCTATTGTTGTAGGAATAGATGCAATTGGGACAAACTCTTTGGAATGATGGCCATTTCTGCTTTCCCCTTTTCTTTCACTAGTTTTTCCATCTCTGTCTCCATATGTTTTAACTGTGCAGACTGTTCCATGATCAAATTCATCATCTCATCCTTCTGTGCTTCATTTTCTTCAATGTCCTTTATCAAGGGGTCTTCGGTTGTAGACAGTTTGATTTGTTTCCTAATGGCTACTATATCAGCATTCTTTTTCTTCAATATTTCTTCTACAGCCTCCACATTGCTTAGGTCATACCCAATATTTACTACTAAATCCTCCAAGGATTTGATTCTTGTGTCTTTTGCTAGAGAAGATATCTTCTCCATATTTAGCTGAGATTTAAATTTAGATAAGGATACCTTTAGTTTGGACAAGCTCATGGCAGTGCTGGTCAAAGTGGAGGAAATCGTTTCTCCAGTTTTCTTATGCATCTCCATATGATCTATTGGATGGATATCTTTTACAACAAACTCAAATTAGTATGCTTGTAGTCTGCAGGTGTTTTGGGCTGAGATATTTATGCTTTTAAGAAGTTCATTCTCATTTTCCCTTTCTCTGAATCAAAGGCTAATAAAATCCTAATCTGTGTGTTGCTTGTTTGTTTTCATAACTTATTGTAGGTGTTGGTTTTGAGAATTTCATTCTTCCTCTTGATCTTTCTGAATGTATCAAATATGTCTTCCTTCTTTCCCCATGTAGTAGCAGTGGATGTGGGAGTTTGTATGTTCTAATATTGGAAAGTAATGGTGGTAGAATATGTGGAGAAGATGGTTTAGCCACCTGCTGGAGAAAAACTTGGAGAGTCCTTGATGGTGATGATTGTTTGTTGTTATTTTTCACTACTCTAGTCAATTTCCATGTGGACTCTAGCTATTTTTCTATATTTCATCTTAAATTCTTTGCTTGATGTATCATTCTCCATATCAGACTGACCATCTCTTTTCCTCTTCCTTTTTGTTTCTTTCTCTAGTTCTTTTCCCTTGTCTTCTTTGTCTCATGTATTCTTCTTTTTGTGTGGAGTGGGGGTTTGACTACTGGAGGTGGAGATCACTTTTTCTTTAGCTTCTTGCAATTTATTTGCTACCCACTCTGCTTGATTCATATATTGTTCTATCTCATTCATCTATGTGTGGATGTATGAGGTTGTCTTGTTCTCCACCCTTTTCTTGGAGATGATCCCCAATGGGTCATAAGACCAGGTGAAACTGTGACTGAATTTCATCTCCTTCAATAGCTTATCGGCCACCTCCCCTTCTTATCTTCTATTAAAAATAAAAAGGCCAATTTGGGACTTGATACTAAATTTGGATTTCTTCTTTGTAGAGACAAAGTGCACCACATCTACATTGATCATTTTTTTTATGTATTCCAATGAAAAGATCCTCATGGAGAGGAACTTTGGCAGTTTGTAGGGGGGAAAATCACATACATATATTCTGATCTCAGTATAATTTTGGAACAATTACCAATCTCATGTTCTCACTTGATCTGTCAACTGCATAATCTTCTGGATTTCCTCATTCACCCTTGGCTCTATTGTACTACTAATTATATTCATTGTTGGATGTAAAAATGAATCAACAAAACTCTTATATGTATAATTTTTCTGCTCCTTCATTAGAAAAGTGGTCCAAACAATGATTGATTGAGGTTGAGAGTAATCATTGAGCTTTGTCATCTCAATTTGGAATCTACTGGCCTGAAAATAAACAAACATATATACCAAAACTGAAGTGTACTTAAACACTTCCTATGTATGAAACTTTAATTATTGATCATGGATGGCATCAGCAAGGAATTGGAAAAAATTGAACATGATTGAGGGCTTCGAATATGAAGAAATAAGGGACAGAAAAAAAAATTATGGCCTCATCTACCCACTGATCTGTATGATATCCTAGAAAATATGACAAGACAGTAACAATATGTTGGCTCCTGTCAGGGAAAGTGGATGAGGGATATGGAGGATTATTTTTAGGCATTGGGGCATCAGTGGCCATGAAAAGATCTAGTGTTTTAGCTCTATTGTCAAAATCTAGCTTTTGATATAGTTCTCTAAGACCTTCATAAGAGAAAGGGATGGTTTCTTCAACAGTGGGAGCCTGCATCATCTGCTGGATTGATTGGGCATTAACAGTAAAAAATACCTCTTCTGTTGGGGTCACTACAGCTCTTTTATCGATGTCATAACATGCATGGCATTTCCTAATGAATTTAGGACAGTTATGGGTCTTTGGGAAAATGTAATATGGAAATTTGGTTTCCCATTATCCTATGTCATCAACCTCATCTAACAATTTATCCTCGAGCCAGCAGTAGACATCGAATAGATCGAATTCTAACTCTGTCTCGTGTATCTTATAATCTCTATCAGCCAAATCCACATGATCTAGGTCTACCTGAGGGTAAACCATAGGATTGAAGGGTTGTTGATCCTTCTTTGGAGGCATTATGTCTTCTATGAATAATCTAGTTAGGCCTTTGACTGTTGTAGAGAAGAATGGGATAAAAGAAGTATGGAATATAGAAAGGGAGTTGTTGTAGATTAGAATGGGGAAGGGAAATAGAAAAGGGATAATAGAATAGCTCTGATCAATCCTGCAGATAACTGAACATTTTTCCGCTCTTGTATTTCGCCGAAATCCTTCACAAATCGATCATCTGCAATAATTGAATGCAATAACATTGGTAGACCTTACCACAGGTGATGAATTTTGGTTTTATAGCGTGATTCGGCGATCGTTTGATATGGCGCGGGCCCGTTGGGTAATGGCCTGAGCCATTAACTTTATAACGGGTTTGTGGCGGGAGCGCATTTGATTGGATGGAGGGGACAAGTGGGAGCTTATGTGGTGCAACAGCAATGGCTAACAGTCAGATGAGCGCAGTGGATTGGATTGCAGCAGAAACCGCTTTTCGGAGGGGCATGCACCCGATAAGTAGTATTGGTTAGGGGGACTGTGAAATGTTTCGAGTGTGACACGTAGCGGTTGAGGTGGTATCAGAAACCATTTATTTTGGACCCCCCAACGTTAACATTTGGAGGCTGAGGGGGGGGCGAAAAAGTATCGTGGACCGTTAGATGCACGGAAGATAAGCAAGGCTGATCGGAAGACGAGGGGTGTTTAGTGCTGATGGGACGTGAGATTTGATGGTGGGGTCGGGAAGCATATGTATGGCAGAGTTATAGTTTAGTACTTAGGATAAGGGAAAAATATGAGGTTTTGGGAGTTAGGATATAGGAAAAAATGACATAAAACTGTCATAATATACTTCCAAATGAACTTTAATTCCCAAACTTAGAATACAACACCCTTTATATTTTGATTTTTCTCTTCAACCATAGAAAACATGAAATTTTTAGGATAAGCCTTTGGGAGTAAATTTCATCTTTCCTCCATTATTTCTTCTCTTCATGTCTACCTACCCATGTCACTAATCTAACATTTTTTTTTTCTTCTGCAGGGTGCATTTAGACTTGCAGACCCTAAATCATCTTTTCTTTAACATTCTAACCTACCATCTATCCTTATTTCTTCCATTGACTCAGATTAAATGTAATGTTCCCATTTTAGCACATGGCTAAATGGAACATTAAAACTTTGCTTTTATCATATTGCAGCTAAATAAATGGGTAAGGGGGCCCATGGTTATGAAAACATCAATAAAATCCCTCACATTATGAAAGAGGAGCATCATTGGAGCTTGTTTGCACACCCCATGTGTGAAAAGGGTTAATTACAAAGAGGGCTAGGTCATGTTGACCAAGTCAAACTGCACAATAGATGGAGGTGTGGCTTGATTGGGAAGCCTACGAAATTGCATGAGAAGGAGGAAACCCTAATGTGTGGGGTCCATGGTTAAGGAGCCTTCATTTTCATAAAAGGAGGGGAAAGCAACCGTTTTTGGGCTAGCTTGGATATTTTGAATTGCTTGCTTTCTACAGTTGCACAACTGTGATAGTTGTGCTATTCAGCACAAGGGATTTCTTGTTCAAGGATTCCCTCGCTTCTTGAGAAGCTCTTGAAGGTTTGATCTTCATCTTCTCCACATCTTGGCTCAAGACCAAAGATATTCCTTTCAGTGCAATGATTCTTGCAACAAGAGCCATTGTGTTGCTAGGGTTGCAGTGGAGGTTCTCACATCATCATTCCAGAGCTCAGATTTCAGAGGAGGAATATTTTATGCATCCGGGAGATCAATAGGGAAGATATCAGCTCCATTTCTCATATCTTGGTAGGAGGTCAATCTCTTCCCATCACCTACAGCGCAGATCCTCTCCTTGACTGCGCAGTTCTTGAGTGCAATTGCAGTGAGGGGTTGCACCGGCATTTTGGAGGGTGAGATATTTGGTGAAAGGATCAGTCTTTCACTCTATATTTCCATTGGAGGAGTTATATACATCTTATGCAGCATTATTCAGCCATCTCCTTCATGTTCTCATTTTAGAGTTGCAGCTACTCCAGCAACTCTGGAATTTCTGCAGATTTTCCCTTTGTATGTATTGTAGCCAATCCCTTTAGGGATTGTTTATTGTAGTTTCCAGGGGTTGAGATCCATCTCCCCCTTCTCTATTTGAGCTTTATATTTCCATATCTTCATTGTAACACTATTTGCAGCAGTTCTCCTTCATAGACTGCGCAGTCATAGTTGGGCATAATATATGTAGCAGTGTATTCATGTTCATTGTACTTGTGTCTTTAGTGAAGGATTTGCTTTAGCTTGAGTGAACATTTCCTCAAGATCTTGTACACATTTCTACTACCATATTATCAATGAGAATGCTATGAGGGTTTATTTCATTTCTGAAGTTTATGCATTCACTGTTATTTTCCAGCTCATGTTTATGTATTTCTGTAGCTCATCCTTTTGAGCAAGATCTTCCCAAGGAAGAAATATTTGCATAGCTATAGGCAGAGCCTGAGAAAGGGCCAGATTCTTGGAGCCCTCATCACCATTTGATGAGGCATGTACCAGCGTTGTTGAGACCATGGAGGAGCAGCCTTCATCTTCAGCAGTTTGGGAGGCCAATACTCATGGGGAAGCAACACTTGCAGCCCTGCAAGGAGCTTCCAAGTTTCACCAAGGTATGATTGTAGGTCCATTTCTTGTCATTTCAGCAAACACCTTGGATGGGTCTACATCATTGCATGCAGGTGACCTAGAGTAGCAGAATAGTACTGTGTTGTACAAGAGCAGTGATGCAAAGGAGATCTCACAGAGAGATTTCAATGGAGGTGCACTCCCACACTTTTTGGAGTGAAAGGTTCTTCAACAGTTGGAGGAGGGTTTTTCCTTCTCACGGGAACAAATAGGAGATGGGGGAAATCTTCGGATGGATAGCTTCTCTCATGAATGTGGTGGACATTCCTTGTGCCACACATATCATGATGGGAGGTTTTTTCCTACCAACTATTTGGATCCTCATAGGGTAAAATTGATCCTCAGGAAATTTGTATTTCAAAATCCCATGAAATGCAGAGGTTTGATTTGGGTTGAGGGTAGTCCTCAAAGGAGGAGTACCAGGATGAAGGAAGGAAGGAGACATCCACACATGGTTGAGTGGATGTCGTGGAGGAGGAGCAAGGGGCTAGTGAGCCACTTGCAGATTTATGATACCAGGAAGCAAGAGGCTTGGCTGCGCTAGTTACTCTTGAAGGAGTTTGGCCATCACTTGGCATGCTCTCTTTCTAAGAGAAGGAGGAGGCAGCAAAGGATTTTGGTCCTTGGGTGGTTTTGGAGAGATCAAAGGCATATGTGCTCTCACATGATGTACAATGTTTCCGGAGTAGGAAATGGCACTATCATGGTGCAAAGGGGATACTCCTTGGCTTTTGATGATCAGGAACTACTTCCACCTTGGGAGAGATTTCGCATTTGCAGTAGCATTGTTGTAGGGTTGCCCATTTATGTTGAGGAGGCTGAGGGCAACAACGCTGCACCACATGGAGATTATCTAGTACCTCATGCAGAGGGAGGAGGGGTTATTTCTCCAAGGAGAAGGACTCTTTCATCCTTGCAAGGGAGTCCCTAGGATCTCATGCATGGAGATCAAGGCACAACTCAGGTTCTACATGTGCCATTGTTGAGGAGGTGTGTCACCATTGAGACACAAGAAGGAGGTAGGGAGAAGACCCGGCATCTTGAGATGAGGAGTACACATCCCTATTCATTTTTGGAGGATGATGCACCTAAGAGGGTGATTGGATTGCGCAGTGCAAGCATGGATAGACTTTTTCATCCATTTATGCAGTCACCCCTTGAGGATGATGTCTCACTGCATGGAGACATTCTGCCAGGGATACCACTAGATCACTAGCTGATGGGAGATGCTTCACATGTTGGGGCACCACTCATTGATTTCAGAGGAGTGGAAAACTTGGGAGGCAACTTCACAGCACTGAGAGTCTTGGGTAGACTCAAGGAGGAGGGGGAAATTCCTTCAATATCAGTTCCACCCACTCTCATTTCAGATTCTACGTTGTGGAAGAAGCAGCAGGGGAAGGTTAGCAGCCTTCCAATTTTCATATTTGGCATGAGAAATGTCAAAGGAGGAGATGACCATATGACAGATGCCTTTCCTGAGGAATCATCAGTGTTGTCACTATGGAGGATGGATCCATGTGGGAGCTCCAGATTGTTGGTGGAGTATTCCCAGGATCATTTTTCTTGCATGACATTGACAGATCAGCATAAGAGGAGATGCATAGATCAGGTGCAGATGGAGGAGATACACAACTCCTTGGAGGAGTTAGCACAGCCACTTCTCTTCTCTTTGAGGATAGGAGGGGATTCACTCTTGAGCCACTCCATTTGCATGAGCCAGACTTATGGTAAGGGTGTTTTTTACTTGCATGATGATTTATATGTTCATCCCTTAACCATATGTGTACAGGAGGTTGATTGGATTCCATGTGATGGTGAATTCCAACTCACCATGTATGAGATGATTTGGGGCAGCATATTTCATAACAATGGAGAAGAGATTCTTGGAGGTCTTGTATTCATCTTGCCACTAGAGGGAAACATCATTGCAGCCCAAGATCAGCATATACTCTGCACTTATCCTAAGTGGAGAGGAGGACAGCGTGGGGTAGGCCATTTTTCTTACCAAGAGTAGATTTTTAGCCCACCTATATTGTAGGAGCCAAACGTGGAAGATGATTGTCAGTAGTTGCCATGTTGGGAGGTAACTCACTTTTTATGGATCATTTCTTGGGGGATGGAGGATCTACATGAGGAATATTTTCCTCAACATATTTCAGACTCCATGCCTTGGGTGTAGATTCTTCAGTTCTATCCTTGCAGTTGCTTGAGGACAAGCAACATTTGGGAGGGGAGGACTGTAATGTTCCCATTTTAGCACATGGCTAAATGGAACATTAAATTTTTTCTTTTATCATATTGCAGCTAAAAAAATGGGTAAGGGGGCCCATGGTTATGAAAACATCAATAAAATCCCTCACATTATGAAAGAGGAGCATCATTGGAGCTTGTTTGCACACACCATGTGTGAAAATGGTTAATTACAAAGAGGGCTAGGTCATGTTGACCAAGTCAAACTGCACAATAGATGGAGGTGTGGCTTGCTTGGGAAGCCTACGAAATTGCATGGGTAGGAGGAAACCCTAATTTGTGGGTTCCATGGCTAAGGAGCCTTCATTTGCATAAAAGGAGGGGAAAGCAACCATTTTTGGGCTAGCTTGGATATTTCGAATTGCTTGCTTTCTACAGTTGCACAACTGTGATAGCTGTGATGTTCAGCACAAGGGATTTCTTTTTCAAGAATTCCCTCCCTTCTTGAGAAGCTCTTGAAGGTTTGATATTCATCTTCTCCACATCTTGGCTTAAGGCCAAATCTATTCCTTTCAGTGCAGTGATTCTTGCAGCAAGATCCATTGTGTTGCTGGGGTTGTAGTGGAGGTCCTCACACCATCATTCCGGAGCTCAGATTTCAGAGGAGGAAGCTTTTATGCATCCAGGAGATAAATAGGGGAGATATCAGCTCCATTTCTCATATCTTGGCAGGAGGCCAATCTCTTCCCATCACCTACGGGGCAGATCCTCTCCTTGACTGCGCAGTTCTTGAGTGCAATTGCAGTGAGGGGTTGCACCGACATTTTGGAGGGTGAGATATTTGGTGAAAGGATCAGCCTTTCACTCTATATTTCCATTGGAGGAGGTATATACATCTTATGCAGCATTATTCAACCATCTCCTTCATGTTCTCATTTTAGAGTTGCAGCTGCTTCAGCATTTCTGCAGATTTTCCATTTGTATGTATTGTAGCCAATCCCTTTAGGTATTGTTTATTGTAGTTTCCAGGGGTTGACATCCATCTCCCTCTTCTCTATTTGAGCTTCATATTTCCATATCTTCATTGTAACACTATTTGCAGCAGTTATCCTTCATAGACTGCGCATTCATAGTTGGGCATAATATATGTAGCAGTGTATTCATGTTCATTGTACTTGTGTCTTTAGTGAAGGATTTGCTTCAACTTGAGTGATCATTTCCTCAAGATCTTGTACACATTTCTGCTACCATATTATCAATGAGAAGGCTATGAGGGTTTATTTCATTTCTAAAGTTTATGCATTCACTATTGTTTTCCAACTCATGTTTATGTATTGTTGTAGCTCATCCTTTTGAGCAAGATCTTCCCGAGGAAGAAATATTTGCATAGCTATAGGAAGAGCCTGAGAAAGGGCCAGATAGCCTCTGGTTCTCATCCTCTCTTTAGAGGTGACATAACTGGTAAAATCCCTCTCAGTCTATCTCTGACATAGCCTTCTTCATATTTCCAACAAATGAACATTTCAGTGGTGTAAAAGCTGGTGATTTCCATTTCGGAACATTACATTAAACTGTTGAGTCAATTTCATTTCGACCTGTCTACTACCAAGATTAAACAGTTTGAAAAATATGTATTTTCTAACCTATTCAACGGAAATTTAAAATTGTACAATCATGCTTAGATTGTATGATTGAACAAACATATCTAATGAGTAGTGGCATTTTGATTTGGAGCACTTTCAGTATTATTTCTTTTGGGGTTTTTCTTTCTTTTTCTTTTTCTCTTTTTCCTTTTTCTCTTTTTCTTTATTCTTTATACCCTCTTTTTTTTTCCTTTCTTTTTCATATATTTTTTGGAGATCACTTGAATATTGAAAGTCATTCTCAATATGAAATTGCAAAGAAGATGACATTTCCAATCACCTTGAGATCCTATGATTTATAGGATACTAATAGAGCAGAGGCGATCTTTCAACTCTACGAATGCCTTTTGTTGAGATTCAGACCAAAATAATTTTTCTTTCGCTCCTCCCTTGGTGACTTGACTCAAGGGCCAAGTGATATGAGAGAATCCCAACACGAACCTGCGGTAGAAATTAACAAGACCCAAAAAGTTCTAGAGCTCTGTTTGAGTGGTTGGGGTTGGCCAATCCTGAATGACTTGGATCTTGGTTGCATCCACATGCACCCCCCACTCATCAATAATGTATCCCAAATACTGAACCTTGGTCATTCCAAAAGTTCACTTCTCCAAATTGGCACACAACTTTTGCTTCCATAGTCTTTGGAGGACCTATCAGATGTGGTGGAGGTGCTCTTCCCAAGTCTGGCTGAAGATCAGGATGTCATCCGAGTACACTACTACAAATGATTTGGTGAATGGCCGCAATATGTCATCCATCAGCCTCATGAAGGTTGTTGGAGCATTCGTCAACCTTAAAGGAATGACCAGACATTCGAAAAGGCCCTCTTTGGCTTTGAAGGCAGTCTTCCACACATCGGAGGGTTCAATCGGTACTTGGTGATACTTGGACTTCAAGTCGATCTTGCTAAAATATTTTCCCCCCTTGAGTTTGTACAGAAGGTCATCAATTTGTGGGATCAGGTACATATTCCAAAAAATTATCTTGCCCATCGCCCGATAGTCAATACAGATTCTCCAAGTCCCATCCTTCTTCTGCACCGACACGATCAGGCATAGGGAAATGAGCTCAGTCAGATGTGACCTTTTTGCAGTAGCTCCTGAATTTTCCTCTTGATTTCATCGTTCTCCATAAAAGAGCGTCGATATATTGGTCCATTGGGCAGCGGTGCACCTAGCGTCAAATTGATGGGGTGCTTGACCTGATAGTGCAGAGGCACCCCTGCGGGTGAGGTGAAGATGTCCCTGTACTCCTCCATGACCTTGTCCATTTTTTGTTGTCGTGTGGAGGAGCACTATCTAGAGGTCATGGCCACATTCTTATTCTTTCCCTAAGGGTGGATCATTAGGAAAACAAATTTCTTGGTTTTGTAAATGGGCTTAGTGCATTGTTTTGCAATAACCAAAGAGATGGCAGCATGTGGTGCTACCTCTCGTATATTGTACAACTTATTTCCCAAAGTAACAATAATAGCACGAGGTCGGGACTCATACACAGAATGTTTCTTCCACAAGTATGGTTGGCCTAATAATACATCACAAACATCAAGACCAGCAATGTCACATAATACCTCATCCGTGAAGGGGTTGACGTTGTAGGGAAGGCAACATTGTTGGCTAACGTAGAGATCTCATCCTTGGTGAAGCCACCCGATGGTGTACGATTATGGGTGTGTTGTGGTCGGAAAGCCCAACCGCTTCACAAACTCTGCTGAAATGAGTTCTTTTGGCTCACATTGTCGATAATGAACTATAGCGGCGAACCCTTTACCCACATCTGGGAATGGAAGAGGTGCTCCCCCTCTTCTGGATCTTTCGATTCCTCCTTCTGGATATTTGTGGTGGAAACGATGGCGTTGGGCTCTGCATCGATAATATACTCCCCTTTTTCATTCCCCATGTTGGGTTCTGATTCAGATTCGGAGCATGCATCCGATTCAAAATCCTTCAACTCGGCCACCAGTGATTGCTTGGCCCAACACTCACTTGTGTTGTGAGTGGATCTCTTATGGAATTCACACCACTTACCTGTGTCCTTATTTCGCTTCACGGTATTGTTTTTTTCTTGCAGCTTTGGCGAGTTATCCTAGGCCGCCCCTTCTTGGCTTTGTCCTTTGTTCTGCGGTTTGGGGACACATTTCCCTTGCTTCTGATTCGCAGATCCAAATTCTCGCTTCTTATGTTTGAGCTTCTACTCAATCTTGGCAGCATACCGGTATGCTGCACCAAGCGAGGAGATATCAGGGAACTCCATTTCCTCTTGAATGTATCTTTGAAGACAACTGAGGTACTTCGGCACCAAATGTTTCTCTCAATCTTTGATACCCAATTTTGTGCACAGGGTATGGAACAAATTCATCAGCTCATGCACATCTTGATCCCTTTATTGTCGTAGCATAGTCCATTGTATGTACTTGTCCTCATAGCTCCCCATGGGATAATATTTTTTCTTAATGGCATCTTAGAAAGAATACCAAGTGGGTGCAGCCGAAAACAGAGAGGGTTCCCTCTCATCCTTTTGCTCACAGTAGGTTTCCCACTAGTCCCTGACATGAGGGGCGGCCTCGAGTAGTGAAAAAGTAATCATTTCTCGATTGGAAAATTCATGAACCGATAAATACCCTTCTAATCGATTCAACCATATATCTAAGATGTCTGCATCTGTTTGGCCCTGAAATATGGGATAGTCAAATTTTACTTGTACCTTAAAAGGAGTTTCGCCTCCAGAGTGGTTGCTGGATGCAGATGTGCTGTCGGTGGGCAGTCGTTGAAGGATCTGGGAAAATTTGTCCATAATCACATTCCTTTGTTTCTCAAGGGCCTCCTCGAGAAATATTTTGATAGGATCTCCTACTCCCTCGTCTTTATTTTTGTCCCCCATGGGCGGCCACCGAGGTTTGTGAGGTTTATCTTGTAAAGGTTCAACCAGATCAAGCCCTAACTCCTTATACCCCGACCTTGTTGGGGACATGCAAATAAGGATCGAGAAAGAGAAGATCGCTATGATACCACTGATATAGACTTATGCAGGAATGCAATAAAATACAGAAATACACATAAACGCGTAGATGCAATATAAATAAGACTTAATTTCATTAATATCACATAATTGAAATATGCTTACAGACATATTGGAAATAAACTAGCTAGGGAATTGGTAGCTTATCTGTGATAAGAGATGTGGTGGCTACATGCCTCTGAATTGTGTTACAATGAGGCTCGAAGGCCTATTTATTATTGAGAAACAATGTAAAAACCTAAACATCCAAAAACAAAACCCCAGGATATGAAACACCAAACTATGGGCCCCGTTGGGCTAAATTGGTACATCAATTTCCCAGGGTCATAACTTTGGCATACGATCTATGTTTGACATACATGATACCTCATTAGAAAGATCTGTCTGAGGACTAAAAATGTTGGCAGTGAATGTTGAGTCAAAGGCTCACATTCATCGAATGTGATTTTCTAAACAAAAACGTCGTTTAGGACCTCAAAATGGCTCTGGAAGTTTGGGACCTGAAAAAACTGCCAAAAATAGTAAATTGTGCTACAATTAAGGAAACTGAAAGAAATAATGGGGGGGGTCCAAGTGGAAGAGGTGGGTAGCCACCAATATCCAGCTGGATTAGTCATGCCCATATATGTTAATAATTATGGTTAATACCACAATCAAAGGTTTACTGAGGTATCCTACAACATGATTGGCGATGCTCTTTTTGTACTTGATGTTCAAGTGGAACTATTGCATGTGGACCATTTCTTATAGTAGCCATTATATAATAATTTTCCTTTTTTTTCTGAATAAATTGAAAATTATTATTATCAGTGTGGATGATCATCTCCTTCCCCTCAATATATTGTGTCCACAATCGTCATGCATGCATGATGGAGAACATTTCCTTGTCATAGTTGGTGTATCTATGAACAATATTAGAGATTGTTTCAATATGATCAGCAACAAAATCTCCTTACTTAGTGAGAAATGCATTGATAACATAGTCAAATGCATATGTCTTAATCTCAAATGGTTGTTTTAGGTTTGGTATGGTGAAGACTAGTGTGTCGTAGAGGCGATGTTTCAAATCCTCAAATGATTTTTGTTGTGACTTAAAAAATATATATATATTTGATTTAGCTCCTCCCTTGGTCACTTGATGTAAGGTATAAGAGACATGAGAGAATCACAACAGTAACCTTCGGTAGAAGTTGGAGGCCCAAAAATCTATAAAGCCAGGGCTAGTTATCCCAAATGACTAGGTCCACGTGCACCCCATGTTAATCCAAAATGTATCCCAAATAGTGAATTCTCCATATTCCAAATAAGAATTTCTCCAAATTAGCATACAAATTGTGTTATCATAGGGTTCTCAAGACTTGATGAATGTGCTGCAAATATTTTTCCTAAGTTCTACTAAAGATGAGCATTTCATCCTAATATATGATCACAAAAGAGTCCATGACTATCTGTGGGATATCATCCATCATCCTCGTGAATCTTTTTGAAGCATTATTCAAGTCAAATTTCATGAACAACCACTTAAAAATTCCTTCAAACCTCAAGTGAGGAAACATTTTTTGGAAAATGCAATGTGGCAGTTGTTAATTCCAATTTTCCCTAACCTTAATATTTTCTTCTAAACCTTAATTATCTTTCTTGTGTTTATTTGTTATATCATTTCATCAAACAAATATCAAGAGAAAAAATAGTAAAAATAGTGGACATAGAAATTAGGCTCCAAGCCAGGAAAAACCCCTCCATGGGGAAAAGCCAAAAAATTGTTCTCTTCTTATAAAATCTGCTCCAAATGAGACAATTAAGACCCAAACCCTAGACCAAGTCCTCCTCCAAGTACCACGCCAGCCCTTCTAATAGAATGAGATCACCATGGCTCAAACATGCATCAACCATCTTCTAGATGCAACTTCGGCCCTATAGCTATTACAGAAACCCTAATATAGCGTCTTTAATAGATTCTCCTTTGAGCAAGAAAAATCCTCCCAAGTTCAATGAGGTCAAGACAAAATCTTTATTCTCCCAACAAATTGTACTGCAACTTGAACCCACAATTTTTTCCTCCTTTGCAGCTACAGAAACCCTATAATTTCACACGTGTAAGAGAGATAGAGCGCAAAAACAAGTTTTCCCTAAACTTCTTGGATTATTTTTGCCTTTTAGACCTTCCCTCCTTTCTTTCCTCTTATAGCCTTAGATCAAAATTCCTCTCTTGAGATCGAACTTTTGTGTGTAATGAGTGCCAAATGAGATTGAATCTACTCCTTTATATATCCTTTCCAAGGGGTTGAATTCCCTTCTTTAGGCCAACTTGAAGCTCACAAGGCCGATTTGTACTTTGGAGGTTTCTAGGACTTTCTAGACTCAAAATAAATTATTTTTAAAGATATATATTTCTTGGAAGGGTCTTATAAACATGATGTTGACTCTCTTGAGTCATGACAATAAATCCTATGACCCAAGAAACCCTAGAAACATGAAGAACATGCTTTTACCTAGAATACCACCAATAAAGAGCATGAAACCCGTGATTTAGAATAACAAATTTTTATTTTCTTCTTTTGTTTGCTACACAAGATACATATTGAAATGAGTACAACAACAACTATGAAGACTAGAACTAGTTAATTCTCCAACAACATCACACAATACCTAATCTTTGAATGGCTTGATGTCATACAACAAGCGATATTTCTAAATAACACGAGTGTATCATCCCTAGCTCAACCAATTAATGGTGCATGTTTGGGGTTGTGACACTATCGATAACTTTGATCTCTTAATGACCTCAGCTAAGATTGGGTTCTTCTTAATTCCACTATCGACAATGAAATGTAGTGGGCTCCCCTTCACCCATACCCCTAAATGGAAGAGATCCCCCCCGCCCCCCTCCTTAGCATCCTCTGACTCTTATGGTTGGATCTTTTATGATCACAATGGTAGCATTGGGTTTTTCATTAATGATCTAATTTCCTTTATCTTGGTCCAAATTATAATATGAGCTAGTCTATTTAATTTTCTTTAAACTCAACCAACAATGATTGTTTCAAGCACAATTCATCATTGTTGTGCTCAATGATTTTTTGGAACGCACACCAATTTTTTGAAACTTCTATTAATTAATATAATATAATATCATTTTAGGACATAAACTAACTATAATTGTGGTAACTTATCATTAGAAGAGAGAGAGGGTAGTAATGCTCATTCACAAGAAGCTATTACTAGAGGCCAAAATATTGGTCTCTGAACATAAATAAAAACTCCAAAAGGTATAAAACCCAACCCTAGACAATTAATTACCAAAAGGTTTATGGGAATTGAGGTGGTTAGTTCATACCTCAACTTCCTATAGGCATAACTTTTGCATGCAATATTTTTCTAGGGTGTACAATGGTTTGATGGAAATAACTTACTGAAAATTACTACTTTTGATTGGGGATATGGCATTCCATTTTAATACATGGCCTCCCATATCGCCAAAAATAATTTCTTAGGGCCTCAAAATGGCCTTGGAAATTGGGGACCCAAAAAAAAAATCCAAGAAGATAGAGAATCATTGAGTTAGTGGAAGAGGTGAGTGACCACTGATATCCACCTGGATCCAAAGAAAGAAGATTGATGTAGGGAATCAGAAGTGCATCTTCTTGGGGTACTCAAATACCACCAAGGCATATCATCTTTATGATTATGTAATCAAGAATTTAATTCTTTCTATAGATTGTTTTTTCTTGAATCCACTAAGAAAGAGAAAATTGTTAACAATATGGAGGTGATGTAGATGATATCGATGTTCCATATGGTTGTGAATTGAATTTATCTACTATATTTGAACCAAATTATTTTCAAGAAACTCATTTTTATGATAAGTGGAAAGAATCCATGCAAAAGGAGTATGATGCTCTCATAAAAAATAGAACATGGAAATTTGTGACCCCTACATTCGGAACCAAACCAATTGATTTCAATTGGTTCTACAAGAACAAGTAGAAATTAGATGGCTCACTTGACAAGCACAAAGTGAGGCTTGTGGCAAAAGGATTTTCATAGAAATAAAGCATTGATTATGAAGAGACTTTTTCCCTTATGAGAAAATAGGCTACCATTTGTACTCTATTTATCTTGGTGGCACATAATGGACTATAAATTCATCAAATGGATGTGAATATTACCTTCTACAATGGATATTTAAAGGAAAATGTCTTGGCCATATGATTTTTTTGTGAAGGGACAAGAATAGAAAGTATGTAAATTCATTAGATGCTAATATTTCCTGAAACATGCATTGAAATCATGTATGAAAGGTAACAAAGTATCTTTTGAAATTGAATTTCAAGGACTTTGATTTTGATCATGCAATTATATTTGTCAAGAAAGTTGGACAAACTATTGTATATCTTGTAGCATATATAGATGAGCTATGCATAACATGGAATAATGAAAGCCATATATCCATAAAGAAAGAGTTAAAAAAGGATTTGAGATGATATATTTGGGGCATATTCACTATTACTTGAGCAATGAAGTGACTCAAAATCCAAAGTACATATTCATCTCCTAAAATAAGTACATAGGAGAATTTTTGAAAAATTTGGCATGGTTGAGTGTAACACTTTATGTACTCCAATGGAATATATTTTGAATCTCACGCCAAAATAAGGAAATAAATTTGAGGATACAACCAAGTACAAACACCTTGCGGGAATTCTTAGCTACCTTACTACCAATATATTTCATTCATTATTGGGATTATTTACAGGTTTATGAAAAAACCTTGTGAAGGGCATTGGTCTATTGCAAAAAGAGTTCTAAAATACTTGAAGGGAACTCAATACTTTGGACTCAAGTATTCAAAGGTGGATAAAATTCAGCCTAATTATATCTTTTGATTCAAATTTTGATGGAGATAAAGAAAAGTTAGTGTCAATTCAAAGTTATCTCATGAGTCTTGGATCAACAGTTGCCTTCTATAGATTACACAAATAGTCAATTTCAAAATATTTCAAAATGGAGGTGGATTGTAAAATCAACAAAGGAGATTACGGTGGCTCAAAAAACATTAGAGGAAATTTCAGACTAAAGGTGGCCTCCTAAGGAAAATTCATAAAATAATAGTTAAAATAATAAAATAAGAGTTATGAATTTTGGAGGGAAAAGAATAAAACTATTTTTTTAATCGTATTTTTGCCTTATCTCCTTATATGTTTACTCCAATTTCAAGTGTATACACTCGTTGGATACAGAATTAAATTTCGCATCCAACGAGTACCCATTATGCATACTTTTGAGAAGACCCACATATATAAAAATTGTAAATACATTAAAAAAAAGTGTTAAACGCATTTTTTTAATGTATATGGAATTTGTATCCATGTGAGTCTTCTCAAAAGTATGCATAATGGGTACTCGTTGGATGCGAAATTTAGTTCCACATCCAACGAGTGTCTACACTTGAAATTTGAGTAAACCTATAAGGAGATAAGCCAAAAATACACTTAAAAAGGTAGTTTTTATTATTTTCCCTCCAAAATATTTACATGTACCTCTTTTTAAATTTAAAGGATTTTGATTGGTTTACATATTATGACATGGAAATTACGTGAAATTTTCATGTGCACTTTTAGGCTAAATCTTCCTCTAATATGATACTCGAAGATTCCTAGGAGAAAGAGGTGAATTATACTCTTCCATCTAATAATAACTTTGCAATCAAGTTGGCCAATAATCCTATATTCCATGGTCAAACCAACCATATCAACACAAAGCGCCATCTGATTCGATATCATGTAGAGGTTAGGACTATTCATTTCATAAATTATTCTTAAAATGAGCAAACTATTGTTAAATTAACCAACATTCTTGGAAGAAAAAAGTTTCAAAAGCTCATAATTATTCGGGTACTTACAATAACCCCTTTGATTTAATTAGGGGGATGTTAGATACTTAATTCTTAAATATTGAGTAAATTGTAAGTATTCTTGTAAATAAAAATGTTGGAGGAATATGAAGATTCATAGGGGAATAATAAGAATCATTTGAAGGTCTTGGAAGATGAATGTTGAATTTTGTAACTATGTTCGGTCTTCATAATGCACATATGGACACTTGTATTTATATTGATTATTGTAAAGCATATTTAAATGCTAGAGTCAAAAAGAGAAATATATTTTTATTCAAAGTTCCATTACGACTTTTAAAAGAACAAAATTTAAATTTTTGAAATTGAAATTTTGGCTCCAAGTTTGTCAAGTCAGCCTCCCTCCAAGTCAAGTTGGCCCTGGGCAGATTCACACCCATTCGACCCAGTAGATCACTATATAAAAGAAACCCGACCTCATTCTTTTACACCAAATTCATCTCTTTCTCTATCAATTTTATGGGTAAGCAAGTGAATGACAAGAAGGACTAAGAGGACGAAATCATCTTCTCTCTCTCTCTCTCATAGCTCGCATGTGTGTAAGGTCTCTATCTCTCTTTGTATTTCACAGTTTTTGGGAAGTTCTGCTGTTGGGGACCAAAATTTTGGGTAGTTTTAAGGGCCAAAGTTTCTCAAATTCTGGTAGTTGTAGGGGCTGGAGTTTCTGGAATTATGGTAGTTGTAAGAGGGATGAAATTTTGGGTCAAATCAGGTAAAGAAAAGGACTGGATCGGTTTGGGAGACTTGACTTGGAGGGTTTGACCAAGTTTAACCATATGTCTAGGTTTGTCTCTTGTTAAGAAAAATAATTTCTCTATTAAATAAGGTTGTTGGGTTTTTCCGCTTTGTGGGTTTTACTAGGGTAAATCTTGTCTCTCTTTATGCATTGTGATCTCTATTGTTCTATTGTTCTTGTATCATTGAATTTCTGAAGAGTAATTGCTTAATGATATATTGGAAAATTAAAAGAAGATCATCATCATTAGAATTAATTATTAGTTTTTCATAAATACTATAAAACTCAATAATGAAACCAAGAGCCATCTCATCAATGTATTTATGTATGGATTGCATTAATGCAAAATACACCCATGGAGTTATTCCTTCAACTTGACACTCCTCAATATATATGGTCCAAAACATGATCGCCAATAATTTTGGAAAGGTTTAGCAGAAAAAGGACAAACAGAATCCATGTCAATCATCCTTAATTGGGACCTAAATTTTAGAAACTCATGAAGAGAAAAAAATTGGAGCACAAATGCCAAAATGGACCCTCTTGTCGATTTCTTTTCATATTTGTTTGAACACAAAAAATTTCAACATCAAACTTGGTAACCCTAATAGTAATAGCATGGAGTAATAAGAGGAAAGGTGAGGATTTGATTAGAAAAAGTTTCAAATACTTTCTCATCAAGGACTCTTTTCTTAACACTTTCCATAGATATATATATATATATATATATATATATATATATATATATGAGGTTTTTACCTCTAGGGGTTTTGATAGTTGGACAAGACCCCTCAAATTCCCCCTTCCCCTTTTAAATTTAATCCTCACTGGCTTTACCATCCCAAATATCTTCATAAAATAACAAACGAATAGAGACGTTTATCAAGGAGCTAAGAGATATTATGATGCATTTCCAAAAATTCTCATCAAAATGAATCCAATCTCAAAGGAATGGAGCAAAGAGAATTTGGGGATTCTGAAATTATATGTTAACAAATAAAACACCAACTATCAATGTTGCATGGGTGGGTCTACACAACCAGCCCTTCCACATAGGAAATTGAGGAAATTTCATCTTTTAAAGTTCAAAGGGGTACTCTCTTTCGCTAGGAAGACGCTTAATGTTGCATGAAAATATAAGTGATAACCAAAACACTGCATTTTTTCATAAACAAGCCACAACCTAAAATATGTAAACTCTATTTGGAGAATCATTGATCACAAAAGTATTGTATGCGAAAATTTTGACTCAACTAGTGATGTCAAGGTCTCCCATTACAAGGCATTGTACACACGATCTCAAGAGGAAACCTTGTGGAGTGTGATTTTGATTGGTTGAGCATTTACAAATTGGATCAATGAGGACAATAAATCATTCATGGTTCTAGTTATAATTAAATAATTCAAGATGGTCATACATAAGTTAAAGTCAAATAAGTCTTCAAAATTTTATAGGTTTCCTATAGAATCCTTGAGGATATTTTGAGAGCTCATACAATGTGATCTCTTAAAGTTAATGCCATAGTGAAGATGAAACCATTGAATACCTTGTGATTTTAACTCAACTTTATTAAATATTATATAAAAAGTAAACAATTATTCTCTATTTGATCATTTCCACCATATTCATTTTTCAATTGCAGCCACAAAATCATTTCCAATATCATTTCTCATTGACTCAAGTGATCCCTCTCCACCCATATATCTGAAGGAAAAATTAGATTCCTCCATGGAAAGGACATTCAAGATTTCACTGTATCAACATAGGAGATCCTCCACACTATTAATACCTTCAATCGATCATCAAAATAAACTTATCCAAATCTTTCCACATATTGAATTGCCTATATTTGTGAATGATACTCATTCAAGTTGGGTTTTCCTAGCCTTTCATTTTTCAAATTGAAACTTGCATTATTTCGCCATCCTTCACCATCCTTATTAACAACTCTACATCTTTTTTCTCGGCTACCCAAGGTCTCCAACAAGGGATCCCTCTCTCTCCACTTCACTTTTTGATCATCGCTTGGGGCCTAAGTTGGCTCATTAAGGTAGAATTTAGTAAAGGAGATATGAAGGGGATCAAGATATTTGACTCAATCCATCTCTCCCATCGTACTACATTTGTTTGTATTGTTGTTGGAATAAATCAAAAACATTCATTTGACTTTGTACATTATAGAATTTTAGAAGGAGATCGTCACTTGATTTCTTTTATTTATTTTCCATTATTTTGAGATGATGCTAACCTATTTGGGCTTTCACCTCAAATCTAACAACTAAGGAATCAGGAATTGGTCTTGGATTGTGAAGAATGTCAAGGTAAGGATAAATCATTGCAACCATCGGTGGATCTCTAGGGTAGGCAATATAGTATTAATCATAATGTAGTATTGGTTTCTTGGGAAGTATAATCTCATCCCAAGTATACAGGAGTTTGGGGAATCAAAGATAAGAACATATTTTCCAAATCACTTGGTAGCAGTGGGGGTAATTATTGTGGTTTTCCTACAAAATGGGATTTATTTGTTGATGGGATTTTTGCATGAGGAAATATTCCAAATTGGGATATATTGTAGGATGATTTCATATAGGAAGAGATAAGGATAGGTTCCAAAAATGAAGGCCAACATGTTATTAGGGATGATGAGAAGAATGTTGCTCTTGCTTCGAAGGGAAAAGGTAAAGTAAAGAGAAGTAGGGGATTTGCTTCTATAAAAAACATTAGCAAAGTGAAATAATTTTCATGCCACAATATTGGTCAATATGCAAGCTAATGTCCATACAAGAAGAAGAAGAAGAAAGAGGAACATGTAAAAACAACATCAACTAAGAGCGATGACTTTGCAGAGAAATTCGAGAGAGAGATTTCTCTTTTCACATGTATTTCAAGGATTCGTATTGTTGTGTATGAGGAAAATTGGTTATGGCTGGTGGAAAATGAAGCATCGAATCACATGATGTGGATTAGGTCAGTGTTCCACAACATTTTAGAGACAAGCTCATATTATCTTCTGAGTCGTGGAGCTAGCACTACACATACAATAACAAGGGTTGAATGTGTTAGATTCCAACTAGAGTCAAGAGGATTTCTAGAGGTGATAGGGATGTTATTTGTTCCAAGGTTAATGGTACACTCTCATTAACAATGTTGGAGGATGATAATTATATATTTATGTTCTACGATGGACAGGTGTTTCTATGTTCAGAGGGAGTGACCTTGGATGCAGTAGTATTGCTTGGAATTAGATAGAGGTAGTCATAAATGTTGATTGGACAACCTCATGTGGGTGTATCCAAGGGGATCTTGGATACAGAATTAGTGTTAATTACTAAGAGGGGACATGTGAATACGAAGAGTGATTCTTCACATACTTCCAAGAGACTTGGTATGATATGACATTGATATATTCTTGGGAGTCTGATAGGAATCCTCAGAACATGGTTGGTTGTGACAAATTCTTAGCTTGTGTTTCAGGTCAAGTAGCAGGACAAGGTTCAGGGTCAGAGGGTACAACTATAGGTACGGATATGGGCTTGGGGACAAATCTAAGTGCAGGGGGTTCTTCCAGAAGTACCTCCCTCGCTAAGAAGGAGTTTTTTAGTTTGTAGCATGGGCAAGTACTTTTGCATAGACCTTGTGTCTAGGCATGCAGAAGTCGCCCGCATCTTATAGAACAGTTGCTCTAGGTTGAACAAGTTGTTGATATACCTTAGACTAACTTAGGGAAAATAAAATACTAATATATTGGTGTATTAAGCTAAAAAAAAAAAGGAAAATTAAAGTAGTTTACTTTAATGAATAAATTTTAATCTTAGTCATCGATCTCAAATGAGGTGATATCTAATTTCGACCATCAATCACTTTGAGATCAGGGTTGAAGTTTTATTTCATTGTAAATTTATAAAATTAAGGCTAAGGTGAGGAGAAGACACACAACATTAGCACAAGGTTGAAAGCGACATCTCAGTGGGTGTGTGCTAGGTCAGAGAGAGTGCAAAAGGGTTGAGATTGAGATCTACAAGAGAGAACAAATTTGTTGGATCAAATAATATATATTGTAATATGTAATTTCTCAGCTAGGCCATTATCCCAGGGTAGAAGCCCAAGTAAGTTCTAAGTTTCTATTAATGAAGAATTGATTTGTTGGGATGAATTATATTTGTGATTATGTGATTCAAATCATAATTTTCTTTCATTGAATATTGTGTTAGGTACATCATTGTGTATTTGTTTGGTAATTTTTTGCTTGGAATTAAATGTTGGGTGTTGGGTTTGTGTAAAATCTAACATTCACAGCTAGGGGAACTTGGAAATTGATTAATATGAAAGGGCTTTGGCATGAAATTCCATGCTAAAAATACATTTCCCCCACTCATTTGGAGGACTAGTTGTGAAACCATAGCAAGAAGCATGAAGTGGGTTCAATGTTTTGGAAAATCAGCTCATATTGTCATGAATTATCTATATTGGAAGATAGAGAATGAAACCAAGGTTAGAATAGGATCTAATCATGGGAGCAAGGTAAGACCAAGGTTACATTATGCCTTTTTAGTTATAGGAGGCACTAAGAAATTAAAATTTCATCAATCTTAATCAAGTGGAAATAGGCCAAGGTATTCTCCAACAAATATGATTAACGACATAGAAGTTTGGATCACATGGGATAGAATGAAAAAAATGCGCAGAATTTTTCAGTGGACTATATTAAGTTGGAATAAATTTTAAAGAGGAAGACAGTATAATATGGGAAGTCAGTCTGGCAAACAAAAGTTCCAATTTTCGTCTAAGATATCAATCATGATTACCTGTCAACATAACAATAGCCTCCCACCAGTGGAGAACTAAAATTTGGGAAATCTTAACTTACCTGAAGACCATAGTACATGGTAATCAAGGATGCAATCCTATTGAAATATGTAACTACGTTCGGTCTTCATAATGACATATTTAATCATGAGTTAATGTATTTTTTGTAAAGAGAAAAATAAATTTATTATTGTCATTCTTGAGGCATGGGTTTTGTTGTATCTCAAGAAACAATCCCTTGGATGTGGTAAGGAATCAGTGCTTAAGAAATTTTATAAATGTATTTCAAAATTACAATATCAAATGGCCTCTATTTAACACGTTTGAAATTTAATTACTTAATACCCTCAATAATCTGATATAATGAAAGCCTTCATAATGCCATAAACTATTGATATTTGAATGAAATGAAAAGAAGAACTGTAAGGGAAACTCAAAATGATATGCTGAAAACACAGAATCTACCACTTTTAAGTTTCAGAGGAAATTCATGGAGAGAGAGGAAAATCGAAATAATATGTTGTAAACACAGAATCTATTAGTTTAAAGTTTCATCATGAGTTTGTGAAGAGAGGGGAAACTCGAAATAATATGATGTAAACACAAAATCTATTACTTTTGAGTTTCAGAGAGAATTTGTGAAGGGAGAGGAGATGGAGTGAAGGAGTGCACATCAAGGATTGTTTAACTCTTACTTACATATGTAAAAAGAGACCCACAGCTACATTACTTCACTACATTCAAAGAGGAATAAACACAGAGCGAAACTAGAAAGACATATCAACATCAATAGGTGTAGGAAACTTGATACTCTTTCATTAATTTCTCATAAAATTCAGTACCAAATTAACAGTCATCCAGAGGTCCAAAACTCGGAACCTCTTTTATTTATTTCTACCTACTTAAATACATCAAAGTAGTTCATAACTACTGAACTTCTTGAAACTACTTGACTACCTAAACTATGAATATTACTTATGCAATCATACCAAGAAAAAAAATTGAAACTGGAAATATCGGTCGTTTTGTTGAATCTGATGTTGTTGATGCATCCCCCCGAAGTGTTGAGGTGTCCTTTCTAGTTATGATGTGGTAGCTTCATAGTTCTGTAACAACGCCTCAGTGCCTGACTTGACCCAGCTGTCGTGCTTCCTATAGTGCCACTATATGTTCTTCTGCCTAACTCTGCCTATGCCTTTGTGTGTGTCTGCAGTGTTTTGTCTTCTCTTCATCAACCACCGCAAGACTTGGACTTGAACCATATTCTGCTCACCTTTGGAGAACGCATCGCGTCCGCTTTCTATCTCATTCTGGCGTTTCACCGACTTTACATTATAATCCTCCTTTCTTCCTCTAATGCGATTTAACACCAAAATTGCCTTACCTCCGGATTTGAAAACCTTTGGAGTTCACCTTTGAAACCACATCACATCTGCCTGCAAATCGCAGATCGGGGATTTTTTTATGAGACATGGAAGATAAGTGTTAAACTGTGCAATGTGCGAAGTGCGACAGGCGAAGGTGACATGGCAAGCAGAGGTGGGGCCAATCACAAATCGCAATCGGTGATATGGAGCTTTACCACACTTCGCACTTCGGCGATCATAACATGTTCCTTTAGTGCCTTTCCTCCAAACCTTGCGATGTGCGACATGTGATCGCATCGCATCACAATATCGCAAGTTTAACCATATTACAAACTCATATCCTTTACCGAATGCGATATGTGATACGATCTTCGTCGTCCATCTCTTCGTTCCAGTTCTGCACTTTGATCCTGACCATCTGTTTTTCCCTTTACGCTTCCTCCAAAACTCTTAAGTTTTTAAGGGAAATGCGCCATCTCTTTGCCTTCAAGAAATTATTTTGTTTGCTCCACGGTGCAAACCTCCTGAGCTTATCCGGTGTTCTACCGCGCTAGTCCCTCCTGAGCTTGCAAATGAGCCCGACTCGACCTTGTCTAGTGTGTAATGTTCTAAACGTGCCCATCGGTCCGGCTCTTGAACTGTTTTGCACGTGAATGAGCCAGACTCGACCCACCTTCACATCTCATCATGTAATGTTAATGTCCCAACATATAAATCAAAATTCTTCTACGACACACAAAATTTTACATTTTCTATCATATATGCTTTTTTGGTGTTTTAAAAAATATTTCAAAGGTAAATGCAAATGAGCCACAACATCTGGCTCCACCTGGGGTTAGTGATTTTTTCCACAGAAGTGCTAAGAACTAAAAATTAGTGCCTTATCCATTGGGCATGGATTCAAATATTTCTTGGTGACATATGAACAATGAGAAATGCGGTATTTTCAATGGTGGAATGTTGACTTTTAATGCTGGAAATAATGCTTTAGATACTGCTCGTTCACAGGCAGTTGTACTAACTCTCCATCTAGATCTTCCAAAATGAATGTGTTATTTGACCTTGCCTTAGAGATTATGTATGGACCATACTAGAGAGGGTAAAATTCACCATACTTCCCCTTTTCTTCTCATCTGGTGTCCCATCTTAGTACCAAATCTTCTTCTTGAAAGAGAACTTCTTTCGCTTTTCTGTCAAATAAACTTCATCTTTTCCTGAAAAGTAATCAAGTTATCCCTGATTTTGTTTATTTTTTCACTTGATTCAATTATTTTGTTCAATCTTCTTACAAGAGCATTAGGTTCTTCCTGAGCTTCTTGAAGGAAAGAAATCACTGGTTTGGCCAGCTGAGTAGGAAATAGTGCTTGAGTTCCATAAACCAGTTCATAGGGAGACTTTCCAGTAGATCTCCTGGTAGTGACTCGAACTGCCCAGAGGGCAAACTTCAACTTCATACCCCAATCCTTCTGATTCTCGGTGATTGTCTTCTTCAAGATTCTGACCAATGTCTTATTGGAAGACTCTGCCAATCCATTCCCTTGGGGATGATACGCTATGGAATGTGATACAATTACGTTATTTGTTTGACAAAAATTAATGAAACGAGCAGAGTTGAATACCTAAGCATTATCAGTCACAATTTTGACTAGACATCTGAATCTGCTGAAAATTGTTTCCTCCAGAAACTTCATCACTACTTGGTCATTCGCCTTCTTAGTGGGTATTTCTTCAACCCATTTTGTAAAATAATTAGTGGCAATTAGAATCCACTTGAACTTTCCACTTGATGGTGGATTGATCTCTCCAATAAAATCCAATCCCATAGCCTGAAAGGTTCTTCAATTAATACTTGGATGACAGGTGATGGAGCAAGTTTTTTTCTTTTCAGCAAACAACTGACACTTCTGACAACTTCTAACCAGTCTATAAACATCTGCAAATAGGGTTGGCCAATCGAAGCCTGACTTGAGAATTTTATGAGCAGTGACCTTCCAACTATAATTTCCCCCACACATACTTTCATGATATTGTTTGGTGACTTCAATAGATTCTCCTTCGGTCAAATATAACAACAAAATACCAACAGGATCTTTCCAGTATAGCTTTGCTTCTACGATAACATATGGCTGAGACTTGAGCTTGAGAGCTCTGTATTTGTTCTATTTAGTGAATTTGGACAAAAAAAGAAACATAGATAATGCACAATATATTTATACCAATCAGAGCACAAAAATTTGTATTGAATACATGTTTTGGACTTGCTTTGACCTTCTTCATTAACAGCTCCATCTGCTCGTGCCAACAGATTAATTCCCAAGGCTTGGAAATTTTTCTTTGTCAACAACTTCGCTAACCCCTGTCCCTTGAACAGCTTGGTGGGTTTGATGTCCAAATCATACTCTTGGATTTTTGCTATCCACTCCCCCCTTTTTCCTTCAACATCACTTTGGACCAGCATGTCTTTCACAACAAAATTAGGAACATAAGAAGTTATTTGGGGTTGTAACACATAAATCATGAAGGCTTTCAGTGCTTTGACCAAAGCATATACTTATTTCTCCATAATATTGTATTTGAGCTCAGCATCTATGAGAAATTTACTGAAAAATGCAACTGGCTGCTCCTTACTATATTTGTTTTTCTGCAGCAACACCGCAGCAATAGTAGTGGGGGATGCAAATGAGAATACTTGAAAGGCCTTTTGATATTCTGGACTAATCAGAATTGGAGCTTCCTGCAGTGCTTCCTTTATTCTAGCAAATGCTTCTCTTGCTCACTTATCCCATTTCACTTCTACATTTTTCTTCAACATATCTGTTATACTTCTCACAATCTCAGCATAATTGGGCACAAATCTCCTTAGAAAGATTATTTTTCCCACGAATCTCTAGATGTCTTTCTTGCTTCAGGGTAAAGGAATTGTATGAATGGCTTCCACCCTTGCTTGGTCAATATTTACTCCTTGTTTAGAAAACATGTGACCCAATAATTTACCTTCTTCTAAGGCAAATAAATATTTCTTGGGATTTAATGACAAACCAAACTTTCTGCACTTTTGAAATTTTTTTTGTAAATGCTCCAAGTGTTCATCATCTGATCCTGAGAAAACGGTTACATCATCCAGATATATAACTACAAACCTGTCACCAACGAAGGCTATGTCCATGGCCCTCTGAAATGTTGCACCTGCGTTCGTAAGGCCAAATGGCATCCTTGCATATATGAAGGTGCCCTAGGGCGTCATAAAAGAAGTATTCTTTTGATCTTCTTTTTCTACTGCTACCTGATTATACCCAGAAAATCCGTCAACCATAGACAACCTGTAAGCTCTTGTTACCTTCTATAAGACATAATCCATTTTCGGCAAAGGATAATTATCTTTTAGAGATGCTCTATTCAAATTCATGAAGTATACACACGATCTTATCTCTCCATTCTTCTTTCTTACAGGAACCAAATTAGAAACCCAGTCTGAATTTCTGAGAGGGACTATAAATTTCGCCTACAACAATTTCTTCACTTCTTTTTCGATTGGAGCTAGCAAAAATGGATTGATCTGTTTGAGCTTCTGTTTGTGTGGTTTAATTCCTTCTTTCAAGGGGATCTTATGCTGAATTAAGCTTTTGGCATATGTTTTCAAGTCTTCATATGACCAGGAAAACACATCCATATATTTCTTAAAAAGGTCAATGTATCTTTCTTTATAGTTTTTGGTAACACCTTTGAATAATTTCACTATTTTTGGTTCCTGCTAAGTTCCCAAATTACAATCTTCCATCTCTTCTTCTTTATGTGTTTTCTTTGAATCAACTGCAACATCATTAGAATCAAATAATCTTTCGAGGGGAACCAAACCTTTAGGGAGCACATTATATTTCAATTGGATAATATTCTGTTCACCTATCGACTGATTAAGGTTTCTTATTTCTGCTTTCTGCTCAGTTTGTTCTTCCTCTCAGTCTATCTCAGCATCTTCAAAGTTTCCAATCATTGTTAGGAACTGATTTATCTGTTCATCATCTTCAAACACCTTCCAATGTTTCACATTGTCAGGGATAGAAGGTCTATGTCTAATTTCAATTTCATACCTTAGCCTTGGATTTATTGGAGGTTTGAAGGTGCTCGCTGCAACTTCTAAAGAATCGGCCAATCTATTATCCTCCCTCGGAATATATTGAAGATTGAAAGCTTCCAAATAGTTTTCTATGAGATCCCAAACTTCATTCTTATATGATCTTAATCTCGAATGCTTAGTTTGACAATGATTTTTAATCTGCCTTATTATCAATTCAGAGTCACCAAAAATTGAAATACATTGAACTCCCATTTGTTTAGCAACTTGAAGGCTTGAGATTAAGGCCTCATACTCAACCACATTGTTTGTTGAATCAAACTCTAGTTTAAAAGAGAAAGGCATGAGGTTACCTTCTGTTGATATCAGCAAGAATCCAACACCTGCGCCTTCCTTGGAGTAGGCACCATCAAAGTAGAATTTCCAAATCTTCCTTGAGTCCAGCTCATTATTTACAATTGCTGAAGAGATTTGCTTACCTGTGTCTTCATCAAATTCTACATCTTCATGCAGCATGAAACAAGAAAGATCTTTTGTTTCTTGACTATAAATGGGGGAATTTCCTGCATATTTATTGGAGGTGGTCTTTACAAACCTTGTTTCCATGTACAATCTCATTTCTTCCCCATTAAAAACTGGAATGAAAGCAAAAGTGAAATATAATTTTAGAACACCTCCCAACTTTGCTCCCCAAGATCTTAACAGAAGCATTCCAAACCTGGCTGGGATGTCAGCAACCACTACATCCATGACTATACTCTTTTCTGGGATTTGTGCCAAAGAAACTGCTACATCTTTAATTAACCCAACACATTTCACCCTTTTGGAATCAAATGAATACATATCCCTATAAGGTTTGGTAATCTGCAAGTTAAGTTCTTTCATATCAAACAATGGCATGAGATTATGGGACGCTCCTGAGTCCAGCATGCAATTATGTAGAGTAAAATCATGAAGCAACAGAGAAATATGGAAGGGTGGAATAGAAGGATCTACTTTTTCTACATGAGGAACAAAGGTGACCACTGGATTTTCTTCTTGTAAATTCACCGTGTCACTTATATATTCCACCTGTGTGAGATTAATAAATTCTGAAATTTCTTTCTTGTACGCTGGTATTTTAGCTAATTCTAAAAGAGGTACCTGAATTTTAACCTTCTCCAACTCTTTTTCCAAACTGAAATCATGAGTTTTCTTAACCTTATTTTCAGGTTCTTCTTCACTCTTTCTAGAATTTGCCGCTTGTTCGGGTACAAGAAAAACTCTCTCCAAAATATTAGTGTCAATTGATTTGTTTTGGGAAGATTCAGTCTGCTGCACATTTGTTCTATTAAGTGAATTTATAGGTTGTTTCCCCTTACTGACCTGTTTCACAGGTTCTTTTTTTTCTAGAGTCGCCATTAGAGGAGGGATGGAACCTTGTTGTTCACCTTCATTATCCCGCACTCTAGATCTCTTTCTAGACCTTAAATCATACTTTTTATGTAACTCAGCTTGCATGAAAACTGTGAATTGTCTACAGTATTCATCCATTTCATTTTGATCAAAATATACTTCAGCTTCAGCATATTCTCCCTCACAATCTTACTCTTCATCCTCTTCTCTTGTATACATAGCAGATACCTGATCCTTGGCCTCCCTTTGGTCATCTTTTGTTGGCTCTGCGAGTGCTGCTTCTATATACAACAATGCTTGAACCTAGTCTTGATCTCTTCTTTCCCTCTGCAAAATTTGCAAGGGATGTCTTCTGAATTGAGGGTTGAACCCCCCTCGGTTTTGTTATAATTGTCTTTGGGAGTTTTTATTTTCCAAATCCATCTTTGCTATCTTATTTGTCAAATTTTTTATCACCTTTGTCATATCTTCAATTCTTAGATCTTGTAATGATTCTTCTTTTGCTTTCCCCTTTTCTTGGACTGGTTGTTTCCCCTTCGCCTTTCCAGCTACAGTCATATTAACTTCAATCTCTAAAGCATATGTTTGTATCTTCTCTAGAGTATGGGATCTCCTTTCTCTAAGTGTGAAACTAAATCGGCTTCAAAAACCCCAGCAAAAACCACCTTTGCTCCAAACGGAGGGGGCTTCATTTCTTTAGGAAAACTGTTATACAACTTATTGAATCTTTTGATACAATCTGATACATTTTCATCTACTTTTATTTTGATTGCATTGAATTCAATTAGTGAATATCCATGATCCCTTTTTTCACCCCATCTCTGAGTGAATCGATTTTCCAATTCTTCCCATGTATTAATAGAATCATCTGGAAATACCTTAAACCATTTCCTAGCCTCTCGATCCAGATATTGAACAAAGAGCCTTATTACAACATCAAGATGTTCTACATTCAAATTTTCAGTAAAATTACAAAACATAGGCAAGTGTTCTTCTGCAGTTATTTCATCTTCTCCAGTAAAACGTGGGAGTAATTTAAGATATTTTTGAGGCATTTCATTGATTGGTTGAGGAAGGTTAAGTGGAGCATATATGTTCAAAAAAAAGGCTGGTGCTTCCATGTTTGCACCTTAATTTACTGTTCCTTGGTTAGATGCAGTCGACAGACCCGTTGTGAAAATGAACGAAGGTGGAGGCAAAACTAATATGGGGATAGGCTGATGGACAATAGCACAGGGACGAGCAACTAAAGTTTGTTGAGCTTGAGTAAAAATAAACGAAACAGACTCAAACGAGTGTTCTTCCACCTTAGGTTCTTGAAAATAAAGTGGTGTGAAAGGTGAATATTGTTCCAAGGAAGGAAGTATTTCAGAAATATCTTCAAACAAAGGATTACTAGAACTATTGTCAGGAGAAGAAAATTTAGGATCAGGGGTTGAAGGAGTTTCAGGTTTCTAAGCCTTTTTAGAAACCAATATTTTTGGATCTGGAAAATCAGGGATTATATGCTGTGAGGTATCTGACCTTGTGTGAGGCCTTTTGAAAGCCAGAATTTTGAAAATAACAAACACAACCCCATATTTCCTCCTCACTAAACAACCAGAGAAAATAATGTGAAAAATCCAGGGAAAAATAAACTTCGTTTCTTCATCCCCAACAACGGCGCTAGAAAATATTGTATCTCAAGAAACAATCCCTTGTTTGTGGTAAGGAATCAGTGCTTAAGACATTTTATAAATGTATGTCAAAATTACAATATCAAATGGCCTTTGTTTAACACCTTTGGAATTTAATTACTTAATACCCTCAATAATCTGATATAATGAAAGCCTTCACAATGCCATAAATTGTTGATATTTGAATGAAATTAAAAGAAGAACTATAAGGGAAACTCAAAATGATATGCTTAAAACACAGAATCTACCACTTTTAAGTTTCAGAGGAAATTCATGGAGAGAGCGGAAACTTGAAATAATATGATGTAAACACAGAATCTATTACTTCAATGTTTCATTACGAGTTTGTGAAGAGAGGGGAAACTCGAAATAATATGTTGTAAACATAGAATCTATTACTTTTGAGTTTCAGAGAGAATTTGTGAAGGGAGAAGAGATGGAGTGAAGGATCGAACATTAAGGACTGTTTAACTCTTACTTACATATGTAAAAAGAGACCCGCAGCTACATTACTTCACTACATTCAAAGAGGAATAAACACAGAGCGAAACTAGAAAGACGTATCAATATCAACAGGTATAGGAAATTTGATCTTCTTTCATTAATTTCTCAGAAAATTCAGTACCAAATTAACAGTCATCTGGAGGTCCAAAACTGGGAACCTCTTTTCTTTATTTCTACCTACTTAAAAACATCAAAGTAGTTCGTAACTGTTGAACTTATTGAAACTACTCAACTACCTAAACTGTTAAGATTACTTATGCAATCATACCAAGAAAAAAATTTGAAACTAGAAATATCATTTGTTTTGTTGAATTTGATGTTGTTTATGCATCCACCCAAAGTGTTGAGGTGTCCTTTCTGTTTATGATGCGGTAGTTGTACAGTTCTATAACAACGCCTCAGTGCCTGACTTGACCCAGCTGTCGTGCTTCCCACAATGCCACAATATGTTCTTCTGCCTGACTCTTCCTATGCCTTTGTGTGTGCCTATTGTGTTCCGTCTTCTCTTCATCAACCACCGCAAGACTTGGACTTGAACCATATTCTTCTCACCTTTGGAGAGCGCATCGCGTCCGCTTTCTATCGCATTCTAATGTTTCACTAGCTTTACGTTATAATCCTCCTTTCTTCCTCTGACGCGATTTAACACCATAAATGCCTTACATCCGGATTTGAAAACCTTTGGAGTTCACCTTTGAAACTGCATCGCATCTACCCAGAAATCGCAGATCTGGGATTTTGTTATGAGACATGGAAGGTAAGTGTTAAATTGTGCGATGTGCGAAGTGCGACGGGTGGAAGGTGACGTGGCAAGAAAATGTGGGGACAATCGCAAATCGCAATCGGCGATATGGAGCTTTACTGCACTTCGCACTTCGGTGATCATAACATATTCCTTTAGTGCCTTTCCTCCAAACCTTGCGATGTGGGGTATGTGATCGCATCACATCGAAATATCGCAAGTTTAACCATATTACAAACTCGTATCCTTTACCGAATGCGATATGCGATACGATCTCTACCATCCATCTCTCTATTCCAATTCTGCGCTTTGATACTGACCATTTGTTTTTCCCTTTGCACCTCCTTTGAAACTCTTAAGTTTTTAAGGGAAATGTGCCATTTCTCTGCCTTCGAGAAGTTAGTTTGTTTTCTCCACGGTGCAACCCTCCTGAGCTTATCCGATTTTCTGTCACGTTAGTCCCTCCTGAGCTTGCGAATGAGCCTGACTTGACCCTGTCCGGTGTGCAATGTTTTGAATGTTCCCATCGGTCCGGCTCTTGAATTGTTCTGCACGTGAATGAGCCCGACTCGACCCACCTTCAGATCTCATCACGTAATGTTAATGTACCAACATATAAATCAAAATTCTTCTACGACACAATTTTACATTTTCTATCATAAACGCTTTTTTGGTGTTTTGAGAAATATTTCAAAGGTAAATGAAAATGAGACACAACAGGTTTCATGCTCAATGGAAATTTATTTTTAAAGGTCAAGCACCCATTGAGTGCTTCTAGGGCTTGTCATTAAGTATGAAATTAAATTGAGTCGTTGTCATGTGTGGAAAACCCTTTTGGGCATGTTATGTATTGTAAAGAAAATTTACTTGAGTCTATATTAGAGTCAAAGACCCTCCAAGACCTTGTCAAGATGCAAACAACAAGTCACCCTATCAAATAGTGACAGGTCGGCCTAGGAACAGTGACAAGTCCGCCCACAAGCAGTGACATGAAGCCTATATATAGAAAGCTCAACCTCATTTGTAAGGGTATCAATCAAGTTCGTGGAAGCACAAGAACGGAAAATAATACCTAGCAAAGGGGGGGAGAATATAAGGAAGAGGGAATCAAACTTTTTAAGGATTTTCTTTGGGCTATTCACCTCACAAGTGCGAGATATTTAGGACTACCTTCTGCTGCAGAAGTACTGAATTACAGACACACAAGGAAGCCAATATTTGTCTCTCAAGAAGTCTCCATTGCAAGCCAAGTTTCCTAGGAGGAGACACCATTCCAAGAAAAGGCGAAAAATAGGGTAAAACACCTTATTCTTCCACACGTGCAGAAACTAGGGTTTTTTCCTAGTTTACGTAGTAGCCAAAAATTGTAGTCCCAGTTGCAGGTCCGAAGTTGAGGTCGAAGCAGAGAGTTGCAGTAGTTGTGAATCTGGATTTACTTGGGTTGACTTTTCTAGAATAAAGTTCTTCAAATGAGAAATTTGACTTGGTCTTGGAGGAGTTTTGGTCAAGGGTCATAGGTATTGGAATTCATCATTTGAAGTTCTATAAGAAGAGAATAATTCTTGTAGGTTTTCCTCTCAAGAGGAGAGGTTTCGGCCCTAGTTGATTTCCTATATCTTATGTCCTCTGGTCTCATTGTTATTCATGGTTTTTTAGTTGTTTGATGATAAAAAAACTAATTATAATCAAGTGAAAGAAGAAGCTAACTAAGTAAAAATACATCACAAAAAGTTATCAAGTAAGATAAATCATCTAATTTGTTGCCCCTATATTTCTCAGCATGGTATGAGAGCTAACGGTGACAAGATAAGGAAAGGAAACTTGAAGAATAACCATCAAAAGCAGTATCAAGAAAGGTAAATATATCAAAAAGGAAGGGCCAAGTAAAAGGAAATCATCAAGGACTAACCCACTCATCATCTTGAAGGAAGGAACTAAGAAGGCCTCAAAACCCTAGCTCATTCAAGAAAGGTTCTACACTCAAAGAATTCTTGGAAAGATCATACATCATTATCACAAGGAAGAGAAAGACCTCAAGGACCCTAACTCCACTCAAAGAAGGACTACACATTTGAAGCATCTTGAAGTCCCCATTTCAAGGGAGCAAGAAGAGGCATTTCCATAATCATAAAATGAATCAAGGTGTTCTCCATCTATTTGAATCAATAATCTCATCACAAGCATATTTGAAGAAGTACATCTCTAGAAGAAGCATTGTCATCTTAAAGGAAGTAAACATCATCATCAAAATCAAGAAGGCGTCAAGTTGAATATATCACCATCAAAGAAGCATCTTCACTTAAAAAGTAAGAATCCTTATATCTATGACTAAATCTACTATCAAAATGACTTCATTCTTCAAGGAGAGGAATAAATTGGTTGGGTCATCAAATTTCCTTGCATGGAAGAAGAGGACAAATTTGATCCTCATAGAAAATGAAGTCATTAGACATGTTACGGGTTTAATTGTTGAACTGCCAAAGGAAGAAGCTCAATCTCTAGTAAAGAATATGAAGGGGGAGATACGGGCCCAAATTATCCTTGTAGAATCTATCGAGGATTATCTCATCCCTTATGTATCAAAACTGGAGAAGTCAAAAGACATTTATGACAAGCTGGTAGAGTTATTCTCTGTAAGCACTACATGAGAAGTAGTAACTTTGAGAACCTAGTTGTATAAGATGAAGGTTTCAAAGTAAGAAGGGATAGCCGCATATATTATGAGGGTGTCACAAATACGAGACCAATTTCAAGATTTGGGGGAAATAATGTCCGACAAAGAGATGACCACCGTGATGCTCAACGCACTACCTAATGAATGGGGCAACTTTGTATCAAGCATCTATGGAAAGAAGAAAGCCATCCCATTCAGTGAGCTTCGATCATTATGTAAGATTGAAGAAACCAAGTTGAAGGAAAAAAGTGATGTGGGATCAAATGAACAAGTTCAAGCATTTGTTTCCATGGCTAGGAGAAAAGGACAGTTTGGAAAGTATGGTCCTAAAAAAAAAATATCGATATGTTAAAGATCCAATGCTATGGATGTCAATAATATGGGCATTTCAAGAGATATTTTCCTAAATTCAAGAAGTATAGCACGAAAATAAAATAAAGGAATGAAGCACATGTCACCGAAGAAGTGGAAGAAGCTGAGAAAAATAAATTAGAGGAAGTGAAAGATCTCTATTATGACTGGGATAGTCTCCTTCACTTAGTTCTTTTCAGTTTTTGTGAAAGATAGATATCATGGTGGAAAGCATTGTAAGCATTATAGGATGAATCATATTAGGAGATGGCATAATATTAGAAGCATATGATTGAAGCAAGAGTTCATGGCATCATTATTTTTTGGCTGCGCGCGCGCTTGCTCTGCGTCCCTGGAGCTCGGCCCTGCCGCTTGCTCTGCCCTTGGAGCTGCCTCCCGATCGGATCTTCCCCAGCGAGAGACTCCGCCCCTGCGCCCTGCTCTTTGGCGTTAGATCAGCTTCAGCGGATGGAGTTCCTGCATTGAACCTCTCTTCTTCAACCATGTCATCAGATGGAGTTGCCCTCCCGCCTTCTGATCTTGAGGCATTCCGATCCCTTGTTGCTGCTGCCAACAAGAGACCACCCTCGACCTCTCAGCTCAAGTTCGTTAAAAAACTGGACAAAATCCCTACGGTGTCGCTCCCGGTGGACGATGCCTGCCGAACAGCAATAAACCTGGCTGAGAGAGGTCTCATCGGCCAGTTCACCGGGCTATGGCCTTCACCAAAAGCAGTAGAAGATTGGGTCAAGCGAAACTAGTCGCCATTGGTCAAGGAAGGAGTAAAAAGTCATTTTGTAGGAAAGGGGTTCTTCGTTTTCGTGTTCGACAGTGTGGAAGATCGAAGTCTGATCTTCAGAAACGGGCCTTATTTCATGGGCCCCCAAGGGCTTTATCTGAACAAATGGTCTCCAGATTTCGACCCTGCACAAGATGTGCCCACTGCTGTTCCTGTTTGGGTTCGTCTCCCGCACCTCCCTCTTCATTGCTGGAGCCAGAGATCATTGCAATCCATCGGCAATGCCCTAGGCAGGTATATTGATCAGGCCCCGAGGAAGGATCAGTATTCCTGCGCCCGTATCTGTGTGGAAGTCGATTTGGAGGTCGGACTCCCCGAAGCCATCAATCTCTCAGTGGCAGATTGGACGCACATCCAAGAACTCGACTATGAGCAACTGCCCTTTAAATGTCGACACTGCCATGAATACGGGCATTTTGCCAGATACTGCAAAAAAAAGAATGAGGAAAGAGCAGAGAAAGAGAATGGCGAACAGTGGAAGCAAGCAAAGAGAACAGCAAGCAATAGACAAAACAACAAAAGAAATGCAAAAGAGACAGGGAACAAAACAGGTCAGGAAGGCGCAAGTAACCAAAACAGTGAAAGCAGGGAAGCTAACAGCAGTGCAGGAGATAAAAATCCATTCGAATCTCTTGCTCTTCCGACAGATCCTCCAGAGGCTGAACAGGAAGATGCACCTCAGCTGAATACTACAGACAATGAAGTGCCAGGTAACACTCCAAATCAGGTACCCAGCAACACTCCTTATCCCTCATATGCTGACATTATTAAACAAAAAAAGAAGAGTTTAGACAACATGGGGTCATCAGATGAAGAAACCTTTGAAAGGCCATCCAAAAAAGTGGGAAGAAGAACAAACAAGGAAACCAGGGAAGAGGAATCAGAAAGGCAGAAAACCCTAGGTAGTCAATCCACCATTGAAATGACTCTAGGGAGAAATACAAGACCAAGGGCGCCCAAGGGAGGAGGCCCCACCCCTTCAAGCGGTAAATGATGCAGATGGTCTCTTGGAACTGTAGGGGCTTGGGAAATCCCAGTAAGGCAGATGCTATCAAAGATCTCCTGAAGCTGGAATCCGTGGATATACTTATGCTCCAAGAGACCAAAATAGAAGGGGAAACCCTTCTAAACACTAGCTCAATGAAGTGGAAATATGATGCTGGAAAGGCTGTGAGTGCAAGAGGGTCGGCCGGTGGCATAGGAACCTTCTGGTCAAAAAATTCCTTCTCATTAGAAAAGTACTCGGAGACCCAACACTGGATATATACAGAACTTCTCCATATTGCAAGCAATACCTCTCTAGCTCTGTTCAACATGTATGTCCCAGTCCATTATGATGAAAAGAGACAGTGCTGGAGATCACTCCTGGAATACATAGAGCAAATCAATCCCTCAAACATTGTAATAGGAGGTGACTTGAATATAATTCTGGACCCCAAAGAAAAAAGAGGAGGGATTTACTCAAGGGATCCCTTTCTCAACATGGTGGAAAATCTGATTCTGCAGTGGGACTTAATAGATCACAAACCAGTAAAAGGCAAATACACCTGGACTAATAATAGAACAGGGGAAAACCATATCTCTGCCAGGCTGGACAGATTTCTTATCAGCAGTTCGTTAATGTTGGACAATAGGATTGTCTTCACCAAGATCCTCCCAAAACTCACGTCGGATCACAAGCCAATCCTCTTATGCTTGAAAGAAGAAGAAGACCTTGGCCCTCTCCCTTTTCGTTTCAGCCCTCTTTGGGCTGGAAAAGAAGGCTTCTTTGACACTGTCCAAACGGCATGGGAGATAGAGGTTTCTGGATCACCAAGTTTTGTTTGGGAACAAAAATTGAAAAAAACCAAAAAAGCCCTTAAGGATTGGATAAAAAACTCTATGAAAACCCCCACTAGTCAGAGGAAGGAGGCTGTTCTGCTGCTGGAAGTTATACAACTCGATCTGGAGGAGAAAAATCCTTCTCCCACAGACTTAGACTTGGAGAAAGCAGCCCAAAGGAATACTTACAGCTCCTTCAGAAATGAAGAGGAGTACTGGCGTTTAAAATCTCGAAGTTTATGGCTTAAATCCGGGGACAGGAACACCACTTATTTCCATAGACAATGCAGGGCTCGCCTCTCTCGAAATCACATAGCAGAAATTACCTCCTCCAATGGCCAGGTGTATAAAGGTCACACTCAAATCAAAGAAGCAACAGTAAATCATTTCCAAACTCTTCTTAGTGCAGAAAGTAACGAGAATGAGGAGGATGCATTAGAGTTTCTATCCAACATCCCAAACCTAGTCAGTAAGGAAGATAATGAAGCCCTGACAAGGTCAGCTACAGAAGAAGAAATAACCTCCATTGTCTGGTCCATGGAACCAGACAAAGCTCCAGGACCTGACGGGTTCTCCGTGCATTTCTATAGAATCTGTTGGGAGATAATCAAATTGGACCTCTTCAGAATGATAAGGGGATTCTTGAGGAAGGCTAAAGTTGGAGGTGGAATTAACTCCACCTTTCTCGCTTTAATCCCCAAGGAGACTAATCCTGGCTCCTTTGACAGGTATAGGCCGATCTCTTTATGCAACTCATCTTACAAGATCGTGGCCAAGCTAATGGCTAACAGAATTAAGCCCCTCCTTCATAAACTCATCTCTCCGGCTCAGGGGGGATTTGTGGCTGGCAAACAGATTCTAGACAACGTCATCCAAGTTCAAGAAGCACTACACTCCAGCTACGCCCGGAAAGAACAAGGTATGATCATAAAACTGGACATGTGTAATGATTTTGACAGAGTGAATCGTTCCTTTCTGTTCAAGGTTCTTGCTGCATTTGGTTTCTGTCATGAATTTATTAACCTAATTAAAGCCTGCATTGAGAACATCTGGATAGCTCCAATGGTTAATGGAAGACCAGCAAACTTTTTCTTGGCCACTAGGGGATTGAGGCAGGGTTGCCCCCTCTCCCCCTTCCTTTACATTCTGATGGCGGATTCACTGAGCAGGAAGCTGACTCAGGAGAAACAAATAGGCTCAATCCCTGGGATCAGAATTGCGCAAGGCATTTCTCCAGTGAACCACGCTTTCTTTGCAGACGACTCACTTCTGCTTGGGGGAGCTTCCTTAAGAATTGCCAACATCTTCAAGACCATCCTACAAAAGTTTTGCAAAATCTCTGGAGCGTTAATCAGTGAGAGAAAAAGCGCTGTTTATGGCTGGAACTCTGAGCAAAACACAATTGAAAGGATCGCCAGAGAGCTGGGTTTCAATGGCTATGCTGACTGGGATAAGATAAAATATCTTGGCCTTCCATTAACCAAGGGATCCAATCGAAATCACTTATGGGAAGAGGTGATCTTCAAGCTCAAGAAAAAGATAAATGCGTGGGGTGGAACCTGGCTTTCAACAGGCGGCAAACTTACATTAATTTGCTCTGTTTTATCTGCAATGCCTACGTTCCAAGCCTCCCTGTCGTTGGCTCCAAGTCAAATAGCTGATCGCATCTCCAGTTTGATGCGCACCTTTTTGTGGAATGGAGGGCGCGTCAATAGCAATCGGTTCCATCTTGTCAACTGGAACACAGTGATGCGCCCATTGAATGAAGGCGGCCTTCAAATCAGGGACCCTCTGCATTCCAATTTAGCCTTGGGATGTAAGATGTTGTGGCTGCTCCTTATCGATCCTTCACACCCTGTCAGCCAGATATTTAATCGTAAGTACCTCAACAATCAATCGATTTTCAACTTTAATCCAGTGACTTCTCCCAGGGGTACGCAGGCATGGAAGCTCTGCAGCAAAGCTGTCGGCTTCTTCAGATCGCACCTTTACAAAATCCCAGGGAATGGGAAAAACACTTTGCTGTGGAGAGAGCAGATTATGGGTCATCCTCCTCTTTCAGCAAATTCAGAAATCGCAGATTTAAGAGCTTGGTTAAGCTCAAAAGGAATCCGCAGAATTGAGGACATCGTTGAATGGGATCAAAAAGGCAACTGGCAGAGTTGGTCTCTGCCTGTCATACCAGCGCATTTAAACAATCAGTTAAGAGTCTTCACAGCTGCTATCTCAGACTTCACACCAGTGCACAAGGATGAGGAAGATTCCTGGGGTTGGGGAAAGACCGGGGTATACACAGCCAGACAAGGATACCTGCAGCTGCAAGGTAAGAAGGATTCTTTACATCCCGAAGCAGTGTGGAAACAGATTTGGGAAAATTTCAGCATCCCTAAGATTAATTTCTTTACCTGGACTTTGTACCACAACAAAATACTTACTGGAGAAAACCTGAACAGAAGAAATATAGCCGGCCCCCATCGATGTGTCCTTTGCAAAAACGCTCTAGAGACCTCTGATCATTTGTTTATTGAGTGTGAGATTGCTCAGAAGGCTTGGTCTATCTACTTGACTGGCCTGAATGTGAGAACCCCTACACACTGCTCGACCAGAGACATGTTCAAGACATGGAAAGCTCGATACCCCGGCAGCATTGCAGACAAATCTCTTTGGCACAAGGTTTGGATCGCAGCCCCAAAATACATATGCTGGAAGTTGTGGTTGGCCCGGAATGAAATGGTCTTTAACCAAAAAGAAACCACTGCAGATATCATAGCAGATAAGGCCAAGAAACTCCTTTTGGAAACTCTGAGACACTCAAATGCCAAAGATGACATCTCCCTTGGAAAGGAAGAAAGGAATTGGCTTGATGGCTTCTCCCCCAAACCAACACCTTCAGCATGTACTCGTCCAAAACACAAAGAAAAATGGCAGATCAGAGATACGCTGGACAGCTTTCAGAAATGGTGGAAATCACAAGGAAAATGCACCATCTTTTTTGACGGAGCCTCAAAAGGCAACCCAGGCAGGTCAGGAGCAGGAGGGGTTATTTACTTTTCGAATGGGGAAAAAGAGACTTACAGTTGGGGACTAGGGACAAAAACCAACAATCAGGCTGAAGTTCTCAGTCTTTTAAAAGCCTGCCAGCTGGCTAGGAAAGAGAATCCAAGCGAAATATTAGTGTTCGGAGACTCAGAGCTGCTGATAAAATCTCTAATAAACAAGAAAGGGCTCATGGACCCAGCGTTAAATAAGCAGCTTGCAAGAGTGAACAGATTCTTGAAGGACTTCCCCTCAGCTCAATTCTTCCACATCCTCAGAGACTTAAATGCAGAAGCAGACAGGCTAGCAAACATTGGATGCACTCTTGAAATGAGCATGATCAGCTTAAATGCAGGAGAAGTGAACACGGCAAACATTCCCTAATAGGACAAGGAGTACATGAAAAAACAGTGATATGTATGAAGCAGTGACCTGAAATGTTTGTTTTGGCTCTGGCCATCCCATTCTATCAATAAAATTATCCGTTCTAGTTAAAAAAAAAAAGAGTTCATGGCATCATTATAGAAGCTTGAAAGGATAGTTCAAGTAGAAGTCTACATGGATATAGTAGTCATCATAGAAAGGAAGTAGCTCTTGGTAACCTCAATAAAGTATAAGTAGTATATATGGTTAAAAAAAATTCATCTAGCATGATAAAAGATAAAAATAATTCATCATACATCATCATCATTGTAAAGGAGCATTTGCAGGATGAGGATAATCAAGATCCTCTACTGGAATCTTCATTAGATCTTCATTAGAAGGTTCACCTCTACATGGAAGAAGAAAGTGTCTCATTGATCATTACACCTTATGTGGGATCCATTTTTTAAAAGGATGATGGTATGGTGACAAAGGAATGCATCATGTCAAATTGGTTGAAGAAATTTCGAGCAAGGAAAGGAAGTTGTCGAAGGAAGTCTAGATGAACAAAATAAGAAAAGAGGTATGTATATATTTGGTGGATTAAATCATTTCATCATATAGTTGCTGATAGCATGGATGAATGCTCTAAGAAAAAGGATATCTTCATTTTGTAAGATGCATGAAGGCATATGTGTTGAACTATTTCACATATTGATAAGATGAAATCAACATAATATATCCTCACATGGAATATGAGGTGGTTGACAAGATGAAGGAACTATGTGCTCTAAGAAGAAGAATATATTCCTTTGGTAAGATGCATGAAGGAATGTGTTGAACTAGTTCACATATTGATAAGATGAAATAAACATAATATGTCCTCACATGGAATATGAGGTGGTTGAAAAGATGAAGGAACTATGTATAAAAATTCCTAGGAACAATATTTGAAGAAAGGAAGAGCATTTCGTGATAAATGCAACTATGGTCACAAGATAAGATAAGTGATCAACATCTGATGACTAAAATAATTGGCTAAGCCATCTCCAGGGAGAAGGTATGAAGACTGATAAATTATGTAAATGAAGGAGACCCTTGACATTGAATGTCTCAGAGATGTGCTTATGAATGTGCAGAATGTTGATGTTGCAAGAAAGTAGATGTCATGATGAAAGGTGGTCATAAAAGGTAACTTTGATTTTATGTTCATTTTGATTTTTGAACAACATCTAGTTGGATTGAAATAGGGCTACCACAAGAGTTGTAGATATCACCTACAACCGAGAATGGATGGAAGATCTTGAAAGTAAAATGACTTGGAAAAAGGTAGTTGGATGAAGAAAATCCAGATGTGGACTAGAAGATCACTTTCCAATGAAGAGAAGGATGGCATGCTGATATAGTTCGTGAAGGAAAGTGATGGATGGTCAATTCCCTACGAAGAAAACCTAGAAGATGAAGGCTCCACAATGATGAAGATAAAATTCATGACAACGAAAGGAGGAGCTCTATAAACAGCTTAAGGTACCATGATCTCCACCAAAGAGCAGAAAGTTGTTGTTGAAAACAATTCCCTAGTTAAAATGGAGCTTGGAATCAAGTCCCTAGTTAAGAGGGAGCTTGGACAAGTCCCTAGATAAGAGGGAGCTTGGGTATATTCCTTTTATAGGATTGAGTATGTCTTCCTTAGTTGAGAGGGAGAGATAGACACATCATTATTGTCTTCGTATTATGAAGAAAGAATGGAGGATTGGGTAAACATCTGAGATTTATTTTGATACTCTTTGAGGATGTGGTAGGGCATCCAAGATGTAGTAGCCGAAGAGGAAATTCCTTGAGGATGTGTTATTCCAAGATAGGAATTGTCCTAAAATTACATACCCTGTGAACACTTAGGTGGGGCATGTGACTTGAGAGACAATGATGATGATGTATCAGTCATTAGTCTCGTCAGCATTGTGCTCTAATCTTGTGGAGAGATAAGAGTTGTTAATGAAGGCCTTGCTATGCGGAAATTTTGGTTGGTATGATAAGATGCCCCGACATAAGCTAAGGAAGTAGCTTATGATATGACTTACCAATCTGACTCTTCTTATGAGAATTCTTCAGTTTGAGAATATCCAAGTACCTTGTATGGATTATGAATACCTCCCTAGTTAAGAGCGAGTGTTGAAATATGTAACTAGGTTCCAAGTACCTTGTATGGATTATGAATACCTCCCTAGTTAAGAGCGAGTGTTGAAATATGTAACTAGGTTTGGTCTTCATAATGACATATGTAATCATGATTTTATGTAATTGTTGTAAAAAAATATATATATATATTGTCATTCTTGAGGCATGGGTTTTATGCTCAAATGGAATTTACTTTTATAGTTCAAGAACCCATTGAGTGTTTCTAGGGCTTGTTATTGAGCCTACAAGTCAATTGATTCATCGTCATGTATGGAAGACCCTTTTGGGCATGTTACATATTTAAAGAAAAATTATTTGAATCTAAATTAGAGTCAAAGACCCTCAAAGACCTTGTCAAGATGCACGCAACAAGTTGACCTATCAAATAGTGACAAGTCAACCTAGGGACAGTGACAAGTCAGCCCACAAGCAGTGACTAGAAGACTATATATAGAGAGCTCGGCCTCATTTGTAAAGGTATCAATCAAGTTCGTGGAAGCACAAGAAGAGCAAAGGATACCTAGCGAAGGGAAGGAGAATCTAAGGAAGAGGAAAGCGAAGTTTTTAAGGATTGTCTTTGGGCTATTCACCTCACATGTGCAAGATATTTAGGGCTACCTTATGTTGTAGAAGTACCGAATTACAATCACACAAGGAAGCCTAGATTTGTCTCTCAAGAAGTCTCCATTGCAAGTTGAGTTTCCTAGGAGAAGAAACCATCCCAAGCAAAGGAAAAAATGAGGGTTAAAACACCTTATTCCTCCACACGTGTGTTACACAGTAATTTGTCACCGTCCCTGCAATTCCCTGTCCCGCACATTGGAGGGTCTTTCCCGTGACCTGTGAGCAGTGACATAACCTGAAATCACTTTCATGGCATCCCCCTTGACAAGGCATTAGGGGAATTTTGAGGTCTAAAATGGGCCTCCTAAGGAAAATGTACAATCAAAATTCACTTTATGAAAAACAATCACATTTTAGGGGATGACATCATCCCTAATGGTTGAGGTGCCATTGCTTGAGTTAAAGGTACTTACTTGTCACATTCTCAATGGTGGATAAAAACTCATGGTTAACCATGGTAGTGCTCTAAGTACTTTTAAAGTCAAAGTAAAGTACTCATAATAAATGTCATTTCACACTTTTTGAATAAAAATATATATTTGTCATTTCATATTTCTTGAAAGAAACAATGCATATCCCTATACATTTATTATATTACATTATATTTATATAGTATATTAATTACATGTTACTATACAATTTAAATAAATAAATTTTAATTAATAGCATATAATATAATTAAGAATTTATAAATTTATATTTATATTTTATTTTAAGTTATTTAAGTGCAAAGGACAAATGCATTAATTGTTCAATGATAATGAATTTTTCTTGAAAAGATCATTCTTATTTATAGTCACATCAAGACAATTTTTTTATTAATTTTATTTTGGTACAACTTTTTAATTGAATTTAACTATGGTTACATGGATTGTGGTGCAAAAAGTTAATTACAAATTCATAAATACTATTTTATTGGTTTAGCTATTATTTTATTATTTCCTTAGGAGGCCCAATTTAGACCTCAAAATTCCCCTAATGACAATCATTCCTTTGAAAAAAGTTTCCTTTGAAAAACCCTAAAAACTAATCGTTTGGCCTTGGCACGACCAGACAGTTCAGCCCTCGCGCCAATGGGGAAAATCCACCAAAGAGGACGCGCCAACTGACGCTATTTCCCAGTGTCCCGTTCGCACCAAGCTTAATAAGGATTGTTTTTTTTAAATAAATGGCGGAAGTTTGATTCCAACAAACTCCTGAACGAGTCTCTAAAATGAGTTGGGAGGTTTGGCTCCAAATCTCCATGTATGGGAAGTGGTTTTCCACCTATCATGGAAGCTTCCTTAAGGATAGGGTCAATCCTACAATTGTAGGGATCCCAACTCCCCTTCCACCATCTATATAAGCTTGTCATTTTCCCTTAGAAAGCTAGAAGAAAGAGTTGACTCTGTAGCAAGGAGACTATCGCCAAACAGCGTTTGAGAGCCAAGCCGAAGAGAGAGAGCTTTGTCCCATTTCCGATGAGCTTCATTGAGACGTGCTCTGCTGTTAGCCCCACCAAAGGAAGATCCAGCGTCAGAGCTTTGGGTTGTATCTTTCCTTTGTTATTATTAATGATAAGCGACTTTGATTATGGTTTCATTCATGTGTCTTTGTCTTTGATGCAATGAATTACATCCTCTCTGACTGATGTATGGTTACAAGATTTAGATTATATGCTGCGTATCGTTGTTTTTCTTCGCATGTGTGCAGAAGGATCGTGATCTGCCAGAGCGGAGGATGGGAAGCGTCATCCTTTCTTCGAAGACCATTGCGTAGGATCTGAGGTAGGCAACTCGTTATGTTTTTGTCGTTTTGTAACTAGAGACCTGTGTCACTGCATGACTAATTGTTGCTAGACCTGATCTGGGCTAGTATGGATCACCTCTGTCCGCAGAGGGGATTTACCTCTCCAACAAACTGGCGACTCCACTGGGGAATGAGCTTGGATTTTGTCTTGTCTCTTTCGGTTGCTTTTGGCTTTTTCCTACTTTATTTCCTCCTCTGGTTTGTCTCCTTCTGGTGTAAAACCTTTGTTCAGCCCCCGCCGTACCTGATCTACTCTCTGTTTGCTCTTTTTTACTCCTGTCCTTAGTAAACTTGATTGGCGCCCTTTTTAGCCTGACAGTCGCACCAACTGGCGCTTGTTGTTAGTTAGGCCCCCGCGCCAACCCTGTTTTGGCACAAGATACAGCCAAACAGTCGCGCCAACCCTGTTTGGTGCTAGGGTTTGCTTGTTTTGAGCCCTCTGAGTCTGATTTTTGGTTTTGGTGTTATTTTTCCGACCGTCTGAGTGTCTTGAAGTCCTTGTGGACTGTCTTTGACCTCTATCCTCCAGTTTTTTGCCCTTTACCATCAGTTTTACATTCTAGCCCTAGGGCATCTAGGTGTTATTGTGTGTTAAGCCTCCCGTGGGAGTTTTTGTTTTTCGCTTGGTCAGTCAACTTCGTTTTTGCTTCCTTGCATTCATTTGGTTGGTTTTTATTGTATCATTGCGTTATTTGAGTGATCGCTCTCTTCTTCGTTCAAGTTTCGCTTTGTCTCATTTCGAGCCTAGATTACGCAGTTTGTATGAGTCTTTTGGGATTCCTCTTTGATTTGAGGGATTTCTCTATCATATTGAGGTATGATTGTGTGTTTTGTATTGAGTGAACTTGCTTGTTTCTACTCTTTCACCATTGTTTCCCAAATTGGTTTTTTCATTAGTTTTTCATTTCGTTTGGTGCATTTTGCTCTAAAACATTGAAAAATACAAAAAAAAATATTTTTGCTATTGATTAATTAGTGAAAATTGAAAGCTTATTCTGCATTATTAGTGTTATATAACTCTAAAGGAAAAGCTTTTAGTTTCGTTAGCGTGCATTAGAGACATTGGTGGATGTTTTCCGTTCATTTTATTATTATTTGAAAAGCTCTCAACCTTCTCGTAGTTAGCTCTTCATCGAACAAAGTGATATATTGTGGCATGTAATGTGCATTTAGAGGATTTTTGAGACATAACATTCGCTAGGGCCTGAAATTGAAACATAATTGAAGATCAACTCTAAAATTTATTCAATTTACCTTAAGGCAACATTGAAACATTAACGAAATATCTAGAGGTCTAGGCTAGTGACGTGTTCCGACGTCGTTAAACCTATTAGCTGTCGTTCGCCTCTTGGCTTTAGACAGCGCTAGTACGGACTTATGCTCCCCGTAATGTCGCGTATATAAAGGAAGACCCCACTAGGTTGCTATCCTTTATCCGCAGGAAGCCAAGTCTGCCGCCTTATACCCGTGATACACTGGACACAGCATTCGGGGAGATTACCTACACGTACGTCAAGTCCTTGGTTAATTTCTCTTTCATTTTTTAACCAAGTTGTATATGGCAATTCACAGATATCTGGTACACCCTTTTGCCTAGATTACCAGAGTAGTCATTTCAATCTTTTCTTACTCATTAAATTTGAAAGGATCATCAAGTGCTTGTCCTTTCATGCTTGTTTCCAAATTGAAAGAGATAGAGTCATCTTTTACTCGTTTCTAGACTCTTAAAACATGAAACGGTAAAATTTTCTAAGTTTCAATGTGGTAAAATTAATCACCTACGATCACACCCCTGCTAGAGATTGTTTTTCAGCCATTTGATTGTTTGCCTTGGTTTTAGCCCATGTGTCTTTGTTTTGATCTCTTCCTCTTTTTGTTACTGTCACAGTGGCGGAACCCTCAGTTTCGTCTACTGGTAGTCCTTACACAGACGATTCGTCAGAGGTCTCTCAGTCCTCTGCTGAACATCAGCAGCCTATTATATCTGAGTTTCCCGACGGGGGACCGGTTCTATCTGAACTTCCCTTTGGAGGACCAGTGGAGTTCAATTGGCCCTTATCCAACGCTTGGTTTGGATTTGGAGTAGGGGAACACTTCCCTCCTCTTACATCGGGATCGCCTTTCTTAGTTGTTGTTATACCTCCTAGTCCTCGCCGTCTTTTAGAAGATCTTGTTGTAGGTTCATATATGGACTCACCTAGTCCTTCTCCTAGTGAGGAAATCCCTATATCTTGTGAATATTACCATCCTTTTCCAGAAAACAACCCTGAGTCTTTTGTTATGTATTCACCTGGTCCTTCGCTTCCAACGGGATATAGGTCCTTTAGTCAGATTGTGGCCGTTGTGGCCTCCATGGGAGTATCGACTCCGTCCACGAGGCTGGTTATTCCTTCGTTAGGGATGTCACAATCGACACCTCTCACATCATCTCCTCATGTCACATCGGTACCTGTTAGGCATATTGTATTTGTCGTTGTGTCTACGTCCGCTGTCACTACTCAGTGCACCAAGACCTTGTCACTTCCTGAAGACATTTATATAGCATTTGTTATTCCGGAGAATATCTCTCCTGAGGAGTATCGATTGTCTTTACAGCCGTCGAGCTCCAAGTTTGGTCAGTGCTCCCAAGATCCCAACCGTCCTTATTTTTCCCATTATGGACCGGATGGTACCCCTATCTATGTTTTTCCATATCAGTATGATGAGCAAGGTAACCCTCTTCATTTTCATGCTCCATAGGCTTATCAGTATGTTCATGGTTTTCTATCTGCCCAGGCTGGGCAACCTTCCAACCCGTAAGGACAACCCTTCTAGGGTCAACCTTCAGGCTAGCCTAGTTATCTTTATGACCCGTAAGGACAACCCTTCCAAGGCCAACCTTCGAGCAAGCAGGGGTTGTTGTACGGTCCACAAGGGCAGTCCTACAACCCTCAAGGTCAAACTCTACAGCCTCACCCTGTGGTCCAGCCAGGGCAACCTCTAGGACCCACAGGTCAACCGGGGTATCAACCTGGACCGTTGTACGGTCCTGGGGGAAAATCCACCCTTCTCAACCTATGGTGCAACCTCAGCAACCTCAGTTTCCCATCGGTCCAAATGTTGCACAGACAGGGCCATCTTATGGTCCTGTTACAGGTCAACCTGGTTATCAGACACAACCTGGCCCTCTCCCGCCATCAGGCCAACCGGCTCAGCCGGGGCAACCTGGTGTCCTTCATCAACCGGGCCAACCTATTCAACCAGGACAGCCTGTTCAGCCGGGCCAACCTGTTCAACCAGGGCAACCCGCTCAGCCAGGTCAACCTGTTCAACCAGGACAGCGTGCACATCCAATTAACCCTGCTCAACAGCCGATCTATTCTATGCCGCATCAGAATCCACCTGTGCGCCCAACTTATGAGGCTCAGCAGGGTCCCACTTACCAGCAACCCGCTCGACCCCAAGGCGGTTATTACCTGCAAGTTCAGTCTCGACCGGTTTACAACCCGCCCCAAGGTCTTGGTTATTACCTTCAGCAACCAAGCTATACCAATACTCAGCGGTCAAATCCATACACTGCTCAAACGGGGCCTACATATAATCAAGGTCAGTACCCTGGTTATCAACCCCCTTACACTGGTTATCAGCGACTGTATCAACCTAATTATACAGCTTATACCCCCTATGGTTAGAATCCTCCGGGACAGAACCAATGGGGGCAAAATTATGCTCAACCAGGGTGGAGTACAGGTACAAGTCCTTATCGGGGACCTGGCATGCCTTTCAATCCTCAGTTTCCTTTCCTTGCCATGTTGGAATTGTCGGATGTATCTAAATTGACCAATGATCTGATCCTCCATAATCCATATTGGCCCCCGGCTCCAACCGAGGTGCCTGGTGACTGTCCTAAATTTGAGGGTAAAGCTGGAGAGGACCCCCAAGCTCATGTCATGACCTACCATCTGTGGTGTTCTTCGAACTCTTGGGTGGATGATTCGATTTGTCTACGTCTTTTCCAGCGCACTCTTACCGGTGCTGCTGCTAAGTGGTACATAGAACTACCCCACGGTATCTTTCAAGACTTTAATACTCTTGTTATGGCTTTTCTGACTCATTTCCAGTTACCGGTTCGTTACGAAGTCGGGACGCATCTCCTGACTTCTCTGAAGCAGGATAAAGCCACTCACATATCAGATCATATTCATGAGTGGCGACGTCATCGTTGACTGATCAAGTTTGATATTCCTGATTAGCTTCTAACTCATTGGTTCACTACCTCTTTTGTTAACAAGATCGCTCAAGACATTTCTATGGGGGCATGTGTGACCGAAGAACAAGCCATCGCTCGTGCCCAATACCTCGATCTAGTGTACTCTCAGTCTGGCACGTTATATGATATCTTGATTGATGCTCTGCAGCTAGGAACCTCTAAAGCACTAGCTACCCCATCGATGGATAGTGTTATTGGTTCTGTTTCTCAAACTTCCCGGAAGTCCTCTAATGGGAAGTAGAAGTCGAATTCTTCCAATAATTCTGCTCTTCCCGCCCCTCCAGATTCTGGTAAGATTGCGGAGGTCAACGTCATTCAGGCCAATCCTGCATAAAAGACCTCCAAAAGGAAAAATAAGGGCGAAGGCAAATCCAAATCCGATGCCCCGAAACCAGAGTCTTCTAAACCTCGTGTTGATGATGGTTCCCAAAGGAAACCGAAGTATCCTTGCCTGATCTGCAAGGGAGACCACTACACCAAAGATTGTCCACGATGATCTGAGGTTAGTCAACTTCTAAAAGGCTCTAAAGGGACTCCGACAGTTCTCAAAGAACAGTTTCCATCTCAGCAGACCCAGATGGTTGAGCAACCTTCACCATCTGCACCATTTGGGTCCCAAGTTTTTATGATGAATGGCTCTGCACATGTCTCAATTGCCACTCGTTCGAAGGATTATGCTGGATCACGCCAGGCAGCTGGGAAGGAAGTCGTTGATGGCCCACCTCCCCCACCTGTCTCTGGTCCTTTAGAAATTGAGAAGCCCAGCGTTGAACCCGTTGTAAGGCCACCTTCCAAAGGTGTCCTTCGAAAATCTTCCTATAATCCAAACGCCCGTGTTGCTCAGCGTTACAGCGTTGTTGAGGATTTGGCACAGGTGCCTTACACAATTTCTATGTTGGAAGTGCTTCAAAGTTGCCCATCGCAACGGAAAGCTCTGTTGTCCGCAATCGGTGGAATTGATCCCGCAAATTCTAGTCTTCTCACCTTCGATCTGGAAAATTTTGTCCCCCGACTTCCACATCAAATCGCTCTTGTTATACAAGTCGGTATCAACGGCCTCAACATCCACAGATCCATTGTGGACGAAGGTGCTTCCACCTGTGTTATGTCATCTGCCTACTGGAAAGGCTCTCCAGCTCTTACTTCATCTCCCAATGCCCTAGAGGCATTTGATGGTAGGGAATCAAAACCCCTGAGTGTTCTCAAGAATTTACCGATCACGTTACAGGGTAAGACAGTTAACGTGGAAGTAGAAGTGGTTGACACCAAGCTCAACTACAATATTCTTCTTGGTCGCAGCTGGACTCACGCCATTGTACATAACCATGTCAGGTTGCCTTGCTCTGTAGGCATTTATATTAGTTTTCTATATTCCAAGGAGTGGTGGATGAGTTTCATTAAAGACATAGTAGAAAAGGGCATAAGATCCTATGCTGACACTTGGCAATAGAGGATTTATTTCTCTATTGCACATAGGCATTTATATTGGTTTTCTCTATTCCAAGGGGTGGTGGATGAGTTTCATTATAGACATGATAGAAAAGGGCATAACTCCTATGCTGACAATTGGCAATATAGGATTTATTTCTAATGGCCCCCTTTTCCTCGTCCCCTCTTGTTGACTCATAACGTCTCTCATGCTCTCCACAACGAACTTGGACTGTTATATGATATTTCAACATATATATTTACTTGCTTTGAGCCATGAAAAGACTACCACATGGTCCATAGAAAATATAATTGCCATAGATATTCACCTATCCATTCACCAGTTTGGCCTTGTTCTTGGAGTCTGCACTAGGGATCCAAACAACCAAATTTATACTACAAAGTTATTTATTTACGTCTACATGGTGTTGAAAAGTGTAACTAGGTCGGTCTTCATGTTGACTATGTAATTATGCATCTATGTAAAGAAGAAAACAAAGATAAAATATATTTTGTTATACTTGCTTCATGGGTTTCATGAGCAAGATTTTATTATGTAGATAGACTTCTTCTTGATGTATATTAGGTTTTTGTCTTCTAAGTATCAATAGAATTAAGCGTCACAAACATGAAGGATCTAGTCTAGAAATACATGCTCCAAGACCTTGTGGAAGAATGGAAAACAACGATGGAAGACAAGCTCCACATACAGTGAAGAAAGTCCTTTCTTCATGTCGGCCTTCATGCAGTGGAGAGTCGGCCTACATGTTGGTTGTAGGGTTGGCCTAAAAAAGGTAGACTAAACACTATATATGCACAGGATTTGCGGCCTTTTTGGCAACACACAGAAGTGTGGATTCAGCTCTAAATTGCAGATATCTTAAGGAAAATTATGGATCACATTTTGTTAAAGAAACACAGACTTACATATGATTAGTTACAGTTAAAGAAGTGCGGATATAGTTGAGAATAATATGAAGATAACTGCATATTGTCCTATGGAGAACATAAAAGGCAAATCACTCTAAATCTCAGTGCATACTTGAGAAAAGAAAAACAGTGTGGACATTATGAATATATTTGTTAATTCCAGAAGTGAATAAGGCGCAGATTCAAGGATCATAAAGATTCTAATGTTCATGGATTAATATTCTGGAACAAATCGTATGATGGGTTGAACATTGATCTGTTTAAGAAGCTTTGTGGATAGAACTGGTTTCAAATGCAAGGGTAAAGGCAGTAAGGGCAGATCTATTTCAAGTATTGTTGTGATGTAATAGTTGTGGGCAAGAGACAGTGAAGTATACACATACAGATGTAACGGTGATTTATATGAAGTAAAGATGTTGTGTCTTCAGTATTCGACTAAGCAATAAGAGAGGAAAATAAATCTAGAGACTGAGTTCTCTAGTACAGATCAGAGAAGATAATGCAGAGGAAGAGAATCAATGTTGTGAAAAACCCACATAGGTGACGTATGTGATTCACAACATTGATCCTCTTCCTATGTTAAGATGGAGTGACGTATGTGATTCTCTATTACATGTGTCATGCACTAGACCAGGACTAACAACCGTAAATCTTAGTGAAGGCCATGTGAAGAGAATGGATAGACACATCATTCTCATCTTCACCTGGAAGACAGAATGGAGGATTGGGCAATCATTTGGCATTCGATACTCTTTGAGAATGAGATAGGGCATTCAAGATAAGAGTAGTCATGGACCGATATTCTTTGAGGACTGGCTACCCAAGAGAAGAATAGTCCAAGAAGGTCATACTCTAGGAACACCTAGGTGGGGTATGTACCTTGGAGAGACAATGACTATGGTGTCTATTAGTCATGTGTCTAGCCAGCATTGTAGCTCATTGTCTCGTTGAGAGATGGGGTTGTTAGTCGATGCCTTGCACTAGGACAATGCTGGTTGATATGATGTTATACAAATGCGATTACCAATCTGATTCTTCTTATGAGATTCTTCAGTTTGAAAGTGACCATGTACCTATATGAATACCTTCCTAGTTAAGAGGGAGTGTTGAAAAGTGTAACGAGGTCGGTTTTCATGTTGACTATGTAATTATGCACCCATGTAAAGAAGAAGACAAAGATAACCTAATTATGCACCTAGACTAACCTACTGACTTTCCTAACCTCTTAAATTTTAAAACTCTCCTTACCCTGCCTTAACCCCTTTTTCTTTATTTCCAATATTATATAACTTTGTAGATAACCTACACTGCATTATAAATAAACCCCTCTAATACTATTAATATTAAACTCCATAATATGGGATAACATAGTTGAAGAACGACTCCCTAGCCGCTCTACCTGCGCGCTGCAAACCCTAGTCGCTCTACCTGCGCGCTGCAGCCTCTGCGGCTGCGCCTGCTCTGGCAGGGCCTTCTGCCTCTGTCACGGCTCTGGCCTGCACCTCTGACCTCTGGCTGCGGCGTTTCTCTTTGCCGGGAAAGGGAGATAGTAAATATTCAAGTGCTGGAACAACAATAAAAATTCAGCAGTTATGCTGCCTGCGCATTGATCCGGGCCGCGTTCTTGCTAGGGCTTGCGCCCATGGAGGGGCTGGGCTCTCCCCAGGGGCCTCGTCCCCCTCCCCCGCCCTCTTCGGCTGAGGCTTTCGATCGCTTATTGGCAGGGCTTCCTAAGAAGAAGAATGTTGAAGCTGCGAAATTTGTTAAGAAAATTGATGAAATACCCGAGATCTCTCTTCCTCCAGAGACTCCGATACAGGTTGCTTTATCACTGGCTGAACGAGCCCTCATAGGCCAGTTCACAGGGCTTTGGCCATCTCCCAAAACCACTGAGAGTTGGGTCAACAGAAACTGGGCGCCTCTGATCAAAGAAAGCGTTACTTCTTATTTTTTGGGGAGAGGTTACTTTCTCTTCGAGTTCACTTCAAAAGATGACAAAGATCTGATCTTCCAGAACGGCCCCTACTTCATGGGCCCCCAGGGTTTGTATCTAAATAAGTGGACTCCAGACTTCGACCCTGCTGTGGATGTTCCCAAAGCAGTCCCGGTGTGGGTAAGACTCCCAAATCTGCCAATCCACTGCTGGAATTGGGATTCTCTGATGCATATTGGAAATGCCCTTGGGAAGTTCATCGATCAAGCAAACAACAAGGACCAGTATGACTGCGCCAGGATCTGCGTGGAAGTAGATCTGGAGGTTGGGCTACCATAGGCCATCAAAATCAAAGTCGGAAGCTGGACGCATGTGCAGAAACTGGACTATGAGCAGCTGCCCTTCAAATGCCGGAAATGTCATGTCTATGGACACTTCGCCAGAGGCTGTCCATCTAACAATGAGGTTGTGCAAGGGAAGGAGGACGGATGGAATCAAATCAAGCGCTCCAAAACCTCCCATAAGGCTCATAAGCCGGGAGGCCCTAGTGGCAAAGGTCCCCAATAGGCCTCTTCTCAGCAGATCCCGTCTAAGTCCGCTCCTGAAAACAAGTTCGAACTCCTAAGCTCGCACCAAGAGGACACCCAGGAGGTGGATGTTCAAAAGACAGCATCCCCGGTCAAAGGGACTCCCTCCATGTCTTCCAAAGACGGAAGTGCTGCAGAAAGCTCAAAAGGAATACCTGTTGAAGACGAGGAAGAGGTCCAGGAGTCGAAAGATTCGGAGGAGGAAGGAGAAATAGGCGACTCTCAGGCCTCTGTTAGGAGATCCACAAGAGGTCGCAAAACAGATCGGGAGAAAAGAGAGCAGGAAACGTACAAGGACAAATTACAGGGCAGCCAACCAACTCTGGAAAAGTTGCTTGCCTCAAAGTCAAGGATGTTGAAAAATCAGACCCATGGCTCCAAGGGGGCCCACCAGAAACATAAATAATGAAGGTCATCTCCCGGAATTGTAGAGGTATGGGGAGTAAAGTCAAGGAAGAAGCCATGAGAAGCTTAATAAGAACAGAAACTCCAGACATACTTCTCATCCAGGAGACTAAGTTGGAAGACGCAGTCTTCCTGCAAGCATGCAAGAAATTTTGGTTCAAAAGTGAAGCAAGAGCAATCTCTGCCTGGGGCGCTTCAGGAGGGATTGGCACTCTATGGAACCCTAACAAATTTGTAGTCACCTTTGAGGCTCGAAGTACTCACTGGTTGATGCTGAAAATGCAAAATCTGGACACCAAGGAAAACCTTTGCCTCTTCAATGTATATTCTCCAGTTAATGTTGGGGAAAAAAAGGAATGTTGGGACACTATAAGGCAACAAGCAGACCTGACAAATCTGGAAAATATAATCATTGCTGGAGATCTTAATCTCACGCTCCACTCGTCTGAAAAAAGAGGTGGCAGTGCTGTTCGAGATCCAGCAAGGGAATGGGCAGAAGATCTTCTGCAGGACTGGGACATGCTAGATATCAAACCCTCTTCCGGTAAGTTCTCTTGGTCTAATAAAAGAGTGGGCCCTGGTCATATTGCTGCCAGATTAGATAGATTTTTCATTCAAAGCTCCTTTCTGTTACTAGGCTTAGAACCCAGAATGCATATCCTTGCTAACAGCGTCTCGGACCATAAGCCTATAAAGCTCGAACTCCTAGCCCATCTAGACCTGGGCCCTATTCCTTTCCGATTTAGTCCTCTCTGGGTCAAAGAATCAAACTTCATGCAAATAGTCAAAGATTGTTGGAGTCAGCCTGTCAATGGTTCTCCCTTCTATATCTGGGAGGAAAAACTCAGAAGGGTAAAGGGTGATCTAAAACGATGGGCAAAAACCCTGTCCAACCCGGCTATAGAAAGAAAAGACATCAAAGTCTCTCTCGCCTCTCATCAATTTCATATGGAGCACGCTATTGTCACAGAGGAGATTTTAGATCAAGAGGCTCATTTGCAACAACGCTATCATAAGGCCTGTCTAGCTGAAGAAGAATACTGGAGATTAAAATCTCGAAATCTCTGGCTCAAAGCAGGGGACAGGAACTCTGCCTTTTTCCACAAACAAACCCAAGTCAAGAAAAGCTTCAACACTATTTCTGAGATTAAGGAGGATAACGTCACCTTCAAGGATTTTGAAGACATTAAAAAATCAGCCTTCTCTCACTTTCAAAACTTGTGTAGTGAGGATAAGGACTCAGACCAATACTCAGATCTGCTTGACATCATTCCTTCTGCAATTTCTCCTCATATGAATGAGATCCTTGAGGCCAAAGTCACCAAAGACGAAGTTAAAAAGGCCCTCTTTGATATGGATCCGGATAAGGCCCCCGGGCCGGATGGCTTCTCTGCCAGGTTCCTTCAAGTCTGTTGGCCGATTGTTGAAAAGGATCTGCTCAAAATGGTTCAGAAGTCTCAAAATGCTCAGAAAATTGGAGGTAGCACAAACTCCGCTTTTCTAGCCCTAATACCAAAGGAAAAAGGAGCCAACAATTTCAGCATATTCCGCCCGATTTCCTTATGCAATACTGGGTACAAGATTATCACTAAAGTTATTGCAAATAGACTGAAGCTCATTCTTCCCAAAATAATTCCGGAGAATCAAGGAGGCTTCATTCAAGGAAGGCAAATCGTGGACAATTTCACCCTTGTTCAAGAAGCAATCCACTCAAGTCTTCTTCGAAAAGAACAAGGTATGGTGATTAAACTTGATTTAGCAAATGCCTTTGATCGTGTAAATCATAGCTTTCTTTTAAAAGTAATGAGCAAATTTGGTTTTGGAGCAAATTTCATCAAATGGATCCGGGCATGCATCTCGGAGCCATGTGCCCGGATCCATGGATCGCTCCTCTTGTAAATGGAAGAGCCACTGAGTTCTTCAAAGCTTCACGAGGGCTAAGGCAGGGGTGTCCTCTTTCCCCCCTGCTTTTTGTCATCCAAGCCTCTGTCCTCAGCTACCTGTTAGACAAAAAGATGCAAGATCAAGATATCAACGGACTGTGTATTGCAAGAGGGGTAAAAAATATAAACCACGCCCTATTTGCGGACGACACACTGTTCTTGGGAGCTGCCTCTCTCTCCTCCGCCTTTAAATTTAAAGCAGTTTTGGATGATTTCAGTGAAGTCTCTGGCAGCGTGGTAAATAAGAACAAATGCCATATCTACAGCTGGAACACCCCGCCCAGATTGCTCTCCGCTATATCTAGATGTTTGGGTTTTGCTGCCTCCTCCAATTGGATCTCCTTTAAATATTTAGGCCTTCCTGTTTTTCATAAGAATTCTACAAGCAAAGACTGGCTCCCTTAGCTGGAAAAATTCAAGTCTAGGATCCAAGCCTGGGGCTTCTCCTGGCTCAACACTGCTGGCAAATCTGTCCTTATTAAATCTGTGCTCTCCAGTCTTCCCCTATTTCAATTCGCTGTGCTTCTCGCTCCGACAGGTATTTTAAAAAAAATGGAAGAATTCATGCGGAGGTTTTTTTGGAAGGGAGGTAAACAGAATGAAAACAAGATTCCCCTTATCAGCTGGGAAACCATCTCCAAGCCTCTGAGGGAGGGCGGCTTGAATTTCAAAAATCTCTGTCAACAAAACGTGGCTATGGCAGCCAAGATTATTTGGAGGATCATTGCGCCCAAGCCTGGCTGGGCCCAATTGGCTCTCTGGAAAAAGTATTTCAGGGGTCCTCGTTCCTCCTGTTTAGACAATGTAATCCATGTTCCTTATTCGTCTTTTCTCAAACTGTATGTTAAAGTTGATCCCTTGATCAATGCGCACTCATATTGGATTCCAGGAAATGGCAAAAAGATCAATATCTGGGCTGATAAAATTATGAATAACGACCCAATTGAAGACAGAGCCTCCATTAGAGCGCTGCATTGCTGGATGGATAGAGAGGGATTGTGTTCGTTGTGGGATATTTCTCTTTGGAAAGACTCTGCCTGGGCAGGGTGGAAACGAATTGAGGTGTCGGCTCACCTGACACTCGAATGGTCCACGCTGCTGGACCTTCTCCATGGCTCGGCACCCACGCGCATGAGGAAAAAAGATGTGAAAGGCTGGGGGCCGAATGCCAAAGGTTACACTGTCTCCATGGGATATCACAAGCTGAAAGAGAGGCCTTACGTCCCCCCCGACCCTGCTCCTTGGCAGGGGGTCTGGCGTTTCCCTTCATGGCCCAAAGTCGACTTCTTTACTTGGCTCCTCTGCCACGGCAAGATCCTTACGTATGACATCTTGCAGAGAAAAGGGTTCTATGGTCCCTCCATCTGCTCGCTGTGCAATGAAAATGCTGAGACTGTTGTCCATCTAGTCCTCGAATGCAAGTTCTCTAAGCAGATCTGGTCCTCCTTCATTCACAATTTGGATCCCAACTTTTTGCTACCTCGTTCCACTGCTGATCTTTTTTCCAATTGGGCAATCAAATATCCTGGCCCCCCTTCTAAAAATCAGCTTATTAAATCTGCATGGGCTGTCCTTCCAAAGGTTATTTGTTGGCAGATCTGGCTAGAACGAAACAGAAGAATCTTCAGAAATATTAAACAGAATCACAAGGTCTTAGAAATCAAGATTAAATGTCACCTAAAGGAGTGCTTGACTGATATAAAAGACGATTCCAATCTCAGCCAACAGGACATTGCTTGGGGATCTTCCCTTGACTTGCAATTTCAACCAGCAGTTAGAAACGTCCCTCCTCTCAAAGACTGGCAAATAAGGAAATCCGAAACTGACCTTCAAGACTGGCTCAATTCACATTCAAGGCACTCTCTCTTTTTTGATGGGGCAGCAAAGGGCAATCCGGGCAAAGCTGGTGCTGGAGGTGTTGTTGTAAGTCCAATTGGGGAAAAAATTCATTCCTTTGCTTGGGGGCTTGGATTCTCATCCAGCGTTCAAGCTGAAGCTTTGGCCCTCTACCAAGGCCTCAAGATCCTCAAAGATTTAAATATAAGAGAAGCAAATGTCATAGGGGATTCCCAGATCATTATAAACGCAATGGTTTCCAACTCCCTAGCCTCGGATCTCAAGTTAGCAAGGCTGATATCCAGAATTAAGGGTATGGAAAACGATTTTCAGAAGTTGAATTACTATCATGTGCTGAGAACTCATAATAAACAGGCAGACATTGAAGCCAATAAAGCTACCCTCCTCTCTGCCGGGGTCAAGATGAAAGACGAAGAAGAATCTTGGGAACCTATCCCTTAAGCTGTCCGTTGTCATGTTTTACTGTTGGCTCTTAAATAAATTTGTTTGTATCTTCAAGTTAAGGAAAATCTCTGAAATAGAAGTTTTAGATAGTCTGTCATGGAAGAAATTTGCAAGCTTCAACTGCATTTTCAATATTAGCAGTGAGATGCTCCAGGATTTAGACATCCTCAATGTAATCAGATTTCTGGCATTCAGGCCAAGATGAATATTAATACCACATAACCGTTTCTGTCAAAAAAAAAATATTAAACTCCATAATATATAAATATTTAGGATCATTTATATTTGCCCATTATAATATAGGGCATCCCTTCCCTTACCCTCTTAAATATATTTATTAATGTAACCCTAATAGTATCCCTTAGTTTTAGTAACAATCACCTTAATTATTAACACCCCTCTTTTTTAGTATTAATAAAAATAAAATTAAAAATTAATACAAATAATCCCTCATAATCAATAAATTAAAAATTTTATATTCACCCATTATAATATATGTTATCATAACTACCTAAACTTTTCCTCAAAATTTAGTATTAACAAATAAAACTATTTTTATTTTTATTTTATTTTATTTTTTATTAATTAGGGTAGGATAACTAATGAATAACTCAATAAACAATAATAATAATAAAATTTTAAGTGTGTCATTATTAAATTAAAAATGAAGTACATGAAAAAATTTGAATAAACTAAAATAAATAGCTAATTAATCTATAAAAAAAATTAAGAGTTGGTCGGCCCTTTCATTCTCTTTCTTTCCACACTATACTATTTATTGACTCTGATCTTCTCTTTTCTTAGCAGGTTGTCCTGAAGATGAGTCTTGATTTAGACTCGAAACATAGACTAAAAATGACAACTGTGGATATTCCGAGTTTTATATCTGAAAATCTACACCACAGAAACTTCCAATCTAGCAAGACAAAGATAATAAAATATATTTTGTTATACTTGCTTCATGGGTTTCATGAGCAAGATTTTATTATGTAGATAGACTTCTTCTTGATGTCTATTAGGTTTTTGTCTTCTAAGTATAAATAGAATTAAGCGTCACAAACATGAAGAATCTAGTCTAGAAATACATGCTCCAAAACCTTGTGGAAGAATGGAAAACAACGATAGAAGACAAGCTCCACATACAGTGAAGAAAATCCTTATCAGCGCTGGAAGTTATGCTCTTCATGTCGGCCTTCATGCAGTGCCTACATATTGGTTGTAGGGTCGGCCTAAAAAGGGTAGACTAAACACTATATATGCAAAGGATTTGCGGCTTATTTGGCAACACACAGAATTGCAGATTCAACTCTGAATTGCGGATATCTTAAGGAAAATTATGGATCACATTTTGTTAAAGAAGTGCAGGCTTACATCTGATCAGTTACAGTTAAAGAAGTGCGGATATAGTTGAGAATAATATGAATATAACTGCGTACTGTCCTGTGGAGAACAGAAAATGTGAATCACTCTAAATCTCAGTGCGGACTTAAGAAAAGAAAAACAGTGTGGACGTTATGAATATATTTGTTAATTCTAGAAGTGAATAAGGTGCAGATTCAAGGATCATAAAGATTCTAATGTTCAGGGATTAATATTCTGGAACAAATCGAATGATGGGTTGAACGTTGATCTGTTGAAGAAGCTTTGTGGCACAGCTGGTTTCAAATACATGGGTAAAGGCAGTAAGGAGCGGATCTGTTTCAAGTATTGCTGTGATGTAATAGCTGTGAGCAAGAGACAGTGAAGTATACACATACAGTTGTAACGGTGATTTATATGAAGAAAGCAGTCAGAATGTACGAGTAAGAGAGAAGGGTAAATCTATGATTTACCTTCCTGTCTACAGCTTCAAGCATATGTCATGTAAAGATGTTTTGTCTTCAGTATTCGACTAAGCAATAAGAAGGTAAATGTCTACAGCGTCAAGCATATGTCTGTACAGATGTTTTGTCTTCAGTATTCGACCAAGCAATAAGAGAGGAAGATAAAACTAGAGACCGAGTTCTCTAGTACAGATCAGAGAAGATAATGCAGAGGAAGAGGATCAACATTGTGAAAAGAATTGACAAGGACTTGGAAGCACCGAGTTCTCTAGTACAGATCAGAGAAGATAATGCAGAGAAAGAGGATCAACATTGTGAAAAGAAGTGACAAGGACTTGGAAGCACCGAGTTCTCTAGTACAAATCAGAGAAGATACTGCAGAGGAAGAGGATCAACATTGTGAAAAGAAGTGACAAGGTCTTGGAAGCATATATAGGTCAAGGGTCGGAGTCTTGGTCATGGTACTTGACATTTGGAGATCTATAAAAATAATTCTGTGTGGGTTTTCCTCTCCAAGAAGGAGAGGTTTTGCCCTGGCTCTAGGAGCCTAATCTTGTGTCTTGTGTATTTTGATAATTGACTTGATGAAAAACTAAATAAGATAACGAAGAGAAGACATAAGTAACTCAAATAAGCTCAAAAGTAATTACAAGTAGATAATTTAAATTAATCGCTAGCCTTACAAATTCTCAACACAAGGATCAATTCCCATCTTTAGAACCACACTTTTACAATTTACACATAATCTGATCCAATACATTCTGAGGGAGAAAAACAAGGTATTAAAGTGCAGGGATTAGCATTCATTGGCACTGTTCCAGGGTTCTCATATCTTTATTTGGTTGGACTAACTTCTATTTGTCAAGAAGGCACAAAAATAATCCATTTTTTATTATGATTCCCTATATAGAAAAAATAAGCCACTACATTTAAACCCTCAAACATTATCTTTTTAAAAGCTACCTAATAAATTTTTTTACATGGTGCGTTTTTATTAAGTTTTCATCTAAGTACAGTAGAATAAAAACAATGAAAGGCTTAAAATTGACTGAAAGAATATAAAGAAAACAAATCTATGATGCTACCTTAAATACAGTCAGAGTAGCACCCTAATTTAAACGTCAACATGATAACAGCATATGCATTATCAATTGTAAACACATTTTTTTACAAAATACAGTAAAAAACATTTGTTAGAATTTGATCGCTTCCAAGAAATAATTGACACCATTTGAATTTTTGCAGGTGTTCTTTGAAAGGGTCCAAATCAAAACATGAAAATGGAACCCTATACAAATACATAGTATAGTTATCTCTCTTTTTGTCATTTGTATAAAAATAACCAAATCTGTATCCAGCTCATTTTGAAAAGAATAATGCCTTCTTATTTTGACCTGGTGAAGTTCAGAGTTCAAACTTGGCCCCGGCGCTTATTAGACACCCACATTCTCCCTGTACCCTGGGAGGTTCCCTGCATTTGGTAATCAACAGTCTGAGCCCAGCTCTGCCAACTCCCAATATCTGTATCACAAGTCTTCATCCTACCTTGTTTTGATGTACTCAGGAAGTTGAACCAGATCTTATGCATACAGAGGAATTGCGAATCACATGTTGAGTAGCTTGAGAGAAGGGAAACATAACTTTTCTTGGTTGTCCAGCAGCATTGATAATTCTTTGTGTACAAACATCTGCAGAGAGGACCTTGCAATCAACAGTTGCATTCCTCAATATTCCTTGATTACAAGGATTGTTCAAGCATAAAGATATGTGAGGCTGCCAATTGTAAGGGCAAGGATTTTCCTTAAATAGGCATGGCTTTCTGCATGTGCCTGTGGAGCAGGAAGCTATACGCATTGATGCATTGCACTCAGAAACACTTGGCATATTCGAGCTTCTTGTTGAAGTTGACCTTTTCGTTCGTGGGTTCAGAGGTGAGATGTTTGCTCCACAAGATCTACTATCATTTGTCAGCTTCTCCTAGGAAGATAACATATGTGAATTTAGCACAAAAGAAATCAAAAAGTCAAAGTCCACTACAAAAATGCCCAAATCTCTATCTCTGCAAGGAGACATTCTGAATAGGTGCACCTTGTTTTCTAGGTTTCGCCTCTCTATCATGTGTAGAGCAGAATTGCTTGTCCCAATGTTCTTTGACATGCTGGACTTCACTTTCTGTTGTAAATGGCAAATTTCAGGTCAGTGCAGACAATAAAAAGTTCTTGACTTTCTTGAATATGAATCTTTTGAAGTTGTCGTACAAAATGCTTTATTTTTTGAGAAAATTTTAAAGCTTTAGCAGCTCTTGTTATAACTGAACACTGAATGGAAGTAAACCAGACAACATCTCAACTTAATCAAATCCCTGGTAATGGAGCAGGAGAAGGGAATTCTTGAAGAAGACTTTTAAAAGGAATTTTGACATAAATGGTTTAGTGTCTTAAATCACATCAAATCAAAGACTTTCATAATGCATGAATTTACTCTGACTGAAAAAACTACCATGCAAAGACTGTCAACTGAAGTCACATTCACAATATATAAATAGCAACATTTTGTTTCTCTATAGAGAAAAGCACCAATGAAGGTGGGACCAATTTATAATTATATTAAATCACAGAAAGAAATGGAATATATCATATGTTTTATATGGAATTCTCTAAAAGCTAGTAGTCTCTACAGATTATCAGAGCAACAGTTGATTCATTGAATAGTAACTTTTCAAGGGCATTAAGAAGTTAAAGTCAGAGTTCCAGAGACAAATCATGGGCAATTATTAGTTTGAAGCATGTGAAGAAAATCTGAAGCAACACATACTCCATGTTGCCCAAAACATTGTGGAAACCTTATTAAGTGGAGATAGATGATTCAGCCATGGCAGAGTTTCATATCCTTGCAACAAAATAAGAAAGATCAATCATACAAAAAGTATCTGAAAACAGCCCTACCATCAGTCCATAAGTTTTGGAATTATGGTTAAAAACTTCCTAAAAGATTAAGGCTATCTCAATCAATGTGGAAAAAGTCGAAGTCGGGATTAAATCGGCAAGGGTCCAAAAGTTGAAAAACTTGATAAAGTCTGAAGTTTTTTGAAAAAGTCGGTAAAATCCTGATTTTTTCCAAAAAAAATTAAAAATTATTAAAGAAACTACCTCACTCACGATTTTTTGGAAAAAATCGGCAAAAAGTCGGGACTTCGAGGATAAAATCGCGACTTTTTCAGGGATGAAAAAGTCGGCCGATAAAGTCTGCACCGGGAAAAATTCGGGATTTTTTCAAAAAGTTGAGACTTTTTGCCGACTTTTTCCACACTGTTCTCAATGTGCTGGAAAGAGGCATCACCAAAGCTTGGCTATGGACAAACATTAAAGAAAAATCAAGTTTACTTTTACTTACAGTTGATTCATTTATGCCTGAAAAACCTGTCTTTCTGACAACAGGATTTGCTGAATACTTTTTCAATCCAGGAGAATTTCCCTTCCTATGCTCATAGGTTTTTGTCCCTGTATACAGAGCATCCATTGTTGATTCAAGAGAAAGATCACTTGATGCCAAAACAGAGTCAGGAGCTGCAGGCAGCATATTCTCCCTGGTATTTCTGTTGGTATCAGATCTTTGGTGCCTCATCAATTCAACCTAAAGGAACCAAGTATAAAAAAAATGACATGAAGACATTAGAATCACTAAATACATAGAAACTAACTCTGGATTTTGAAGTATGCTTTGCAGTCATGAATTAATCAAATGTTTGTCAATGTTTACAGCCTTCCACATGCATGACTGCACATGTTGTACACAAATATAGTATATACATACAAACTAACACTGGAATTTGAAACTACACATTGCAGTTTTGAATTAATAGAAGTTTGTTAATACTTACAGCCTTCCACATGCATGACTGCATATCTCGCAAAAAATGTTGTTGTGGACCAATAACACTTCCAGGTCTAACTACTCGTAAATATCCTAAAACCTGTTTATTGTTCAGAAAACAAAATACCATTTGAAAGCCTGCTTCTATATCCCAAGCAGCACACTAATTTATAAGCAATAATTGCGTCATAAACAAATATAAATGCTAATTTAGAATCTACATAGCCAAAAGGATAAAAAAATCAATTCAATTTGAGGAAGGGTTTTTTATTCCAATTTAAAACTGAAGTCTACTTTGACAGAGAAAGCATGCAAAGGATCCTGATTCCTGTTTGAAACGGGATATCTAAGATCCCATTAGCAACTGCACTGTTATGTTTCTATGTTTAGTTCAATAATTTAACTTAAAATAGTATGAAGGAAATACTAACTTCATTGGCAGTGAAGCGGTAATGTTTCATAATATAACAACCAATCAATACCCCAGTTCGGCCCAATCCTGCCTGCAACCTCCAACAACACGAATCAGTCAATAAATAGCTTACTACTCGATAATTGCAAAAGGGAAATAAATACAAAAGTTGAAACCTGAGTACACCATAACATCTATTGTCCTAGATAACAATTAAAACAGGATAGACTAGGGAAAATATGACATATTAACTGTCCACTAAAACTTCATTGAAGGATGATAATGGAGCAAGTCATTCACCTTACAATGGACAGCCACTGATCCAGGACTTCCTTCCGCAATTTTCAAAAATTGCTGGACAATCCGCTCAGGAGGGCAGCTGACAAGATAAAATTAAGAGGCAAACAAAAAAATGCATTAGAACTCATTAAACATGAAATTACTGGAAAAATATATCAATTGAGATTGTTTTATAACGTACACTCATAGTGCAAACCTGCCATCTGGGAAGTAGAGATCGTAGAATAAAAGGCCATGATCTGTGAAACCACGTTTATCATACATTTTTTTATTAAGTCTGATCACGGTAGTAACACCTGTCTGTAAAAAACACAAATAAGAGATTGCACTATATTATACATAAAGTACGAAACATAAGACAGGGCCAATCAGTAGCACATGCTCGTGCTAAAATCAAATTAGATCAGATCACAAGTTTATAAGAGTTAAACCTGTTTAAAATAGTCAACATAGTCTTTTGGCATCAGTGTGCGACTGCCAGACATCTACAAAGATGAACAAAAGGCACTTCAATGAGAGCAACAGATAGGTAAAGCACAGTTTAACAATGTTCCATTCAAACATGATGCAAACAGGAATAACAAACCAAGAATTTAGACAAGTCTACATTACTTGGTTCCACATTAATAGGCAGAGTTGAGACCTGACATACGATATTCACCTTTATTGAAATCAGACAGTAGTATTATTAATGGTATGGCTAGAAAAACAATTCAACCACATGCTAAAAAGTAGAATAACATAATAATCAAATGGTGAGATGTACCTCCATACGCCTTGCTCTAGGACCACTAAAGGCCACAAATTTATTGGGAACTATCCAGTTTAAATCACCATTTTCAACCTAAAAATCAACATAATGTCATTTGTTGGGAAATTTGAATTCTGAATAACAGACATCAACCAAAAATGAGCACTAACAAACAATATGTGCAATGGAGAACTGCCATCAGATGTTTCAAAAACTCTTTGTACAAAATATAAGCAAAAAATTATACCTTCTCAAAATACTCATATTCCTCAACATTGAAGTCATTGAAATCAATCCATCCAATCCTTTTGCCCTTTGCTAAAGCCTAAAACATAGTAAAAAATGTTAGGTCGCTCTTTTTAGAGAAGGTGCAGAAGGAATAACAGAAAAAAAAGGGAATACAGAGACACTACTACAAAGTTAACATGAAAGTAAAGGGGAACAAACAGAGAAGTAAAAGAGGGCAGCAACACAAGCATTGCTGCCAAAAGTAAATGATAAAAGTCAGGACAGCAAATATATACAGGTAGAGTTTTAAAAAAAACGTACATTTTCATCACACCAAGGGTTGAAAGCAGCAGCAATATAACTCTATTTTAATGTAAAACAAACCATTCTACACAGTATGCACCTGTTACTACAGTATGAACTTGACTTATCAATCTAATAACAAAACCTGGAAATTGAAAATAGCATTCTAGAGAATTTTACCCTGAGACAATCAAGAACAGAAAGATGATATGTTGAAATTCCACAAGTAGGATCCCGAAATGGCAAATATGATTCAAATAGTGCCAGTGGAGTATAAGCAACTTCAGGATCCCAGTCTTCAAAGAGCACCAAGTAAGCTCCAAGCTGCAAGAAAGATGAATACAGTAGTTAGGACATACAATCATACTGAGCCTGTTTGATTCCAATTCATGATACTCTGCACAAACTATATATCTTAAAAACACATTACTTAATCATGAAAACACAGATAAATCTCCCCGATGCAGGTGAGAACCACGGAGCACGTGGTCGCCAGGCCTCATGAATAGCAACAGTTGGCCTGCCGGTCAAGGCCGTACCTCCCGTTCCCTTCACTTTTACAGACGTAAGGGGAGGCGTACTGTCGAATTTGATTGCAATCGTGTGAGACCTCATTTCAACTCAGGAAGAGGAGGTGGTGTTTGGGTGATAGGCGGGATGGCAAACTCATCTGGGATTCGCATTTCTGTCTTGGCCTGGTGGTGGAACTTTGGTTGGTTTCATGTGAGAAAGTGCAAGCGACAAAGGAGGAATTGTAGTACAGGAGGGTGGTTCTCATTATTCTTTGGCGACTTCTGGAAGGGTGAATCCAGTCGAGATTTTCTCCAAGAATTCCCTGGCCTTACTGTGCATGCCTAGTGTGGACGCTGGTAAGCAAAGGAAATTGCTATTTTGGTTTTATGTGGATATCTGCATGTTTGCGTGGTAGGGAGGTGAGAGAAGACTGGAAAAGGTATCATGATGGAAATAGTTGGGAGCAGCATTGGCTCTGAGCGACATTTCCCATCTCTACAGCCTGGCCTGGGAATTGGAGGGACTGGTGGCCCGGTGGGTGATTCTACGCTGACGGCGGGGGTAGCAGAAACGGGCTTTGTGGACTTCACAGGGTTGGCACCCCGGAGTGAGTTGCGCGGAATTCCTTGGGTAACGTTGGTCTGGAGTGTGCTCTCCCTGCCTTCTCCCCCTCGAGCTGTTTGTGGCCATGGCCGTGGCGATGCTCTTTCCGGATGGTTCAGAGGTGGCTAGGGCATGGCGGGTGACCCTCTCAGACATAATCAGAGTGTCGGTAGCTTAGACCCTCAGAGGTGGTCGCAGAGGCATACTTCAGTGGGCAAGTCAGTGAAATCTAGTGGTGCTAGTCCTCCTGGGTTGTGCCAAATGAAACTTTCTGCTCATCATGGGCAGTCTGCCCTCTCGGCCATGCCAGGCTCTACGCGTCTGGAAGAATTGGTAGTGGTGACAGCGGATGCGTGCCGGGGTGGCAAATCTGTTGGCCATTCCCGGGGTGCTGGAGTGGGAGCACGTGGTGCGCGTGGTGGAGGTAAGTGGGCCTCACGTGGTGGCAGTGTTCGGGTGCAGCAGACTCAGCGTCGGGGTGACGGAGGTAAGCGGGCCTCCCATGGAGGCAGCGTTTAGGTGCAGCGGACTCCGCGTCTGGGCGCGCCGGGTTGGCGAAAGGCGAAGAGGAAGGCGACGTGCAACCCCTGACCCGCCGAAAATTCAACACTGTTGTTTGGAAAATTGCCGCGGTATTATTCAAACTCTGATGGACCAGGTGGACACAGTGGAACGGGTTAATCGGTAGGAGGATGCTAAGTTGATGCTAAGTTGATGGCCACGCTGGACAAGATACATTACTTCCAGTGCCAGGTGAGGGAGCGAGTGGTGTTGGTTTGGAGAGGACAAAACCAACTTGCAGAAAAAAAGGAGAAGCTGGAGACTTGGATGGCGCACTTTGAAGGGCACATCCAATGCAACTTCCGCCCCCCGCCTCCTCCAAGAACAGCCCCAGACAACCCAACCTCTATTACATCGAACGACTAGTATGCTCTCTGGTGTTTTATTTGTATCGTTTGTCTATTGGTGCTTATGACACTCTCGTTTGTGGACGTTGCCATTAGCTTCTTTTCTGTATTTTTGTCACCACGTGCTTTTTGCTGTGTTGGATGTACATCTTTTTTCCCATATGAATAGAATATCGACTTACAAAAAAAAACACACACATAAATCAATTTCAATATGGGAAATTAATATCAAGGAGCTAAAAAAGCTTTATCTTCAGCCATTATAATAGAAGGATTCATTTTTAGCGTAACAATGGCATAGTTGGCTCTCCCAACAAAGCCCAAAAAAAAAAAAGGAGAAGCATGAAATAGGAAAGAGATCACAAACCAAAACAGCAGCATTTGCCTTCTTCTTAGGATCTGAACTGCAGTAGAAGCATACACAGCGTCCATGTGCCTCTCCTTCCTGGCCACACAGAAAAGAAAAGAAACCAATCAAATTAACATACTGTAAAGTCCAAAAGATATTTGGAATTGGTGATTCACATTAAAAAGGAATTAATAAGATTTTTTTTTAAATTGCTCATGTGCACAATTTCAAAACAATAATAATTTTGCTTATCTGCACACTTTTCCAATATTTGGTTCTGTGATAAATTGCTTGATAACATAATGGCTTACTCACCAACTACAATGAGAAGTTACAAAGATAACAAGATTACTGCCCTCTTTAGTTCAATTATTGTACATCAGCATGCAATCCTACTGAGATAGAGATAGACTGAAAAAAAATTAGCCCAGATGGGCTAAATTTAAGTAGATTTCCAAGCAGTGATGGAAAAACCAATGGATCTAATCCATTTATCAACTTGTGGGTTACTGTTAAAGACAGACTTCGAAAAATGGTGGAAAAAGGCACGACTGGAGGAAGATGCCAATCTACGTTGAGGCACCAGCAGCAAACCAGAAAAAAAAATTATCTCAATGTCTCTTTCACAACTGCCCAAAGTGGCTATGATTTTTACTAGGAGTCTGATGCTTCACTTCAGTAGAAGCTTCTGCAACATAATAAAAAAACTCGAAATTGAAAAAATTGTCCAATCAAACTGGCAAGGGCTACAAATCAGTGTAATAAAGTATAGTTCCAATTCATGACAAGGAAAGAATACCACATTAGTTTTATGAGGCAAGTCAATAAGAACTAGAACACGGCACAAGACCTGAGGAACATAATAGTGATTTCAGCTTGCAGAATTAAAATACTTTGTCAACCAGATTATAATGCTCAGAGGCAAATTGTTAAAACCTATGAGTTTAGAACACTTACTATAAAATTTATAATCTAAATAAGATAATAGCTCATAAATCACCTTCAAGAGTTCATGAAGCTTCCAGCAGAACCGATAGGTACAAGCAAGGTTAAGAGGTCCAAAATCAGCGTAGAAGGGTTCATAAACCTGCTTTGTCAATTCCATATTTAATTTAAACAATTAAAAAAAATCATAGTAACATTTATTCAAATTCAGCACAATTTGTTGGAAAAAAGCTTCCTTCTACATTACCCGGCCCTACAAACACTACAGAAGTAACTACTTAACATTAATAATCTCTCCAAGATATTTCATCACACAACAACCACAACTAAAAAGGAAATCTCATTGCAGAATTTTCAAACAAGGAAACAAAATTTTAGAAAAAATCTAAAATTCTTAATCAGATGCTTTGATTATATTCAGCTTTTAATTTTGATACCGGGAGAAGAGGACTTTATATATATATATATATATATATATATATATATATATATATATATATATATATATATATATATATATATGAGACGTTGGAAAGCCTTTCGAATTGAAAAAGGTATGTCTCTCCGGTTAATCAGAGCATGTATGCTGACTGCAAGGAAAATACCCAAAAGAAAGGGATAGTGTTTTTATGACGCAAAAATAATGCATACTGGTGAGTTATCATCCATGACTCTTTTAATCAACAACCCCCGTTTTGTCTAGTTTGCGGAATGAACTGCCCTGCCAAGCATTCATATGCTGATCAAATCACAATCACAATCAACTCAAGGACATGAATTGTAATTAGAATTAAGCATACCAGTTCCTTATCAACGCTGAAGCAAATGCCTGGCCGAGGAAGCCATGACGCCTTGATATCATCCTGTCTATGCAAAACGGCAAAGTAAAGCTTTCCTTCGATAACTTGAGAAATGCCACTATTGTCAAAGTCAGTGAACCCCATATCTCTCTCTTCCCCCTTACTGTAAACCTATCTGTAGGCCTCCTACTGTCGAAACTACACCAAATTTATGGCCGACCCTCTAATGATGGCTATGTTCCGTCCCTCATTCGCTAGCGAAGGGAGTAAGGAAAGAAGATGGAAAAAGGTTTAAAACATAAAACAAAATAGGTGATGTCGCCCTAATTTTTAAATATCCATCTATAGGCTCTATTTTGCTGAGGAAGCATATAAACCCTCCAATAAGGGTTTCAAGCAAAATTTTCGAAATACGTTGCTTACCACGCATCGGTTTCGGAACCTATATTCTGTACTTCGACTGTTCAATAACTTTCCTCATTGCAGGGTATTTCATGCTATACACTGATTAAGACCTCGTCTTTGAAAGCCCAAATTGAACTAACCTTTTTCGTTTAAGCTATCAAGTTGACGAGAACTTGTGCGGCGTATAACGCGTACCTGCGAATTTTACGAATTATAGTGTACAATTTCAGATTTATACTGTACTGTGCTAATCTGATCTGTGCCAAAAGGGAGCAAAATGCACAGAAATTGGTACAAACCCCTGTGAAAACAAGACATCGACGACCCATGGAATATAGAGAAGAGCGCCATAAAAAGATAACACTTGCGACAAGCTCAACACTGGAGAACCAACCGAGGCGACGATTCGACGATCGGTGGACCACCGGTAAAATACTGTTTTTTAATTATAATTTTCATCATCCTGTCAATATTGATGCCATCCAAGGCATGAATGGAGATGCCATACGTGTAGGTGGGTTAGTTTGAAATTGGTATTATTTAGGGTGGTTGTAGAATGGTTGTCATCTCCTAAGTAGGTTCAAATTCATTCAAGTGATATTGTAATGGCTGAATCCAATTTCTCCCACCAAACACCAATCCCTTATATCAATTTAGTAAGCACGGAAGTATGCTTTCTTCTTCTTTTTTAATATTTTATTGGTAAGTTTATTTTTTATCGAGTTGTTTTTAGTAAAAAAATTTGGAAGTTTTCCCAGTGGATTTTTCTAAATTATTGAAAGAATTTATTGAAATCACAAGTTTGATGGGTAGCCCCTGCACAATCGAAGTGCCTTACGGGTTTTTCAGGGTGTTGAATCCATATATAAAATGAAAAAACTAGTTTAAATAACACAAATCAAGATTTCACCTCAAATTTTTCCACTAGATTCCGGCACTCGAAACCCCAAAAAGTTGTACTAAAGACCTATTATGGGATTTATGTTGTTATTGAGGGATTCATAACATATGTAACATGTTTTTTTAGGTCATATAGAGATTTGATGAGTTTGTATACTTTATGTTCTTGACCCTTTATGGTCAATATTTTTGGTTGAGACATGTACACATTTTCTTTCGAGTTTCAATTCTAGAATGATGTTTTCACATCCATGTGATGAATCATCCACATATCCTATGTTGCTAAAGCCTGCAATGCATGAATGGTTGCCCATTTTGTTATGGAGGCAAAAGTCGTCATAGTCTATGTCTTCTTTCCATGTACATCCTTTCACCGCAAGCTTCACCTTATGTTTATCAAGTGAGCCGCTTAATTTGTACTTGTTGAGACTCACCTATAGCTAATTGGTTTGGTTCCAAATGGTGGATCCACTAACTTCCACATCCCACTCTCAAGAAGAGCATCATACTCCTATATGGCTACTTTTTGTTCATCATGAGAAGCATCTTCTTCAAAGAAAGTTGGTTCAAAGTTAGTATATAAAGTCGATTCACGGTCATATGAAACATACATATCCTTTACGTCACTTGAATCTAACTTAGCTACATCACCTTCATCTTTTCTAGTTGAACATTTGGTTCATGTATTTCCAACCTCGTTATGACATTTTTTTTCAAGTATCTTTATGAGCCACTTGAGACCTTTCTAAGATGGTCTAAGTTGCTCCATTGATTGAGATGGTGTTGAATTCTCATCGAGGTTCAACTTTTCAATCTTCTTAATCACATCTTCCAATTGAACCAACGATTTCAATGAGTTAGTTGGATCTTCTACATGAGGGGGAGATGGCACTTCAAAAGGAGATTCCAAAGATTGATCTAAGATTAGCATTCCTCCCTTCAAGATGTGGAATCTAATCAAAAAACTCATGATATGTCTTTACATGGGTGAAGTTATCCAAATGATCAAGTTGTCACTCAACATTTTTGTCATTCTTGGTGGATTCAAGAAAAATCGTATATTTGGAAAGAATGAACTTCTTGTTTACCTCAGTGTAAAGATGACATCCCTTGGTGGTATTTGAGTGCCCCAAGAAGATGCACTTTCAACTCCTTTTGTATTTTTGCTCCTTAAGAATTAAGGCATAGCATGTGGAACCCAAAATCATGAGGTGCCTCACTAAAGGAGTGTGGCCATACAACATTTCACAAAGAGTCTTGTTCCCAAGAGCATGAGATTAACTCTTGTTTTTCACATATACTACACATAAAATTCCATTAGCCCAAAACATCAACTTCACATTATTGAAAAATAGCATCGACTGTACCATATTCAAGAGTGTGTAGTGACATTAACCCCTCAAGGCCCTTTTAAGGGAATAAGTGTCTAGACTTGACCTCCAAAGTTACTTTATGGAGATGGGGTTTATCAACAATTAATATTCTTTAAGCCACCTTAAAGCTCCTTTTTTAGGCTACCATCATATTTTGCTTACTAAGAGCTTTCTATGGTATAAAATTCACCAAAATGTGAGTTTTGAACACAAATTTATGCCCAATGGAAAAAATTTCACCCTAAGTGTCATGTTTGCATTTGTGCCATTTCCACGTGTCAATTGCTTCCTTTGTGTCTCCTTTGTACAATGTTATGTCAGATACCATATGGTTGGCACATCGCATTCATTCCCATGTGTCACCACCACACAAGGTCGCATCACAACTCAACACGTCAACCACACCTTGCATCTAGATGAGGACTTTATTAATGCTATCGTTATACAAAATTTTGGATCTCATGATATATTTAGAAACTTCGACCTCCTAATACATTTAGGAAATCTAAGACATTTGAATCCAAGGAGAATGTAAGTGTCCCTCTTTCCTTTGAGCAAGATATTTGGATATTTGAATTCCCATGTATCTTTGATTCATCTAGATTTCACATTAATTGCCACATAAACAACACGTTGATTGTTATGTCAACCGTTTTGGCCACATATCACCATGTCAACTTACCATGTCTGCAACGCATTAGCATGTCATGTCACAAAATTTTTTCCCCATGTGCCTCACCAATGTGTTATGTCAGCATGTGCTTACATGTAGGGTTTAGGACTACTCAGGTGCACTCCACGCAAACCCCAACACAATTGACATCTCTAGCATCTGACATTTGGCATCCAAGAGTTCATTAGAGAGTGCACTTACCATATTTTGCAAATGCCCACATACCCACATACATCCCATTATGGTGCCTCCAAATTCCAATGCATGGGTTCCACATCTAGCATTTGGCATCCAAGAATTGACTATAATTCATCCACACTCACGGTCTAGATGCCCAGATTCCCAGATGCATCTTGCTCTATCTCCTTCAAGTTCCATCACTCCTAGGTTCCATCATCTGGGACAATCAACATCCGGCCCCTTTGAGAGGAAACCTTTGTAAAGACCCCTCGATGCCCAAATACTTGGATATCACCCTTTTCAATGCATTTGACATAACTTGGCATTGATCTCCATCTACAACATTTGACAACCTTCTAACTTCGCATATGTCATTTAGCTACATGGGAATGTTTAGAAACCAAGTGCTAGAAGAAAATGATTGATTTCTCTCAACTTGATAATTACTTGTGAATGTTTATTGGCTTCGTATTACTTATAGTATGGTCTCTTAATCGAGCAATTACCAAATGTACAAAACATGAAGATCTAAAAAGGCAAAGGACACAAGAAGTTAGGCTCCAAGCCAAGGAAAAACCCCACAAGGGGGGAAACCCAAACAATCCTTCCTATAGAATCAGATCAAAATAAGATATGCAAGACCCAAGACCAAGACCAAGACTGTCACAATGATCCTGTAACAGCCTGGTGAAAATTCCATGTAATAAAGTTAAAAATAATAACCATGGTTGATGGGACACTTATTCCAAGCTTAATGTTGGACAAAACATCCTAGTGGGTGTTAATTTGGTTTATTATGGCTAAGGAAATTGGAAAATACAATGGCAAAGGCTTTGGAAAGGCAAAATGGCATATTTGGCACATTTATTTATGAAAATAATGGAAATTAGGAGAAAAGGGAGGTGAAAGGCCACAGGTTGCATGTGAGGAGAAAAATGAAGGAAAATAATGGAAAATGAAGAAAATAGAGGCATCTTCTATAAAAAGGCTTCCAAGGATCAGTTGGTACCTTTTGTCGATGCATTTTTTGAGCTCTCTCATTATTCTCCCTCTCTCTGACTCACTCTTGGAAACTTAGAGTTTTTTGGATCACCTTGGCATTAGAGCAAGAAAGGTAAGAAAGCAAGAAAGGAGGAGCAAGAGTCAAGCAGCTACATCGGGATTCTTTGCAGATATTGATTTGCATGTATGATTTCCTTGCTAGGCATGCATGGTATTGCATGTGGTTCTTTGTTGTCTTGGCATGGGTTTTTTCCCGGTGTGACAATGTATTCACCATATCCTTACCATTTCCGAATAGCCATGGTGTTGTGGAATTCCCATGTTTGGTTTAGCTGGATTGCTGGATGGATTCGAAGCTGAGTGAGGTGGATCTCCGAGTGATTATGGAATCAGTTCATGTGTTGCCTTCGTTTAGGGCCTAGTAATTTAGGTTTGGATTGCGGTAAAGCCTAAGAGGTGGTTTTATCTCCATTCAGGCCTAAGAATCACGGTTTTGGGATATACGGCAAAGCCTGGAGAGTATGTCTCGGTTTAGGGCCTAGTGACCCCTAATTCGGACTGTGGGTTGCGGTAAATCCTAAGAGACTAGGAGACAAGAAAAATTCTAACGGTATAGGCGGAGAGAATCCGGCGATATCAATGCTTTTGTTGGCCTAGTGGTCGGATGTAGATCACGGTAAAGCCGATTATGAAATGTTTATTGTGTTGGCCTAGTGATATGGGATGGATCATAGTAAAGTCTGATTTCTATTGATGAGGGTGAGGTGGTTCAGCCTCAGTATGCCCTAGTTGGTTCTTTCGTTTGAGTCCCACATTCATGCTTGGAATATGACATGGGGGTGATTGGTTGAAGAGAGATTTGGCTTAGCCAATCTATGGTCGGGTGGAATGTGGAAGTCCCATCTTCGGTTGGTTTTTACATTTAGTAAAGAATAGCTCATTCCTTTGCTATTTGGTATGCAAATGTATTGGTTATTATGTGGATTCTATTATTGTTGTACCCATGTTATTTATGTTGTTATTATGTTGGTTATAAGCATGTATTTGATCAGTGATGATGTATGGATCTACCTATGCTTTTACTTGTAAATGAATGCACAATGTATCTATGGTCGAATAGATTGTATTGTAGCTAATGATGTAAGGGATCAATTCTTCTTAGCGATTCTCAAATAAGTATGAGACCCTTATGTTTAAATCTGTTGTTTACACATGTAGATTCAATGTTTATGACATGTTTGACAAAATGGTTGCCATGGCTAGGAGGGGTATATATGAGTTCTTGTTGATGTGATTGCTTTTGTATCATTGTCCTATTGTTATTTATCATGTCTAAACTTTTCATGAAGTTATGGGCAGTGACCTGGGCTCTGGGCCTACAAAGGTGGCTCAAATCCTGAATCCACAGGCACAGAACTGAGTATTTGGGGGCCTAGTCGTTGGCTTGCAGTGTTATGCCCGCGGCTATATCCTCTTGGTTGTTGGCATGTAATGTTGTGCCTACGGCTATGGCTCAAAGAGGCCAAAAGGTCAATGTGACCCAGGGGAAAGAGGTCTTAAAGGTTGGGTTAGCTCATGGGGGTGTCATTGATGATGTACAAGGTATGTATGTTATGTTTGTGTATGTTCCACTTCCTTAAGGTCACCTAGGAGGTTGAATCTCATTATAGTAGCCTCTCATCGCATGTTTACCCCAGTTGGTCGGTTACTTGGGTAGATGTGGGATGGGAGTGTTACAGAGTGGTATCAGAGCATGGTTCAACCCTTGGACTGGATGGGTGGTGTGTTGGTCATGCTTTTCTACTATTGGTTACATATGTGTTTCTCATACCTATGGTGTATGTGTTTGTTGCATTTGTGTTGTGTTGGCCAAGGTGGCAGTGGTGTCACCATGGATCGATTGATGGTGTTGTGTCGACATGTTTTCATGTGTATATGACTGATTATGTGTTGTTCATGCTTGTTTATTGTGCATGCACACTTTCTTAAATATTGCAACGTGTTGTATATGCATTGTTTGTTTATGTTATGTCAAATAGTGTTCATGCTTGTGTGTTGTCCATGTATGATGGCTTGTGTGATGTCATATGTTGAACATGAATTGGTCATTCATGCCTGGTTACATGTTGCTTATGCTAGTGTATTGTCTATGCTTATGATGGTGTGTGGTCAAGTTGCATCGGTATGGTTATGCATTAGGTCATGTTGTGTATTTGGTATGGGCATGCATTGATAACTGGACACCAACTAGAATGATGTTTATGTGCTGGTATACCATGTGTTATGGGTTTATATGATATTATGATTTTGTATATACATGGATTACGCTAATTGGTTGATCTTACAAGAAGTATCCTCCCCAAATTGCAATAAGGTACGTTTTTTTATTGTTATTTGGTTTAGTTGACATATTATACCTTGCAGGAGAAATATCAACATGGATAGAAATATGGTAGACTACAAGGAGTCTCCCTATGAGTCATACTAAGCAACATGGTGGGCACTCTTATGATTTCACAAACACATTGAGAAGCCTAAAGGAAGAAATAAGGAGTTGTAAGGAAGACAATGAAAGACTCATGCAAGAATAAGAGAAACAAGCAGAGGTGAATGCAATACTTCTTCAGAGCTTGTCATATTTGTAGAAACAAGGGCCACTTCAGATCAGTTATGGACAAGAGGAAAAAAATAATGGGGCATATGGAAGTAGGTCTTCTAGTAGACACAAGTCAAATATAGTAGATACAATGAGAGATGGTAGGTTGTTGGACACTCCGGATAGGAGGGGTGATGAGTATAGGTACCATCCTAATTCTGGTTCAGATAGACATCATGATCGTCATCAATATCATCCTTATAGGAGGAGTGACAGGTGATACATGCTGGATGAATTTAAGAAAACAAAGCCACCTACTTTCGATGGGGACTTGAATAAACTAGAAGAGGCAAAAGCTTGGATACTTGGGATGAAGAAGTTATTTGAGTTGCACGAGTACTCAGATAACATGAAGGCTAGGATTGCTATCTTCAGCCTTAGAGGTAAAGCAGATATCTGGTGGGAAGATGTGAAGCGAGTTAGACACATCAAGGCAGATGAATTGAGTTGGCACAAGTTCAAAAGACTTTTCAGGAAGAAATAATTGTCAGAGAGGTACTATGACAACAATTCCAAATAATTTTATGAGTTAAAGGATTGATGACAGATGAAGAGTACATGAGAAAATTCTTGGATCTATTGAGGTCTGTACCATATCTTGAGGATGAGAAGGCTAAAGTTCAACGATTTGTTAGTGGTTTTCCATTAGCATTCATAGATTGGATTGTTCATGCTGAGCCTCATACACTTGAGGAAGTCATTGGGAAGCTGAAGCATTGCTATGAATAGTCAAAACACAAGAATGAGTCTCTGCAAGGATGGAAAGGGAAGGAAAAAGGTAAAGGTAAATGGCCACCGAAAAGAGAAAGGACTTATAATGTAGATGAGAAAGAAAATGTGGCACTGCAAAAGAATTTTAATGTATTTGGACAGGGACATAGGCCACAACAGTAGCATAGACCACAACAACAACATGGAGGTAATGGTACAAGACGGTTGGAGTGTTGGACATGCGGTGAGGAGCATCTTAAGAGAGATTGTCCACAGAATCAGGGAGGTAGGCCTAAGATATATAGCGCATAGGAGGCACAGACTATCGGGGATGTTGGACAGATCATTCCTCATATTTATGCATCTGTGGACAATAGGCAGGAAGAGCACCAAGCTTCTATCATTGAGATGGACGGTAATCTTTGTGATCAAATTATTTGTTTTGATTAACCATGGATCTAATTATAGCTATGTTAGTCCTGACTTGGTGGATAAGTGTGGTTTTAGTAGGGAAATGCATGCAAAATCTTGGTTAGTGCAGTTGGACACAGATACAAAGAAAATAGTTCACCATTGGGTTAGAGCATGTGCATTTGAGTTAAATGGTATGCCTACAACAACGCACTTGAACATGTTTCCATTGGGTTCCTACAGTACGTTATTGGGTATGGATTGGTTATACTTTCACAGGACCAAGGTAAACTACTATGAAAAATCTATTGAGTGCCTGGATGACAATGGGGAACCAAGAGTTTTACAGGGAAAGAAGAAAGCCACATCAGTTAGGATGGTGACAACAATGGAGGCCAAGCACGGTCGTAGGAAAGGGTGTGTACTATTTGCAGTTCATATTTCTAGTGGCAAAGGTAAGGAAGTTGAGGATGTAGATGTTTTGAATAGGTATTCGGTTTTATAGCAGTTTCAGGATGTGTTCCCAGCATCGATTTTAGAGTTTCCACTGCACAGGGAATTGAGTTGATGCTAGGGGCAACTCCAACATCAAAGGCACCTTACAGGATAAGCACACCTGAGTTGGTAGAATTAAAGTTGCAGCTAAAAGAGATGCTTGACAAAGGGTACATTAGGCCAAGTGTATCGCCATGGAGTGCACCAATGTTTTTTATGAAGAATAAGGATGGCACTCTTAGATTGGGCATTGACTACATGCAGCTGAACAAAGTGACCATCAAGAATAGGTACCCATTTCTTAGGATTGATGGTTTTTTCAATTAGCTGAAGGGAGCTATCGTGTTCTCTAAGATCGGGCTATCATCGGGTATGCATCAAAGAGAAAGACATCTACAAGACCGCATTCAAGACCACGAACAAGCATTATGAGTTTGTTGTAGTTCCATTTGGTTAGACTAATGCCCCAACTACATTTATGTGTTTGATGAACAATGTGTTGCGTCCTTATTTGGACAATTTTGTGATTGTGTTTATTGATGTATTTTAAAAATGAGGAAGAGCATGTTGAGCATTTGGCAACAGTGTTGAGGTTGTTGAGAGAGAATCAGTTGTATGCTAAGCTCATCAAATGCAGTTTCTTCCAGACTGAGGTACACTACTTGAGACATGTTGTCTCTAAGGAGGGCATTGCAGTAGATCCAAAAAAGAGAAGAGCCAACTTGGAGTGGGTAGCTCCTAAGAATGTAGATGAGGTGAGATCATTCATGGATTTACAGGTTATTATAGGAGGTTCATCAGGAACTTCTCATAGATTTCTTATCATATTACATAATTGCAGAGGAAAGGTAAGAAGTTTGATTGGACAAAGGAGTGTGAGGCTAGTTTTGAGCAGCTTAAGCAGTTGTTAACACATGCTCAAGTGTTAAAGATTACAGATCTTGATAAGGATTTTGTAGTGTGTACAAATGCTTGCAAAGAGGACTTGGTGGGGTCCTTATGTAGGATGGATAGGTGGTATGCTATGAGTCACTAAAATTGAATGAGCATGAGCAGAACTACCTGACACATGATCTTGAGCTAGCAATGATCGTACATGCACTGAAGATGTGGAGGCATTATCTTCTTGGTAGGTGGTTTCTATTGATGAGTGACTAAATTGGGTTGAGGTATTTATTTGACCAACCGAATTTGAACACTAGGTAGGCTAGATGGTTGGGAATGATCATTGAGTTTGATTTCAAGATCAGGTACATCAAGGGAAAGGAGAACATGGTCTCAAATGCTCTTAGCAGGCGAGTACAGGTAAATCACTTAGCAATTATGAGCTCCTATGGGACATACTTACAGGATAGGATCTTGCAGGTAGGTCAGCAGGATCACAGGTATATGGAGATTGTGCACAAGTTGCAACAGAGTACAGGTACAGGTACATGTGTTGGTACAAGAACAAGGTATAGGTGTTGGCACAGGTACAGGTACATGTGGTACAGGTACACGTGTACATGATTTGGATTATCGTCACACAATAGATGGTTTGGTCAAATTTAAAGACATGATATATGTACTGGATAACAGTGAGATCAAGAAGGTGATCGAGTTTCATGCGAAACCATATTCGGGTCACCTGGGCTACCAGAAAACATTGACTTCAGTAAAGAGGTTTTGTTATTGTTGAGATTTTCTTTTAATTATTTTTGGAGAAAAATCTCATGAAGGCGACAACAATAGGATTTGTTGCTAAATTGACTCCATCTATTTCTGATGAGGAGTTAATGCATCCTATATTTGTTGTGAGTGAATTTATGATTCTGTTTCTACTCCCAGCTATAAAATGCAAGCCCGTAGAGGCAAATGAGCATGATGAGGAATGTGTAGTGAGTGGAAGAGATGAGCAGATGAGAAACTCTGCTATTGTATTTCTCCAGTTGTTGAATGAGATTGTTGATGCCCTGTTAGGTGGACGTAGCCCAGATTGGTTGGGTGAACCACATTAAAATCTCTATTTTTTCATGGTTGAATAATGTATGTGTGTTATTTGTTTTATGTTTCCGTTGTGTTAACTCTAACACTTGGTATTAGAGCGAGTTGTATACGCTGCCTGCCTGGATAAGAAGTTACTATGTGGAAAAATCAGAGGGCAACTCGATTCACAGTTGCTTCTGTCTTATGCCTTGCATCCATGCTGGATTTCATTTCTATGTTTTAATGTGAAATGATGAATGTTTTAAATTACAGATTGTTGTATGGTGGGATGTCTGGTGCGTTTGTATGAGCAAGATCATACTCGTATCGGAGCGCTGGGATGGATACAAATGTTGTTTACGCAGAAGGGAGCTGTTGAGCCGAGAGATATGAGTTTGAGCTGCCCGTCGAAGTCGATGGTAGCTGCCAGGCCAAAAGCTGGAGTTGTGTCACATTGAGAACGCTGCGCAGGCTGCATTCACAGAGACAGAGTTTGCTTTTAGCATCGTGTTGTTTGCTGGATCATTTGTTGAGTTGGAGCAGCGCTGTAGAGGTTTGAAGTCAGTGCGGCTGGGCTGGATAAGGCTGCAAACGCTGGATGAGCCTTGAGTTGGCTTGTGAATGATGTGTTGTAGAGCGTCGAGTTGTGATGCTATGTTGTGATATGCTGCGTGCCATTGTGATGTCGTGACTGCTGTTGACCGTGGACTGAGCCTGGTTCAATGTTGAACGGTGAACACCTGAACGTTGAATGGTGAGAGGTGTGCTATTGCCATTCTTTAAAACATAAAATGAATTTTTTTTTTGAAATGCCGTTGAACCTTTTACAAAATTCGATTTGGAGTTTTTTGAAGGTGGGGTTTTACAAAATCGATTTGCATTAAAGTTTTACAAAATCGATTTTTTGAAGTATCAATGGTATACAAATGCCATTCAAATCATTTTTTTTTAATGGAATATTTTAAACAAAAGAACAAACGATTTGAAGCGGTGGTTTTTTTTTTAATAATTAAATCGAACAAAGGAATAGATCGATTTGTAGTTCTTAAAATCCATTTGTCTAAATCGATTTGAGTAGTGTTTAAAGTAAAATCGATTTGTATTAAATTCCATTTGCACATGGTATTAAAGAAGGAAAGGCCTTTTATAAGGTGAAGGGTATAGTTTTTTTTTTTTTAACTTAAGGGCATTTTCATTAACAAAAACTTCATTTATTAAAAGTTGCAATTGGAGATTTTGTGACACGAGCTACTAAACATGGCAAAAACACAAAGTGACCGGTTTGAGATCGAGAAGTTCAATGGCAAAAACAACTTCGAGATCTGGAAAGTGAAGATGTATGATCTACTCGTGCAACAAGGTGTGGCGAAGGCGTTGTTGGGAAAAGCCAAACAACCTTACACCATGACAGATGATGAATGGAGTGACTTGGATGAAAGAGCACTGAGCGGCATTCGACTGTGTTTGGCGGATGATGTTTTGTTTAACATCGTGTCAGAGAAAACTGCTGCTGGTTTGTGGAAAAAGCTTGAAAAGATGTACATGACAAAATCCTTAACCAATAGGATTCTTTTGAAGCGACAATTGTACAACTTGCGCATGAAGGAAGGTACGATGATAACTGATCATCTGAATACCTTTAATACTCTCTTGGTGCAATTAGAAAGTATAGAAGTAAAATTTGAATCAGAAGATAAAGTTGTAACTTTATTATGCTTGTTGCCCGAGTCATGGGATCATTTTTTTACTTCTATAAGTCTTAGTTCATCAAAAACCCTTGAATTTGATGATGTTGTTGGAGCTTTGTTGTCCGAAGAAACAAGGAAGAGGTCAAATTCAGAAACCTCTACATCAGAAGCAATGATGGTCAGAGGTCTTTCTAAAGAAAGACGCTTCAGTAAGCACAATAACTCGCGTTCAAAATCGAAAGGGAAGAAGAGTAAGGTAAAGTGCTGGTTTTGTGGCAAATTAGGACATTTGAAGAATGACTGTTGGAAGAGATAGCAAACATCTAAAGGAGACTCTTCGACAGAAAATAAAGAAGCAAACATGACAGATACAGGTTCGACATCCATTTCAGGTATGAGTGATGAAGTGTTATCAGTTAGTTTGTCTAATCATGATCAACATTGGCTGTTAGATTCTGGTGCATCAAATCACATGTGCATTCATAGAGAGCGGTTTAAAACTTATAAATAAATCAATGATGGAGTTCTTTACATGGGAAATGATGTCTCATGTAATATTGTGGGAATTGGAAGCATCCAGATTAAAATGTTTGATGGGAAAAATAAAATTCTAACTGATGTAAGACACGTACCTAAACTAAGAAAAAACCTCATTTCACTAGGAGTACTAGACACTAATGGATATAAAACCTTTATTCAAGGTGGAGTAATGAAAGTTTATAAAGGAATTTTACTAGTAATGAAAGCAAAGAAGGTTGGAAATATTTTTTAGTTAGAAGGAAGAACAGAGTCAAATCATGCTTCTACAGTATCTGAAAACGACAATAATTCTATTCGTTTATGGCATCAAAGGTTGGGTCATATGAGCGAAAGAGGATTAAAAATTTTATCTGATCGTCAGTTACTTCCTAGTCTAAAATCTTCTAAGTTAGATTTCTGCAAACATTGTCTATTTGGGAAACAAAGCAAGCAAAAGTTTAAAACTGGAAAACATACTAGTAAGGGAATCCTTGATTATATCCATTCTGATGTTTGGGGTCCATCTCCTACAACCTCATATGGAGGATCGTCATATTTTGTATCTTTTATTGATGATTTCTCTAGAAAAGTGTGGGTCTATATGTTAAAGAAGAAGTCTGATGTATTCACAGTTTTCAAACAGTTTAGAGAATTAGTTGAAAACATCACTGGAAGAACCATTAAATGTTTAAGAACTGAAAATGGTGGTGAGTTTACTTCAAAGGAATTTGATAATTATTTCAAGGACGCTGGGATCGAAAGACATAAAACCACTGTATATACTCCTCAGCAAAATGGAGTTGCTGAACGCATGAACAAGACTCTTTTAGAGAGAGCAAGAAGTATGCTTAGTAACGCCAATTTGCAGAAGGAATTGTGGACAGAAGCGGTTTCTACAGCTTGTTACTTGGTAAATCGATCACCATCAACTGCGATAGGATGCAAAATTCCTCAAGAGGTATGGAAAGGTTATCCATGTGATTATTCTAAACTAAATTTTTTTGGTTGTGATGCATATGCTCTAGTTCCGAAACATCAGCGTTCTAAATTAGATCCTAAATAAAAAAGATATATCTTTGTTGGATATGGTGATGGGACTAAGGGATATAGGTTGTGGGATCCTACTACTCACAAGATCATCATTAACAGAGATGTTAAATTTAATGAATCTTCACTTGAAAATCCAGATGTAGATGATAAATTGAAACAAGATAATGTACCTAAGCTTCAACACATTCAATTTGAAACCAGTTCAAATACTGATGATAGTCCAGATGAACAAGTTTCAGATTCAGATCATGAACAAGTTTCAGATGCAGATCATGAACGTGTTTCAGATGTTGATCATGAAGAAGTTCCTGCAGATAATAATCAGCAAATTGGGGAAGTACCAGAAACATCTTTAAGGAGGTCTACGAGAATCAGACGTTTTCCTAAAAGGTATGATGATTATGTTACTTCAGTTGCTTTAACTGCTAACGGCGATGAACCTTTGTGCTATCAGGAAGCTATAGAAGGTTCAAACAGTGGTAAGTGGAAAGAGGCTATGAAGGACGAGATGAAGGCATTAGCCAAGAATGCCACATGGGATCTGGTAGAACTTCCTAAAGACAGGAAAACTGTGGGATGTAAGTGGGTTTACAAGTTGAAGAAGGGCGTTGATGATACAAAAGACAGGTACAAAGCAAGGCTAGTCGCGAAAGGTTTTTCTCAGAAAGCTGGCATTGACTTTCATGAGATTTTTTCACCAGTTGTAAAAATTGTTTCAATTCGGATTGTGTTAGCATTAGTTGCTTTACTTGATTTAGAATTACATCAACTAGATGCTAAAACTGCAATTTTACATGGAGATTTAGATGAGGAGATTTACATGGAACAACCAGAAGGGTTTGTTCAAAATCGCAACAGGAAATTTGTCTGCAGGCTCAAGAAATCATTGTATGGTCTGAAGCAGTCGCCTTTTCAATGGTACACAAAATTTGATTCTTTCATGATGAGTCAAAATTATATAAGAAGTGAATATGATCATTGTGTTTACTTTAAGAAATTAAGTAATGGCATGTTCATTATCTTAGTGTTGTATGTTGACGATATGCTTTTAGCAAGAAAAAGAATAACTGAGATCAACAGGTTAAAGGCTCAGATGGCTAGGATGTTTGATATGAAAGATCTAGGAGCAAAAAGACATATTTTGGGCATGGAAATTTTCAGAGACAGGAGTAATGGTAAGCTGGGGCTATCACAACAGAAGTATATTGAGAAAATACTCTTGAGGTTTGGTATGAACAATGTGAAGCATGTTTCAGTCCCTTTAGCTTCCCATTTTAAGCTTTCTTCAAGTTTATGTCCTAACACTAATGAAGAAAAGGAATATATGTCTCGAATTCCATATGCCAATGTAGTAGGTTGTTTGATGTATGCGACGGTTTGTACTCGACCAGATATTTCACATGAAGTTGGGGTTGTCAACAGGTATATGGAAAATCCAGGAAAAGAACACTGGTCAGCAGTGAAATGGGTGCTTCAATATCTGAGAGGCACAAGTGATTACTGTATCACTTATAACAGGAGCAGTGAATTTGTTTGCGGATATGTTGATTCTGATTTTGCAGGTGATTTGGATAAGAGAAGGTCAACTTCAAGGTATGTCTTTACTCTTGCAGGTGGAGCTATTAGCTGGATGTCAAAGCTACAGAACATTGTTGCTTTATCCACTATAGAAGCAGAATACATAGCTGCTTCACATGCTTGCAAAGAAGCGGTTTGGTTGAAAGGTTTGTTTGGTGAGTTTGGTAGGTTACAGGACAACATCAAGTTATTTTGTGATAGTCAAAGTGCAATTCATTTGGCTAAGAATCCGACCTATCATAGTAAATCAAAGCATATACCTATCAAGTACCATTTTGTAAGACATGTTATCACTGAAAGGGGAGTCTCTCTTGAAAAGGTGCATACAAAGGAAAATTGTGCAGACATGTTCACGAAACTTGTTTTGTTAGAGAAGCTACGATGGTGTCTGGCTTCTCTTGGCTTGCAGAAAAGATAAAAAATAATGGAACAGGGTATCAGGCTAATTTTTGTCGAGGTGGAGATTGTTGAGATTTTCTTTTAATTATTTTTGGAGAAAAATCTCATGAAGGTGACAACAATAGGATTTGTTGCTAAATTGACTCCATCTATTTCTGATGAGGAGTTAATGCATCCTATATTTGTTGTGAGTGAATTTATGATTCTGTTTCTACTCCTAGATATAAAATGTAAGCCCGTAGAGGCAAATGAGCATGATGAGGAATGTGTAGTGAGTGGAAGAGATGAGCAGATGAGAAACTTTGCTATTGTATTTCTCCAGTTGTTGAATGAGATTGTCGATGCCCTGTTAGGTGGATGTAGCCCAGATTGGTTGGGTGAACCACGTTAAAATATTTGTTTTTTCATGGTTGAATGTTGTATGTGTGTTATTTGTTTTATGTTTCCGTTGTGTTAACTCTAACAGTTATTTTCTTAATCTAAAGAGGGATGTGGCAGAGTTTGTAACCAAATTTTTGGATTTTCAGACGGTTAAGGTAGAGTTTAAACACCCAGGTGGACGACTACAACTGATTGCGATCCTAGAATGGAAAAGGGAGATAATTTCCATGGAATTCATCACAGGTTTTCCTAAAACAACTAGACAACATGATTCCATCATGGTTCTTGTGGAAAGGTTAACAAATGTTGCACACTTCATTCTAGTGAATACTACCTACTCAGCTAATGATGTAGCACAAGTGTTCATCCGGGACATAGTCAAATTGCATGGTGTTCCAAATAAGATTGTGTCTGATAGAGATGAAGAGTTCATTTCCAAGTTTTGGAAATATTTGTTTGCAGGTTTGGACACCGAGTTGGAATTTAGCACAACTTATCATCCACAGACAGATAGGAAGACTGAGAGGGTCAACAAGATATTGGAGGATATTTTGAGGATGTATGTGATGCATCAACAATGCAAGTGGGAAGAGTATCTTCCACTAGTATAGTTTACCTAAAACAATGAGTATTAGGAGTCATTGAATATGAGTCCATTTGAGGTTATGTACGGGCAGAGTTGCAACACTCCTATCAGTTGGAGTGACCCAGTTAATAGGGTATTGATTGGACGAGATATGTTGGGAAAAATGGAACAGGAAATGAAGGTGATAAAGAAGAACTTGAAAGCAGAATAGGATACGCAGAAGAGTTATGTAGATAGGAACATGTTGTTCAAGGAGTTTCAAGTTGCGGATCAAGTGTACTTGTGCATCAAGCCCAGGAAGAGCTCCTTGTGGATTAGACCATGTGCCAAGTTGGCACCATGATTTTGTGGACCCTTCAGGATCATTAAGAGGATCGTATTAGTGGCCTATTGACTTGCACTTCCTTCCATAGTGAAATTCCATGTTGTTTTTCATATATCATTGCTTAAGAAATATGTTAAAGATGCTAATCATGTGATTGACTGGTATGTATTGCAGGTGGAACCCGATGGAGAATTCCAGTTGGAGCCTCATTCTATATTGCAGAAAAAGGCACTAATGATCTAGAACCAAGCAATAGAGAAATTTAAATTGCAATGGAAGCACTTTGGGCCCGATGAAGCTACATGGGAGATGGAGGATCATATGCGGGCCATGTATCCTTCCTTGTTTGTTGGTTGAGGCAAAACAATTTTGATGTGATGTTGGTATATGTTTTGGTGATGTTTTGATATATGTTGTGATGTGATGTTCGGGTGTATGTACATATGTATATGGATGTAAATACAGCCATGAGCTCTGTTATAAATCTCCAATAAGAAATATGGTGTCATTTCATTATAGTTGTCATGTTGGTTTGCATTTCAGCAGGGTGTTCATTGTAAATACTTCATCGAGCTATGTTATAAAAATCCATGGGCAGTATGGTTGCTTTTCAGTAGTTTTGCTGAGGTATATGTGTGGTTGAACATTGAGGACGATGTCCCACAAAGGGGAGGGTTTTGTAACATCCCTGGTGAAAATTCCATGTAATAAAGTTAAAAATAATAACCATGGTTGATGGGACACTTATTTCAAGCTGAATGTTGGGAAAAACATCCTACTAGGTGTTAACTTGGTTTATTATGGCTAAGGAAATTGGAAAAGGAAATGGAAAAGGCTTTGGAAAGGCAAAATGGCATATTTGACACATTTATTTATGAAAATAATGGAAATTAGGAGAAAAGGGAGGTGAAAGGTCACATCTTGCATCTGAGGAGGAAATTAAAGAAAATAGAGGCCTCTTCTATAAAAAGGCTTATGAGGGTCATTTGGTACCTTTTGTTAGTGCATTTTTGGATCTCTCTCATTATTCTCTCTCTCTCTCTCACACACACTCTGGGACACTTAAGATTTTTTTGGAGCACTTTGGCATTGGAGCAAGAACGGAAAGAAAGTAAGAAGCAAGAGGAAACAAGCAAGGAGGAGCAGGGATCAAGCAACTACATCAGTATTCTTTGCAGGTATTGATTTGCATGTATGATTTCCTTGCTAGATTTTCCATGCATGGTATTGCATGTGGTTCTTTTTTTTTTCTTGGCATGGGTTTTTTCTGGGTGTGACAATGTATTCAACCTAGCCTTTCCATTTCTAGATAGTCATGGTTTTGTGGAATTATTGTGTTTGGTTTACTTGGATTTACATATAGTCACGGTGTTGTGGAATTATTGTGTTTGGTTTACTTGGATTTCCGGATGGATTCGAAGCTAAGTGAGTTGGATCTTCGAATGATTATGGAATCGGTTCATGTGTTTCCTCGATTTAGGGCCCAGTAATCCGGGTTTGGATTGCGGTAAAACCTGAGAGGTGGTTTTCTCTCCATTTAGGCCTAGGAATACCAGGTTTGGGATATACGGTAAATCCCAGAGAGTATGTCTCAATTTAGGGTCTAGAGACCCCTGATACAAATTGTGAGTTGTGGTAAATCCTAAAAGACTAGGATACAGGAAAATTTCTCACAGTTTAGGCAGAGAGAATTCGGTGATATCCATGCTTGTGTTGGCCTAGTGATCGGGTGTAGATCACGATAAAGATGATTATGACAAGTTTATTGTGTTGGCCTAGTGATCTAGGATGGATCATCGCCAAGCCTAATTTCTATTGATGAGGGTGAGGTGGTTCAGCCTCAGGATGCCTTGGTTGGTTCTTTTGGTTTGAGTCCCACATTCATGCTTGGAATGTGGCACAGGGGTGATTGGCTGAAGAGAGATTTGGCTCAACCAATCTATGGCCGGGTGGAACGTGGAAGTCCCATCTCCAATTGGTTTTTACATTTAGTAATGAAGAGATCATTCCTTTTTTATTTGATATGAAAATGCACTGGTTATTATGTGGATTCTATTGTTGTTGTATCCATGGTATTTCTGTTGTTATTATGTTGGTTATAAGCACATATTTGATCAGTGATGATGTATGGATCTATCTATGATTTTACTTATAAATGAATGCACAATGTATCTATGGTCAAATAGATTGTATTGCAGCTAATGATGTAAGGTAGCAATGCTTCTTAGCGATTATCAGATAAGTATGAGACCCCTACGTTTAAATTTGTTATTTACACTTGTAGATTCAATGTTTGTGACATGTTTGACAAAATTCCTATCATGGCTAGGAGGGGTCCATATGAGTTCTTTTTGATGTTATTTCTTTCATACCATTGTCCTATTGTTATTTATTGTTTCCAAAATTTTCATGAAGTTTTGGGCAGTGACTTGGGCTTTGGGCCTGAAAAGGTGGCTCAAATCCTGGAGTCGTAGGCACAAAACTATTTGGGGCCCTGGTCGTTGGATTGTAGTCTTATTCCTGTGGCTATAGCATCTTGGTTGTTGGCATGCAGTGTCATGCCTGCGGCTATGGCTCAAAGAGGCCAAAATTTCAGTGTGACCCAAGGGAAAGAGGCCTTAAAGGTTAGGTTAGCTCCTAGGGGTGTTATTGATGATGTACAAGGTTTATATGTTATGTTTCCATCGGTTACACTTCCTTAAGGTCAAGAGGTTGAATCTCATTATAGTAGTCTCTCATCACATGTTTACCTCGGTTGGTCAGTTACTTGGGTAGATGTGGGATGGGGGTGTTACAGATCCCAAGTCAACCCTCCTCCAAGTATCCTCCAATCAAGTCAAGTCAACAAAAGTCCACACTGGTCAAATATCTGAAATATGGTCAAATCACTAAAAAAACTCGGACATACAGTGGAGGTTGAATTTCGACCTTGTAGTAGTTTCATAAAATCGCAATAATTTCATACATGTGAATAGAATTACGGTAGAAAACTCATATTTCTTTCCTTTTACTTCGTTCTCTCTCCTTTGACTTTGGCTCTCTTTCCATTGACTTTGGTTGTCTTATCTTCTCTTATCGGCACATAAATCGATGTGATGATGATGACAATAGAATGAAGTCGAGTTGTCTTATTTATACATGTCGAGGAGGGTCAAATAATTGCCTCTATGGCCCACTTGTCCAAGGAGGGCTGACTTGGTCATGTGATGACACTTTGACTTAAAAATGATTTTTTTTTCTTACAAGAAGTCCAAATGGGACTAGAATCAATACATTTCTTTCGAATCTTTATAAATTATTTTTACCCAATTGACTTTATAACCATGAAGAACATGCTTTGACCAAAAAATAAAATAATAATAATGAATATAATCAATTATAAAAATTACATTTTATTGAATTATGAAGACCAACGCTAGTTATTTTTTTCAATACTCCCTCTTAACTAGGAAGGTATTCATAATAACACAACAAGATACTCTCAAGTTGAAATATCCATATAAGAAAGGATCCATATTGGTGAGCATCAATGATGTTTTACATCATCATAGCTAACATTGTCAAAATAATAAGGCTTTAACTAACAAGCTCTATCTCTCCACTAGATCAGAGCATAATGTTGGAAGGCACAAAAATTTGGACACCACAACTTCTCAGGTACATACCCTGCCCGGGTGTTCCTAAAGTATGACCTCACAGGACCATTTCCTAATCCAAGAAAAAGTACGTCCTCAGTACCATTCTTTACCAAGTCCATGTATCCAACTTATGATGCTAATTCTAGTCAATCACAATACATGACTCGAGAATGTGCATCCCTGATGCTTACCCAATCCACCATTCTCCAAGCTAGTGCCTTTATTAGGCTTACGGTTGTTAGTCTTGGCCATAGTACATGACACATGGATAATATAGTGTCCACCCTCAATCCTTATCAGTCAAGGAAGAGATCATCTCTCCCTCTCAAACTGGCAGAAATAACCACAAGCCTAAGCTTGCCATAACCATCATTATTTATAGAAATAAACATCATCAATGCATCGACTATATGGCTCGTCAATGGAGACATATTATTTTTTCATGACTTATTTCTGGATCATGTCACGAATCATTAAGCACTTTGACCTTCCAAGTTCTCTATCAATATTCACATAGCCCCGATCAATATTGAAAACGAATCCAACATGTCATCAACTAGTCCATCAAAATTTTTGCTTCATTACTAAGTATACCAATCAACATATCATATGCACGAGAATATACTAAGTATCCTTCTAGGAGCCCATACCATGTTTCAATCATCAATATTATCTTTTCTTATAGTATCTAAATCAATCGATGTAACCTCAAATCTCAAGTTCTAAGATCCTTCCTATTAATTTATGCTTCTAGCTCCCTTTGAAGTCGATATTATCTCCTTCACATTATCTAGCGTTATATTCATGCAAGAAATTCTATTGTATGGAAATGTCCATCAGTAATATCAACATTAGCTTTGTCATATATGTAATTGAATATTTGAACCAAACAATTGTTGGATAAAAAAATTTCAGTGATATTGCCATATATTTACCGACCGTCAACCAACTTCCTTTGGAAAATAAGTATCTTTCAACTTACTTCCCAATTATCTAAAAGTGAAGTATTTGATCAACATGGAAATTGTCTTATTTCTAAATCCTTGTGAAGATAATATCCATGATTCAATTTTAATTTGATTTGATTCTAGATTACAAGATATTTTGTGATCATGAGACTTATTTTACATAATAGGTTTATCTTTTGAAACTAGCTTCCATGTTACCCTTCAATTGATTGTCTTCAATGTCTATTCAACTTGTAGTATAAATTTTACCACGTTATTTTAATCATTCCATCTGTTTTGTTAAAACCTATATTTGCTTCTGAAATGCTTGATTGAGTTATTCTTATCTTCACTGGTACTAGAAACAAATATCATGTTGAAGGAATCCTTATGATGCTGCAAAAATTACCTTGTCTCTTGCTATGTCATGCTACTCTTGTAGTACTTTCTTGCTAAATAACATGTTGATTGCTTCTAAATTTTCTACGGTGTCTGTAGAACTTGTGGAATAGTGTGTAGACAACTTTTGATGACCCAATATTTTCTAAACTATATGCTCCTTCTTAAGCTAGACCTCTGTAGAAATTATGTTGTAGATTTGCAACTGCTTATGAATTTTTAATCAAAATGACAAGACACAATCCTACTCTACTACTTTGCGGAAATTAATTCACAATTTAAAGCAAAAATTTCAGACATGCAATAAGAAACCACACACATGCAACAAGTATTTTCCTTTGGGGAAAGAAGTTTGCTAAAAACCTCAATGCCTACTTGCATTAATCAAATGAATAGAGATGTATTAAAATTTCTTTTCTCAACTACGCACAACCTGTAACCACCCCTCCCACATTTACCCAAATCCACTAGCTCACCAGGTTAAACATGAGATGAGAGTTACTCTACGAGACTCGATTTCCAAGATGCACTTATGGAAAATGGGTTCCACATGTACAAAACTTACTGCAACACCCAATAACGCATGATCACACTATTATCATCCTAAATTGACCTAATACCATTTATTTTCATTTTCGTCTCCTTAAAATTAACATAAACTTTATATTTTTGGCAGTTTTTTCGATTTCTAAACTTTTGAGGTCGTTTTGAGGGCCTAAACAATGTTTTCAAGGAAAACAGAGGGATCAAAGAATTTTGAGACAAGATTGCAAATATGTTTTGGCCTCCTTATGGAGATCTTCAAAACGAGGTATTATGATAGTCAAACAGAGATCGTATGCCAAAGTTATGACCCCAGGAAGTTGGAGGTTTGAATCACTCATTTATACAAACACTTTGTGTGCATAGTACCTGTAGGCTATAAGTACATATATGTTCATTAATTCAATAAGCTCACCAAAGAATCCTAATTGACACAATGTGATCCGAATGGAAAACGACATCCACCCATGGTATTCATCCACCCATGTTATCCATCCACCCATGTTATTTACCCATGGTATTGTAAATGGCATCAACCCATGGTATTCATCCACCCATTGTATTTATTTGCCCATGGTATTATAAGTGACATCTATCCATGATATTCATTCACCCATAGTATGTATCCACCCATAGTATTCATCCACACATGGAATTTACCCATGGTATTGTAAGTGGTATCTACCCATGGTATTGACCCATGGTTTTAACCCATGGTATCCACCTATGGTATCTACCCATGGTATTGTAACTCAAAAAAATGCTATAAATAACAAGCCTCACTTTTTAAAAGGACAGATTGTCCACCACAATGTAGCTTCTACATTTATTCTCTGTTTTAATAAAACAAGTTTCTTTGTGGTTTTATTTGCAGTGTGTTCTCTCTTTTTTCTGGCATTCTAATTTTGTAGATCTTGTCAGATCCATTTCAATTTTTTTTACATCTTGGGGGCCTCCCCCCAAGACCTGGATTAGTGGTATCAGATTTAGGTTACGAATCCATGGGAATGAGGGTTTGAAGCATATTTTAGTTTCAATTTTTGGCAGCAATCTTCAGCAAACTCCATGAATTTTTTGGGCGGCGAATTTGCAGATCAGATCTGAAAATTTTGGTGAAAATTTTACAAAAACAAAGACCGGATTCGGATTCCTTGCAAAAAAAATACCCAAATTCAAAAAAAAATCGACCGAATTGGAGTTTGGATGAGAGAGATATCGTTGATTCAAAATCAACAATGTTGCATAAATTTTTCTGTTGTCAATTCGTGGACGACAGTTCTCCTATCATTTTTGCAGTTTTCAGTGCAAAATTTCAGAGAAATGGTTATAGATCTAATCTCCCCTTGAAAACCCACCCGATTTCAAAAAAAAAAACCAGTCGAATCAGAGACTGGATGTGGGAGTTATTGTTGATTTAAAATCAACTATTTTTTTTCAGAAATTTTGTGATGAAGAGATAGTTCCAGCGCGAATCTGAGAGTCTAGAGTCTCCAGATAGCGGTTTCAAACACATGGAAAGATGCAGAATGATCATTCTATTTCTAAAAACAGGTTTGTAATATATATTCTGATTTATATTGATCAATTTATTCCCATTTTAAATCTGGAGAAGCATTCAGAGCAGGTTCCCTTTGGAGACGTGCCCTCCCACCTTGCTTTAGTAGGCACTTGCTTCACCTTCATCAGTTTCAGCATAGCAGCATTTGACTTGGGTTATTTGGAGATGTGCCCTCCCACCTCGCTTTAGTAGGCACCTGCTTCACCTTCATCAGTTTTAGCATAGCATCATTTTACTTGGGTTATTTGGAGACGTGCCCTCCCACCCCAAACTATGTAGGCACCTGCTACTTCATCAACAATTAGTATCACAGTTATGGGTCAACCGCACAAAATCCTTCTCATCGAAGTTCATTTTCTAGGCCGCACATTGTTAGTAACATAGTTGGTCACAAGCCTTACAGGGTATCTCTATCCTCAGATCTTCGTTTGTCATGGTTTTGGGTCATCCACAAACCCACACTTCATCAAAGTCCATTTTCTAGGCTGCACATTGTCAATATCACAGTTGGTCACAAGCATTACAGGGTATCTCTATCCTCGGATCTTCGTTCATCACCGTTATGGGTTAACTACACAAAACCCTTCTCTTCAGTGGCTCTTCATATTCAACAAAGGCTTCTCAGGAGAAAAATTCACGCAATGGGGACCACTGCTTCTTAAGGAGGGAGGAATGATCTGAATGGAAAATGACATCCACCCATGTTATCCATCCACCCATGTTATTTACCCATGGTATTGTAAATGGCATCAACCCATGGTATTCATCTACCCATTGTATTTATTTGTCCATGGTATTATAAGTAACATCTATCCATGATATTCATTCGCCCATAATATGTATCCACCCATGGTATTCATCCACACATGGAATTTACCCATGGTATTGTAAGTGGTATCTACCCATGGTATTGACCCATGGTATCCACCTATGGTATCTACCCATGGTATTGTAACTCAAAAAAAGGCTATAAATAACAAGCCTCACTTTTTAAAAGGACAGATTGTCACCACAATGTAGCTTCTACAATTATTCTCCGTTTTAATAAAACAAGTTTCTTTGTGGTTTTATTTGCAGTGTGTTCTCTCTTTTTTTTGGCATTCTAATTTTGTAGATCTTGTTAGATCCATTTTAAGTTTTTTTACATCTTGGGGGCCTCCCCCCAAGACCTGGATCAGTGGTATCATATTCAGGTTACGAATCCATGGGAATGAGGGTTTGAAGCATATTTCAGTTTCAATTTTTGACAACAATCTTCAGCAAACTCCATGAATTTTTTGGGCAGCGAATTTACAGATCAGATCTGAAAATTTTGGTGAAAAATTTACATAAACGAAGACCAGATTCGGATTCCTTGCAAAAAAATACCCAAATTAAAAAAAAATCGGCCGAATTGGAGTTTGGATAAGAGAGATATCGCTGATTCAAAATCAGCAATGTTGCAAAAATTTTTCTAATGTCAATTCGTGGACGACGACTCTCTTGTCATTTTTGCAGTTTTTAGTGCAAAATTTTAGAGAAATGGTTATAGATCTAATATCCCCTTGAAAACCCACCCGATTTAAAAAAAAAAAAAATAGTCGAATCTGAGTCCGGATGTGGGAGTTATCGTTGATCAGCTATTTTTTCAGAAATTTTGTGATGACGAGATAGTTCCTGCGCGAATCTGAGAGTCTAGAGTCTCCAGATAGCGGTTTCAAAGACATGGAAAGATGCAGAATGATCATTCTATTTCTAAAAACAGGTTATAATATATATTCTGATTTATATTGATCAAGTTATTCCCATTTTAAATATGGAGAAGCATTCAGAGCGGGTTCCCTTTGGAGACGTGCCCTCCCACCTCGCTTTAGTAGGCACCTGCTTCACCTTCATCAGTTTCAGCATAGCAACATTCGACTTGGGTTATTTGGAGACGTGCCCTCCCACCCCAAACTATGTAGGCACCTACTACTTCATCAACAATCAGCATCACGGTTATGGGTCAACCGCACAAAATCCTTCTCATCAAAGTTCATTTTCTAGGCCGCACATTGTTAGTAACATAGTTGGTCACAAGCATTACAGGGTATCTCTATCCTCGGATCTTCGTTTGTCATGGTTTTGGGTCATCCACAAACCCACACTTCATTGAAGTCCATTTTCTAGGCCGCACATTGTCAATATCACAGTTGATCACAAACATTACAGGGTATCTCTATCCTCGGATCTTCGTTCATCACCATTATGGGTTAAATACACAAAACCCTTCTCTTCAATGGCTCTTCATCTTCAACAAAGGCTTCTCAGGAGGGAACTTCACGCAATGGGGACCATTACTTCTTAAGGAGGGAGGAATGATCCGAATGGAAAATGACATCCACCCATGTTATCCATCCACCCATGTTATTTACCCATGGTATTGTAAATGACATCTACCCATTGTATTTATTTTCCCATGGTATTATAAGTGACATCTATCCATGATATTCATTCACCCATAGTATGTATCCACCTATGGTATTCATCCACACATGGAATTTACCCATGGTATTGTAAGTGGTATCTACTCATGGTATTGACCCATGGTTTTAACCCATGGTATCCACCTATGGTATCTACCCATGGTATTGTAACTCAAAAAAAGGCTATAAATAACAAACCTCACTTTTTAAAAGGACAGATTGTCCACCACAATGTAGCTTCTACAATTATTCTCTGTTTTAATAAAACAAGTTTCTTTGTGGTTTTATTTGCAATGTGTTCTCTTTTTTTTTTGGCATTCTAATTTTGTAGATCTTGTTAGATCCATTTCAATTTTTTTTACATCTTAGGGGCCTCCCCCCAAGATCTGGATCACAATGACAAGGCTAAACATTCAGTCTCAACTCAAAACTTAACCTAGACTAATCAGAACATACTAAGCATTTCGTCAAACACATGGAAAACATGTAAACCACAGGGTATAAATGCATATATGAATACAAGGGCCTCATACTTATCTGAAAATCATCAAGAAGGTTTGTTTGCCTCTCAGAATAGTTGCAATAAGATCTCTTAGGTAATGCATTCAATAACCATTCATTTACCAATCAAAACATGATGAGAGCCATAACTAAAATCTGTCATAAAGCTGTGCTTATAACCAACATAAACCTGAATAATAATATTGATAGAACAACCATCAATTTCATATCATAAAAAGTACATTTACTCATTAAATACAAGAGAAAAAGAGATATTATTAACATATGAAAAATGCAACCAAGTTAGGGACTTCCATGTATCGCCCGACCATAGATTGGGTTGAATCATATCTCTCTTCAGCCAATCACCCCCACACCATATTCCAAGCATGAATGTGGGATCTCATGGAATAACAAAACAAAACCAAACCAGGGCTTCTAGAGGCCAAACCGCCTCAACCCTCAACCATTGATTCCGCCTCACGATCAGACATCACTAACCATCACCAGATCAGGCTCCATCCAAGTTGTTCAAGGATCCAGATTGTTTGTTCCAAGTCGACTTCCTATACTAGTAACTCAACCCACAGTTGTCATCGGGATCTAGAGTGTTTGTCCAACCAAGGCTTCCAGGACTAGTAACTCAACCCAAGTTGTTACAAGGCTTCCAGAGCAAATTTTCCAACCAAAGCTCCAGGAACTAGTAACTCAACCAACATCTATATGGAACATCAGCACCAATTAGAAAATAAAAGGGGAAACCCACAACACCATGGTTATCTAGGAAATGGAAAGGCTACTCAAAACCATTGTTAATCTAGGCAATCCTCTATGTTAATGACAGATCATAACCAAATAACCACATGTATAAACCATGCATGCCAAAACTAGCAAGTAAATCATACATGCAACTTGGTACCTGCAAATCAATCTAGTTGTAGTTGTCGACCCTGCTGTCCCCTTGTGCTTTCCTGCATTCATTGCCTTCTTTCTCCAAATCCAATGTGCTCCAAGAAACTTCTAAGTGTGCAAGAGTGTGAGAGAGAAAGAGAATAGGGAGAAAGCTCCGAGCTAAAACTAACAAAAAGCTATGAATTAATCCTCAAAAGCCTTTTTATCATTGAGGCCTCTAATTTCTTTATTTTCCTTCATTTTTCCTTCAATTCCCCTCTCATGCAAATTTGGGACCATTCATATTCTTTTGCTCCTATTTTCCATTATTTTCATAAATAAAATGTCAATTAATGTCTCCTTTCCTTTTCCAAAGCCTTTTCCATTTCCTTTTCCAATTTCCATAGCTATAAATTAATCACCAATGATCCCCATCACTATGTTTTTACCCAACATTCAGCTTGGAATACGTGTCCATGACCTTGGTCTTATATATTTTTTTAAATGTAAATTCAACCAGAGTTGTTACAGAACCCTCCCCTTGGCGGAACACTGTCCTCGGTGTTCAATGACACTTATAAACCAACAAAACACATGCTTCCCATGGAGCTTTATAACACAACTTGATGCAACATTTACATCTTATCATACTAGTGAAAACAAAAACAACATATCATGAACACCATACCGCTTATTACTTTATAACACCTCGATGTGATATTTACATACATATGCATATACATGGACATGAACAAAATACAACATCAAACATCTACCAAAATACATTCGCTCAACCAATGAATAGAGAAGGATACATAACCCACATCTAATAAACCATCTCCCATGTAGTTTCATCGAGCTCAAGTGCTTCCACTGCATGAGCATCTTTCGCTGCAAAATGCACTAAGGTTCTGACTGGAATTATCTTTCCGGCTCCACCTGCAATACAGACCAGTCAATCGCATGATCAACATATTTCACATACTTCTTAAGTAATGACACATGGAAAAAAATCACGAACTTTCACTATCAGAGGCAGTGCAAGTCAGTAAGCCACCGGTCCAATCCTCAATAATCTTGAAAGGCCCACAATACCGAGGTGCTAGCATGGCACATGATCCAATTTTCAAGGAGCTCTTCTTTGGATTGATACGCATATACACCTATTCCCCAACTTGAAACTTCTTAAACGTCTTGTGTTGATTTGCATAACTCTTTTTCATGTCCTGTGCTACCTTTAAATTATTCTTGATAACCTACATTTCCTGTTTCACTTTTGCCAACATGTATGGTCCAATCAATACCCTGTTAACTTGATCTCTTCAACTTATGGTAGTATTACAACTCCGCCCATATAGTGCCTCAAACAGACACATCCTCAAATATCGCTGATACCCATTGTTGTAAGCAAACTCCACCAGTGGAAGATAATCTTCCCACTTTCGTTGTTGACGCATAACATACATCCTCAACATGTCCTCCAAACTCATGTTGAACCTCTCTCTCTATCCATATGTATGTGGATGATAAGTTGTACTAAAGGCCAACTATGTACCAAAACCTGCAAATAAATATTTCCAGAACTTGGAAGTGAACTTAGCATCTTTGTCTAACACGATCTTCATCGATACACCATGCAACCTCACTATATCTCTAACGAAGACTTGTGCTACCTCACTAGATGAATTCATAGACTTTACTGGAATAAAGTGAGCTACCTTAGTCAACCTATCAACCATGACCATAATAGAATCATGTTGTCTAGAGGTCCTCGCTAATTCTGTAATGAAATCCATAGAAATGACCTCCCATTTCCACTCTGGAATCAAAATCTGTTGTAGCAAACCACCTAGATGTTTACACTCTGCTTTTACCTGTTGACAATCCAAACATCTCGCCACATACTTTGCCACCTCTTTCTTCAAATTCAACCAATGGTAGAATTTCTTAACCGTTGTCAATGTATTTTGATATCTCGAATGACTTGAATATGACTTAACATGAAATTCCCACAAGATAAGCTGCTTGAGTTCATTGTTGTCTCACACATAGATCCTATCCCTAAATCTCACCAAACCATCTACCGTGAGATGATAATCCTCATCATGTTCGCCTATACCCTATTGTTGTAACCTGTGCTTAAGTTGTTAGTACCTTTCATCATGTTGTCCTACCTACAATATGTTGAATTTCCACGATCTTGGGTCTAGGTTAGAGTCTTAAAATCACTAACGCTACCAAACCAAGAATATTAACCAGAACTACTTTGCACAACATAAAATATAAAGTAGTAAATCACATATGCACAAGTATAGACAAATTTTAACAAAATTGTACAATAATGTACAACCCAATCTTCGTTATATTAAACCAAACTGAATAATACAAAAGTCTATAGAATAAAAGATACAATTACAAAAACTTTGCACAAACTTGATGTTGTATCTTTTCCTATTGGTCCTTAACTTCCGTACTGCTCACTAGCTGCCCCTTAGTCCTTAAAAGGATAACACATCGAGACTCCAAGAGGGTTGCCACCTAACACTGCTACAAGTCACTTTTGTTGCATGTACACGGGTTGATCCAATAAGATCTCCAGGCTAGTCAATTCTCAAGCTCCAATTTTCCAGGCTAGCAATCACTTTTGTCCATAAAAGTGCTGTTGTTTTGGCACCAATATTCACCCAACCTTTAGCTCCTCTTCATCACTTCAAGATAGATTTTCTAGGGCTACTTTGGGTAGCCACCACGCTGCCCTCCACCGGACCAATGACACCCAATATTTCACTGTGAAATTTTCTCCTAAGAAAGGCTTCTAACTCTCGAAGTCAACCTTTCTAATTGGATTTCATAGGCTGCAACAACTGTCCAATCATGGACCATCCTCTTAGCAACAAAACCACCTTGAAGCCATCAATACATACATATCTTTGGGATGTGCATATTGTCGTAGTATATTTACAGGTTAGGGCACCCAACATAAATGTTACAACCCTCCAAAATAGCTTCAACAGTCCATCATTTTTTGTGACCTTCCCTACTTATACACTTGATCCCACACGCTGGTCATAAGGCTGATTTCTAGCCCTGAAACAGTCCTTATGGTACCCTTGTTGTGGCTCAGAACAGGGTTGCGATCCTCCTACAATATACCTCAGGAATCGGCCTACTAACCAAAAAAGAACGCCTCCCAAAAACCACACACAAGTGCCCATATTTATTCCTTATTCTTGCGGATGTCTCTCTCCTACACTTCAGACCCAAACAAACCTCAAAATTCACCCTTACAATCTCGACCTTGTCTTCTAGTGCTACAGATATCTCAAATGATCTCTTCTTTGTGATTTGTTGCACTTAGGATGTGGAGAATGTCCTCCAAAACAACTCTTGTATATACACTAATGGAGGGCTCCTCATAACGTCTAACAAGGGTCTTTCCAACTATCATTTGGCTTATTATCATCAAGCCGACCTTCACTCCTTATGTGAAAAACCCAACTTTAGACTTCAAAAATTCATATCTTCATTTCTAGAGCTCCGATTTGAGTGATCTTTCAAGCGTTGGAATCACCATGCCAAGCTCTATCACCTCAAAATTTCTCATGCTCAAATTCATCATGGTTTTTGCCCAAATCTTGATGGGTTTAAAAAACCATGCTTGGGTTCCAAGCCCACAAGTGACTCTTGTGGCGCTTTGCCATCAGGGCTTGGAGTACCTCCCAAGCTATTAAAAAATAAACACTCCCTCTTAGTGAGGGAGGTACTTCCAAGACTAGGAAGTAACTCGTCATCATCCTCACTACTCGCAAAAATCGCCCAACTCTTGGCACTCACAATTACAACAATCCCTTTTCTGTGAACTACATCTCTCTCGGAAGTGTCATTGTCACTACTGGAAGCATCCTTCTTCTTATTCTTCTCCTGTATCACTTTCCAATCTCTCCATGATTCCTTCTTGACAGTTTTAGGAGCACCCTTACTCCCCACTAACCACACACTCTTCTTGGGATGCAAATTCTACCTCTAAACCTACAAGCTCCCACTAGAACTCGACTCCCTCTAAGCCTCTGTAAAATGGACCTTCTTTGCTAGAACTTGTACCCGACCCTATGAAGCTTTCACCTACATCTGGTTCTCTAGAACCTGCACCTAATCCACTTGTTTCTCATGATCCATAAGCTTGCTCATCAGCATATATAGACCATGCTCTTTAACTCCAAGCAAGATACTAGCGGAGCTAGAGCCTCTAGGTCTAAGTCTTGCCTTCCCATCATGGAAAAAAACCTCAAACCACTTCTTCTCGATCATCAAGACATAAATCATGCTATATCCGAATTTTGGTACAAACGATACATCTTGGACCCGCATCACGCATCCTGTCTCCATTTTGAATGGCACAACTCTCGATCCTCAGATCTCCAACTGACTCTTGTCTCCCAACACCATTTGCAACTTTGAGTCCCATTCAACTAGAGTCTCAAAAACCTCTTGTGACCTTGTCATATGTTTCGTCACACCATCGTCTACGTACCATCCATCCTCATTGACAATACCTTGCAAGAAATGAGAGATCATAGCAAATTACTCCTCCTTGAATCTCATAGAGAGATCATCTATCTCAGCTGAAGTGGAAACACTGGCGACCTACTTTCCTTTCCTCTTCTCATCATCTCCTTTCTTCTTCATTAGACATCTTGACGAAAAATGACCCATCTCGCCATAGTTGAAACACTTGACTTTAATCAAGTCCTTCTTCTACTTATCCTTCATTCGCACTGCAAGTGTCACACCCTCAACTACCCTCTTCGTTGGATGAAGATCCTCATCTCGCAACTCTTCCTGAATGAAGTTGTCCCACAACCTATTCTAGTCCAACAATTTCTCTCTGGAAATGATCTCTTTGATGAAGGGCTTCCACTCCTCGGTGAACCCTTTCAAGGAAATCCTCACCATATCTCCATCTGAAATAGTCACACCGATGAAAACAAGCTCATATATGACCTAAGACAATATTGTTAGATACGAAGTCACTTCTTTACCATTTATCATCTTGGTGGACTTCAACTTATCCTCCAATACCAGTACCCAATTCTCATTCTTATTTTGGAAAAAATTATGAAGAGCCATCGACATCTTGTGTGCGGTGTTCTTCTCGGACAAATGAGGTATTAGGGCATCCTTCAAACCATATAAGATGATCAATCTCACCTTCGTATCCAAATATTCATATATTTACAGCTCCTTAGTGTTGGTTTGATTCTTGATGGCTTTCTTGGCAAAGTCCCAGATCATGTTGACCTACAAGACCAACCTGGTCATTTCCTTCCAGGGACTATAGTTGGACAACCCCTCCAACTTGTCCTCATACCCAAGACATGCTTGCAACTTCGACATTGTCACCCTCAATGTGACCAAATCCCTCTCATGTTGTACTTCGTTGCGCACAAATTTGATTCACTCACTTCCAATGTAGATTAGACACGCTCTGATACCAAGTTGAATTTCCGTGACCTTGGATCTAGGTTAGAGTCTTAAAATCACTGATGCTACCAAACCAAGAATATTAACTAGAACTAATTTCACAACAAAAATATAAAGCTATAAATCACATATGCACAAGTATACAAAGTTTTTAACAAAATTGTACAATAATGTACAACCCAATCTCTATTATATTAAACCAAATTGAATAATACAACAATCTATGGAATACAAGATACAATGTCCAACACGTTGCACAGACTTGATGTCATATATTTTAATGTTGGTCCTTCACTTCTGTACTGCTTACTAGATGACCCTTAGTCCTTAACAGGACAACACATTGACACTCCTGGAGGGCTGCCACCTAACACTGCTGCAAGTCACTTCTACTGCATGTACATGGGCTGATCCAATTTGTAATCTAGGCTAGCCAATTCCTGAGCTCCAAAATACCAGGCTATTAATCACTTTTTTCCATCAAAGTGCTGCACTTTTGGCACCAATCTTGACCAAAATTTTAGCTCCTCTTCGTCACTTAAAGTTAGCTTGTGTAGGGATACTTTGGATAGCCAATACACTTCCCTTCACCACACTAATGGAACCCAATACTTGAAATATGCTCCTAATAAAGGCTTCTAACTCTCCAAGTCTACCTTTCTAATTGGCTTTTACAGTCTACAACAAATTTCCAATCATGTACCATCCTCCTAGCAACAAAACCACCTTGAAAGCATCAATACATACATACCTCTGGGATGTGCATATTGTTGTAGTATATTTTATGGTTAGGGAACCCAAAAAAAATGTTAATCCCTCCAAAATAGCTTCAATAGTCCATCATTTGTTGGCCTTCCCTACTTATACACCTGCTCCCACATGCTGGTCATAAGGCTAATTTCTATCCCTGAAACTATCCTTACGGTACCCTTGTTGTGGCTGAGAACATGGTTGCGGCCCTCCTGCAATATACCTTAGGACTTGGCCTACTAACCACAGGAGAAGGCCTCCCAAAAACCATGCACAAGTTCCTACATTTATTCTTTATGCCTGCGGTTGTCTCTCTCCTACACTTTGGACCCAAACAAACCTCACAATTCACCCTTGCAATCTCGTCCCTGTATTCTAGTGTTGCGACTATCTCAGATGGTCTCTTCTTTGTAATTTGTTGCACTTGGCATGTGGATACTATCCTCCACAACACCTCCTATATATACACTAATGGAGGGATCCTCATAACTTCTAGAAAGGGATTTTCCAACTGTCATTTTGCTTATTATCATCAAGCCGACCTTGAATCCTTATGTGCAAGCCCAACCTTAGACTTCAAAAATTCATATCTTCATTTCTAGAGCTCCGATTTGAGTGATCTTCATAGCGTTGGAATTTCCACACTAAGCTCTATCACTTCTAATATTCTCATGCTCAAATTCATCATGGTTTTGGCCCAAATCCTAATGGGGGCAAAACCACATGCTTGGGTTCCAAGCCCACAAGCGACTCTTGTGGTGCTTTTCCCTCTAAACCCTGAACCCTAAGGCTTGAGTACCTCCCAAGCTACTAAAAAATCAACACAAGATCTGATCCTATAAATCTGTCCCATAAGAACTCATAGTTGCTATATGATTTACCTGTATCCTTCTGCTAAGAGCATCTGCAACCCTATTCTCTTTAACCTTAATTTACCTAATATCGAAGTCAAATTAACTTATCGTAGCCAACCACCTAGCTTGCTTGGCATTCAGATTCAGTTGGTCAAACAAGTATCTCAATCTATTGTGATCACTCATCAAGATGAACCTCCTTCTAGGAAGATAGTGTCTGCACATATTCAATGCATGGATGATCATTGCAAACTCAAGATCATGTGTCACATAATTTTTCTCGTGCTCATTTCGTTTCCTTGACTCATAACATACTACATGTCCTTACTACATCAAAACTCCACAAATTTATATCTTGAAAGCATCTGTACATACCACAAAATCTTTATCTGGATCTGCAATCTTTAGAACTGTAGCATTTGTAAGCAGTTGTTTCAACTATTCAAAACTTTATTGTGCATTCCTCTGTCCATTCAAATTTCTTTCCTTTTCTCTGCAATGGTGAAATTGGATAGGAAATTTGTGGGAAGTTTATGATGAACTGCCTATAATAACCCACTAACCCCATGAATTATTTTACCTCACCACATTCCTAAGAGTCGCCCATTCCATGATAGCTCTTATCTTTTCTGGATCCACTGCTATACCTTACTTGGAAACCACATGCCCCAAATAATGGACCTGTTTTCTGAAAAAAAGGTGCATTTACTAAGCTTGGCATACAAATGATGCTCTCTGAGTAGTCTTGATACTGCTGCTAAGTGTTCAACGTGATCTTCCTCATTCTTAGAATATATCAATATATCATCAATGAATACAATCACAAACTTGTCTAGATAAGGACACAACACACTATTGATCAAGCACATGAAAATAGTTGGAGCATTAGTCAAACAAAAAGGAACTACAACAAACTCATAATGCCCATACCTGGTCTGGAAAGAAATCTTGTATATGTCCTCTTATTTGATGCGTACCTGATGATATCTTGATCTCATATCAATATTTGAGAACACCGCTACTCCCTTCAGCTGATCGAACAAGTCACCAATCCTCGACAACGAATACTTGTTCTTAATTATCACCATGTTCAATTTTTTGTATTAAAGGCATGACATGAGAGTACCATCGTTCTCCTTCAAAAATAATATTGGTGCACCCCAAGGCGACACACTTGGCCTAATGTACCCCTTGTCAAGCATTTCCTTCAAATGCAACTTCAGTTCCACTAACTCCGAATTTCTCATCCTGTACGTTACATTTGATGTTGGTGCTACTCCTGGTACCAACTCAATAGAAAAGTCCACTTCCTTGCGAGGCGGTAACTTTGAGATCTTTGTTGGGCATACATATTGAAACTACTGGAAAAATAGTTACCTATTCAAGACCTCAACATCCTTACCTTTGCCACTAGAAATATGCACTGCAAACAAGACATACCCTTTCCTGCGACTATGCTTTGCCTGCATAGTTGTAACCATTCTAACTGATGTCACCTTCTTCTTACCCTACAACATTCTTTGTTATCCATTGTCATCCAAGCACTCAATAGCCTTATCATAACAATATACCTTAGGCATGTGAAAATACAACCAATCCATACCTAATAACGTATTGTGTGAACCCAATGAAAGAACATTCAGATGCACTGATGTAGGCATACAATTCAACTTAAATGCACAAGCTCTTACCCATTGATGAACTCTTTTCTTTATACCTATATCCAACTTCACTAACCAAGACTCAGCATGCACTTCAAACCACACTTATACACCACGTCAGGGTTAACATAAATATAATGAGATACAGGGTCAATCAAAATAGAAACAACTTGATCATGAAGCTTAATTTTCATCTCGATAATGGATGTTTGGTGATCCGCCTACCTGTTATCTAATGTTGCATAGATCCAAGGAATGATCTGCCCAACATACCAAAATGTATGTGCCTCCTGAGCACTATATATCTCTGGTCTACCACCCTAATGCTTTGGGAAATATATCACGCGATGATCCTTGCCACAAGTCTAGCACTATAAGGGCTTCCTGCCATCACCCTTGTTCTGCTACTCAAACTGAAACCCTTTCCATCTGTCAGTTGTATCAAACTTCTTATGCGGCATTGCAATCTCTTTATTAACCTTGTCATGTAGTCTACCTCACTTCTTATCGCATTTTCCTTTATCCTTGTCATTACCTTTCCAATCCTATTTAGATTCAGACTTGCACTTCGATTGCTCATAAAAATGCTTTAACTTCATGATGGCTTCCTCCAACGATATCAGCTTTATCCTTGTACTTGAATTCTACTAGCAACCCATTGATGAATCTCTGAATCTTGACATCCTCCTTAAGATAAAGCACATATCTCAACATCTCCAAGAACCCGCTAGAATACTCCTCATCGGTCATAAATTGCATCTTAAACTCATAGAATTCCTTTGCCTTGTCATCATAATACCTCTCAAATATACACTTCTTCCTGAAAAGTCTCTCGAACTCACTCCAAGTCAACTCCTCTTTTTTAATACCTCTAAAATTATTTTCATCTTCCCACCAAATGTCTGCTTTACCTTTAATACTGCAAGTATCTATCATGTCTTTCATATTCGTTGAGTACTCATGCAACCTTAAAAAATTAATCATCCCAAGTAACCAAGCTTCTGCATCCTGTGACTTCTTCATTTCTCCATCGAAGGTAGATGGATTTACTTTCTTAAAATCTTATGGAAAATATTGATTTTCACTCCTCCTATACAGATGGTGGCAGTGATGTTGTCTCTCTGAACCAAAACTAGAATGAAGTCCATGGTCATTATTCCTCTTGTTAGGTGTATCCATGAACCTACCATCTCTAACTGTATCATCCCTATCAAACCTGTATCTTGATTGAGACCTACTTCCATATGCGCCATTTGTTCTTTCCTCCTGTCCATGACTGATCCTAAGCAGTCCATCTCTCTGCAAGTTTGACAAGCTCTGAAGGGTACTGCATTAAACTCTTCTTGTTTCTCCTGTGCCTTAGAAATCCTTTCCCGTGACTGAATTATTCTGTCATTATATGCCGTAAAAATCCTTATCTCTTCTTTCAAACTTCTCAATGTGTCTGTTATGTGAGGGGAGCACTCATCACCATGCTGCTCATATGATCTGTAAGGAGAATCATGTGAACTATAGTCCACCATTTTTATTTTCATCTTTGACCTTCTTCCTCCAAGCATACAATGTTATATAACCAAATATAAAAAAATCAAATGTACCTCAGTGAATTTCAGGGGAGGCTATCTCATCTACAAGATTAATCTGGATTGGCACAATACACGTCTATATATATATATATATATATATATATATATATATATATATATATATATATATATATATATATATATATATATATATATATATATATATATATATATATATATATATATATATATATATAATGAAATCAATGTATCAAACATACTAACGTCAACATAATCACTTATACATGACAACATATACATAAAAAACACATATACAACCTACATGTATGCATGACTGTTTCGGGGATTTAACACCCTAGAGGTTGGTTGGGATTCAACCTCCACAGAGCAGGGGCGTACTACTTAACAGAGACTCACACGATCATGCACAGTCATGAAAACGAAATAGAGCAGAATGAGAGGTTTACCCGTTGGTCCTACGTTTGAAGTGGATCCACGTGGAGTTCAAACTCCCTGCAACCGTCCTTCCTCTTTCACCTGAAATACAAGAAGAAACCAGCACAAAGGACAAGTTGTACAGTATATTTCTACTCTATATGTTAGCGAGATTCATATAAACCATTAAATAAATCATCATAAATGCTTGTATAACAAATATTCTTCATACATTAAAGCATACACTAACACGTTTACTTCGGGAACAGCATGATACTTCTGTATTATAAAAATAGTACGTACAAAAGTAAGTGGAGAGATCACCTTATCCTTCCAAGGCCTTCGCAGACCGTCGTCCGGATCCGTCCAGCCCTTGCCTCGCTAAGACTCCTTCCAAATGAGTGCATACGAGATAACATATAAAGGGATGTGTATCTCCAGGAAACAAGGGTTTCCTGAAATGAACTGGGAAAGTGCAGGAGGCACGGGGAATCAGACTTGGATAGGGAACCAACAGAGTATAATAATAATAATTCTCTCTCTCCCTTAGGCCATACATATGAGGTCTTTTATAGTCCCTCCAAGTAGTTTCAGCAGTTGGAAACAGTTGGCCACGGGCTGGGGTGGTTGAACTACCTGAGTAACCATCAACCCAGCGCGAAATTAGGGATTTTTATATATTTTTTAATCATTAAAATGGCATACGCGGAAAAGTCTAGCTGTACTCGCGTATACACGCGGAAAAACACGGGCATAGTCGCGTATGAAGGATTTTCTACTGTTTTTAAGTGAATTTGTCCAAGTCTGTAGGAATGGGTGCCCATAAAGCCATGTAGCAATCATGAATCATGTCAAGGTGAGAAATGATGCTATAACAATGACAAAAAATTTCACCCATTCAGTCCAGGTGTTGATGTTAGGTCCCTAAATTACTAGTATAGTCCCCTATTGTTGTTAGTGTAACCCCCTTATTGTTATTATTGTACCCTTTTAACCCCCATCCAGGTGTTGATGTTAGGTCCCTAAATTACTAGTATAGTCCCCTATTGTTGTTAGTGTAACCCCCTTATTGTTATTATTGTACCCTTTTAACCCCCATTTTATTATTATTGTGCCCTTAAATTATTATTGTTAGGTCGGCTAGGATTACATTGTGGCCCACTAGGATTACATTATGGCCCCATGGACTCCTATATATAGAAAGGAGTTTTGTAAATTGTATCATCCAAAAATTGTTCATTCATGTAATGTATTGGAGGTTGCCCCCTCGAAGTGGCTTATTTCTAAGGTGTTGATATCTCTTTTCTTCTATTTTTGGAGCCAGTTACACAACATTTGGTATCAGAGCTTTGGATTCTAGGGTTTCGCTGCTCTAAACAGGTCATCGTGGAATTTTCGCTATAACTTTTTTTCTACGAAGGTTCAGAATCTAAAATTTTTAGGGTGCGCAGCCGAAATCCTGAGGAAAGTCATCAAAAAATTTCAGAGCTTGGTTCACAATATTTTCGGAGATATGATCTGTGGAAGGTAGTGCTTTTTCAGGCTCCCAAATTTCATCTCAAAGATGTGATCATGGGAAAATATTCATAACTCTCTCTCTGAGCATCGGATTGGAGTGCCGTAAAAAGTGGTTGCAAGTACACAGACTGTAGTTTCTTGGCTATCAATTTCAGAGCCAAAGGATGAAACAGTGACACGTGGAAAGTCGTAGTTCTCTCTATGAACCAGTCCATAATTAGGTCATTATGGGAGATTGGACGCAACTTTGTCTTGGAGAATCCAAATTAGGTCAGACCTGTGGCATTCGAAAGAGAATTCAGAGGGCTATGTTGGTGCCAAAATTCAAATATTGAAGTGATGAAATCACATAGATAATCCAATTTCAATATCGAGCTCCTCAAAAGCAAGAAAAAGGTGTGTATTTTTTTCCGAATTGTATAAGTCTTGTTTGAAGAATCAATTTGAATTGATTCCAAGGGCATATTGTAGAATAGATATCAGTATTGGGTTCTAAAATATGCCCTGTAAAAATAATTCAACACCCATTAAGCCTTTAGAAGGCTCTACGATGACTCATGAAGATGAAGAATTGCAACATGATCTATCAAAATTACAAAAGCAAGTGCATCAAATTTCGCTCTCGCAAAGAGCAACAAAAAATGAAATGGAAGTTTTGAAGAAAGGCGTGGAAGTGAAGATGGACGGTTTGAAGAAAGGCGTGGAAGCTAAGATGGATGGCATGGAAGCTGGCATGGAAGCTAAGATGGATGACATGAAAGACAACATGGAAAACATGAAGAATGATCTAAAAGCAAACATGGAAGGTTTGACAAAGTTGATACAAGAAATGTTTCCTAATGGTGAAAAGATAGTAGAAGAACCTCATGATGAGAACAAAATAAATGTTAATCGTGATTTCACAAACTCTAATGTTGGCGGGAAGAACCACCATATTCCAAAAATGGATATGAGGAAGTTTGATGGAAAGGATCCTGTAACATGGATACTACAGATGGAGCAATATTTTGATCTCCATAACGTGCAAAACACACAAAAGGTACGCATTGCAACTTTACATTTAGAACAAAACACATTTGTATGGTATCGATGGCTTTGCTCCCGTAAAAAAATTGTCACTTGGTCAATTTTTACGGAGGAAATGATAGCACATTATGAGGATACAAAGAGCAACACCTTCTTTAGCCAATTGATAAATCTCAAACAAAAGGGTTTAGTGGGGCAGCACATTGAGGACTTCCAAAATTGAATATAAGGGTAACTAATATTCCAGAGGAACACAGGATTGATCTCTTCTTAGGTACTCTAAAGGATAACATCCAACATGAAGTTCGTGTTTTGGAACCCGATTCATTGGAGAAGGCATTCAGGTTGGCAAGAAAAGTTGAATGTAAAATTATGGCGACAAGGAAGCCTACCACTCAATTCTATAAAGAAGGAAGTGTTGCTACGCCTAGATTTCCACAACCTACAAGGTTGACACCACAACAATTGGAAGAAAAAAAGAGCAAAAGGGCTTTGCTATAGTTGTGATAGCAAATACAATAAAGGTCATAAGTGTGCTGAGAAGAAATTATTTTACATAGATTGTGAAGAGGAAGAAGAAAATGAACAAGAAGAGGATATACACCAGGAACCAGCCCTAGAAGAGGAAGAAATGAATCCGACCATATCGTGTAATGCACCGGCAGGAATTACCACTCCTCAAACTCTCAAGATAGAAGGACAAATCAAGAAGAAAAAGGTAATAGTGTTGATTGATTCAGGTAGCACCCATAATTTTATTCATTGTAAGGTAGCCAAGGAATTAAATTGTTTCCTATACCCAGCACCAGAATGTCAAGTGATGGTTGCAAATGGAGAAACTATAAATTGCTCTGGGAAATGCCATAATATCAAGCTAACCATGGGGGAATATGTATTGATTAGTCCAATGCTTTCCATTCCTATGGGAGGTGCTGATGTTGTACTAGGAGTACAATGGTTACAATCTTTGGGGACGGTAGCTTTTAATTTTCAAGAACTTTTCTTGAAATTTTTTTCAGAAGGAAAGGAAGTCGAATTACGGGGTATTGAAGGGAAGCCAGGAAGGATAACAAGCTCTAATGTCATGACAAAGCTTCTAAATAAAGAACAACGAGGCGTAATTGCACAATTATGCTCACTAGAAGTTCCGACATCAAAATCATCTATTTCTGCAGATCTCCAACAAGTCTTGGACAATCATTCCAAGGTGTTTGAAACTCCCAAAGGATTCCCATCTATTCGTGATCATGATCATGCTATTCATTTGATTCCAGGAAGTGTTCCTCCAAACATCAGGCCTTATAGATATCCTTATGTCCAAAAGAGCGAAATCGAACGTATGATTGCAGAAATGTTAGAGGCGGGTATAATTCAACCTAGTCAAAGTTCTTTCTCTGCTCCTGTAGTATTGGTACACAAGAAGGATGGATCATGGCGAATGAGTCCGGATTATAGGGAGCTCAATAAGCTCACCATTAAAGATAAATTTCCCATTCCTGTGATTGATGAATTATTGGATGAATTACATGGAGCAATTTATTTTACCAAGTTGGATATTCGTTCAGGATATCATCAAATTAGAATGAAGACTGAAGATATTCCAAAACAACATTTTGAACTCATGAGGGTCATTATGAATTTTTGGTCATGCCTTTTGGCCTTACCAATGCACCTTCTACATTTCAAGGGTTGATGAATTCCATTTTCAAACCCTTCCTTAGAAAATTTGTGCCAGTATTTTTTGATGATATACTAATCTACAACAGGTCTTGGAAGGATCATGTTGAACATGTTGACAGGGTGCTCAAACTATTGCAGGAGAAACAATTATATGCAAAAACATCCAAATGTTCCTTTGGAGTACAAGAGGTGGAATATCTGGGTCATATTGTATCTCACGAGGGTGTTAAAGTAGACCCTAACAAAATTAAAGCCATTAAGGAATGGAAATTCCCCACAACCATAAAGTAGTTGTGAGGATTTCTCGGGTTAACAGGGTATTATCGCAAGTTTGTTAAGAATTATGGGAGAATAACAGCACTTCTAACAACATTATTGAAGAAAGATGCATTTTCATGGACTCCTGAAGCAACTAAGGCCTTTGAACATCTTAAAGAGGCAATGTGCCTAGCATCAGTCTTAGCTACGCCAGACTTCACAAAAACCTTTATTGTGGAATGTGATGCCTCAGGAAATGGAATTGGTGCTATTTTAATGCAAGAAGGAAGACCCATTGCTTTTGAAAGTCGTCCAATCAAAGGAAAGTATTTACAGAAACCTATTTATGAGAAGAAAATGTTAGCAATACTGCATGCACTAAAGAAATGGAGAACTTACCTAATGGGAAGACACTTCAAGGTAAAAACTGATCATGATAGTCTTAAACACTTTTGGAACAAAGACTATCTTCAGAAGAGCAGCAAAAATGGGTCACAAAGATGTTGGGTTATGACTTTGAAATAATCTACAAAAAAGGAAAGCTTAATGTTGTTGCAGATGCACTCTCAAGAAAGAATGAAGAGGTGGAAGCATTTCTTTGTGGCATTTCTATTATCCAACCAGATTGGATAACCGAAGCAAGAGATGAATGGAAGAAGGAAAAAGATGTATGGACACTCATTCAAAAGTTGCAGCAAGATCCTAGCACATCTGATACATTTAGTTGGAAAAATGATTCCTTATGGTACAAAGATCGCTTATATCTTTGTAAGAATTCCCAACTAAAACAAAATATTCTTCTGGAATTGTACACTTCTCCTTTAGGAGGACACTCAAGATTTTTAAAAACTTACCACAGGGTGAAGAAAGAATTTTTTTGGGATGGCCTTAAATCTGATATTCAAAAGTTGGTGGCGGAATGTTTGGTTTTCCAGCAGAATAAAGTTGAGACAATTAAGATCCCGTGACTTCTACAACCTTTATCCATTCCAAGTCAACGTTGGGAGGAGATTTCAATGGATTTTATCACAGGTTTACCTAAGTCCGAAGGAAAGAGTGTCATCATGGTGGTAGTTGATAGACTTACCAAGTATGCACACTTTTGTGCATTATCTCATCCATTTAAAGCAAGTACAGTTGCTACTACATTTATGGACACAGTTCAAAAGTTACATGGAAGCCCAAGGGTTATTGTGAGCGACAGAGATCCCATTTTTATTGGAAATTTTTAGACAGAGTTATTTTCTTGTTTGGGTACTCAATTAGCTCATAGATCATATTATCATCCTCAATCTTATGGTCAAACTGAGATAGTAAATAAATGTTTGGAAGGATATCTTCATTTTTTTGTATCTGATAAACAAACACAATGGGTCAAGTGGTTACCTCTTGCTGAATGGTGGTATAACACTTCCTTCCATACTGCAGCAAAAATGACCCCATTTATGGCACTTTATGGATATCATCCACCATCCATCACATCATCTTTAAGGAAAATTCGAAGGTTCAAGCAGTGGAAGATCACATCGAGCATCAGCAAGAAGTTCTCCAACTCTTAAAGGATAACCTGAATTTGGCACAAAATCGAATGAAACAACAGGCAGAACAACATCGCAGTGAGAGAAGTTTTGATGTAGGAGATTGGGTATTTTTACGGCTACAACCATATAAACAAATGTTCCTCAAGCAAGCTAAGAAGGATAATAAATTATCGCCAAAGTACTATGGTCCTTACAAGGTGTTGCAAAAGATTGGTACTATGGCATACAAATTGGAGCTTCCTGCTTCTTCGCGAGTGCATCCAGTTTTCCATGTTTCATGCTTAAAGAAGGTTATAAGTGAAAATCTTCCAGTTCAAACAATATTGCCAGAACTTGATGAGGAAGGAAAAATAATATTGGAACCTGAAGTGGTCACAGAAACAAGAACTCGACAGCTACAGAATCGATCAATTTCAGAGTATCTTGTCAAGTGGAAGAACTTACCCACTGAAGATTCTACATGGGAGGATGAGAATTTTATACAGAAGCACCTAGAGCTACTCAAGTGTTGGGGACAACACTTTTTTGAAGGAGAGGGGCATGTTAGGTCCCTATATTACTAGTATAGTCCCTTATTGTTGTTAGTGTAACCCCCTTATTGTTATTATTGTACCCTTGTAACCCCCATTTTGTTATTATTGTGCCCTTAAAGTATTATTGTGAGGTCGGCTAGGATTACATTGTGGCCCACTAGGATTACATTATGGCCCCATGGACTCCTATATATAGAAAGGAGGTTTTGTAAATTGTATCATCCAAGAATTGTTCATTTATTTAATGTATTGGAGGTTTCCCCCTCGAAGTGGCTTATTTATAAGGTGTTGATATCTCTTTTCTTCTATTTTTGGAGTTGGTTACACAACAGTTGAACCCGGGAACTCTTATACCACTCTGATACCACCCCTCCCACATTCACCCAAATCCACGAGCTCGCCAGGGTAAACATGAGATGAGAGTTACTGTGTGAGACCCAATTTCCAAGATGCACTTATGGAAAATGGGGTCCACATGTCCAGAACTGAATGCAACACCCAATGACGCATAATCACATTGTTATGACCTCGGAAAGTTTGAGCTCCAAATCACTCATTTATACAAACAGTTTTTATACACAATACCTGTAAGTTATAAGTACATATATGTCCATTATTTCAATAAGCTCACCATAGAATCATAATTGACACAATGACAGGGCTAAACCTTCACTCTAACCTCAAAACTTGACCTAGATTAACTGAAACATACTAGGCATTTTGTCAAACACATGACAAACATGTAAACTACATGTTATAAATGCATATATGAATACAAGGGTTTCATACTTATTTGAAAACAATCAAGAAGGTTTATTTCCCTCTCATAATAGCCGAAATAACATCTCATAGGTAATGCATTCAATAGCCATTCATTTACCAATCAAAACATGATGACACGTAACTAAAATATGTCATAAAACCATGCTTATAACCAACATATAACCATAATAATAACACTAATAAAAAAACCATCAAAGCCACATCATAACAAGTACATTTACTCATAAAATACAAGAGGAAAAGGGTTCTTATTAACATATGTAAAATGAAACCAAGTAAGGGACTTTCACTTACCACCCAACCATAGATTGGGCTGAACCAAATCTCTCTTCATCTAATCACCCCTGCGCCATATTCCAAGCATGAATGTGGGACCTCATGGAGTAAGCAAACAAAACAAAACTAGGGATTCCAGAGGCCAAATCGCCTCAACCCTTAACTAGTGATTCCACCTCATAGTTGGACATCACTAACCATCACTAGATCAGTGTCCATCCAAGTTTCCCAAGGCTCCAGAGCATTTGTTCCAACCTAAATTCCTGGACTAGTAACTCAACCCACAATTGTCGTCGGGCTCTATAGCATTTCTCCAACCAAGTCTTCCAGGATTAGTAACTCAACCCACCAATGGATTCCAAAGTGTTTGTCCAACCAAGGCTTCCAAGAATACTAACTCAACCCAAGATTATGCAAGGCTTCCAGAGCGTTTGTCCGACCAATGCTCCAAGAACTAGTAACTCAACCCACACCCATATGGAACATGAGCACCAATCAAAAAACAAAAGGGGAAACCCACAACACCATGGCTATCCAAGAAATGCCAAGGCTAGGAAAAACCATTGTCAATCCAGGCAATCCTCTATTCCAATGATAGTTCATAACCAAATAACCACATGAATACACCATGCATGTCAAAACTGGCAAGTAAACCATACATGCAACTCAGTACCTGCAAAGAAATCTAGCTGTAGCTGCCGACCCCGCTGTCCTCTTGCACTTTCCTGCTTTCCTTGCCTTCTTTCTACAAATCCAATCTACTCTAAGAATGCTCCAAGAAAACTTTAAGTGTGCAAGAGTGTGTATGAGAGAGAATAGAGAGTGAGCTCCAAGCTAAAATTGACAAAAATCTATGAACCGATCCTCAAAATTATTTTTATCATTGAGGCCTCTAATTTATTCATTTTCCTTTATTTTTGCTTCAATTTCCCTCTCATGCAAATCTATGACCTTTCATCTTCCTTTTCTCCTATTTTCCATTATTTTCATAAATAAAATTCCAATTAGTTCCTCTTTTCCTTTGTGAATGTGTTACACAGCAATTTGTCACCGTCCCTGCAATCCCCCACCCCGCGCATTGGAGGGCTTATTCCGTGACCTGTGAGCAGTGACATTACCTAAAACCACTTTCATGGCATCCCCTTGGAACATTCATTCCCCTGAAGACAATTCCTTGTGAAAAATCCCAAAAATAGCCTTTTTTGCCTTGGCACGACTAGTCAGTTCAGCCCTCGTGCCAATGGGGGAAATCCTCCAAAGAGGGCGCGCCAGCTGGCGCACTGTCTCAGTGTTGTACCCGTGCCAGGATTATTAAGGAGTGTTTTTTAAAAATAAATGGTGGAATATTGACTCCAACCAATTCTTGAACTGGTCTCTAAATTGAGTTGGGAGGTTTGGCTCCGGAACTCCATGTAGAGGAAGTGGTTTTCCACCTCTCATGGAAGCCTCTTTGAGGATAGGGCCAATCCCATGATTATAGGGATCCCAACTCCCCTTCCACCATCTATATAAGATTGCCATTTTCCTTTGCAATCTAGTCTCCAAGAGCCTTCATAGCCTAAAGGATGCTGCAAGAGCCTTGATAGTCCTCATAGAGCCAAATCAGTAGCAAGGAGATTATTGTCAAGACAACCGAAGAGAGAGGCTTGTCCCATTCCCGACGAGCTTTACCGAGACGTATTCCGTTGTCGACCCGCCGAAGGAAGATCCAGCGTCAGAGGCAGGTTGTATATTTCTTTGTATGAATTAATGATAAGCAACTTTGGTTATGGTTCCACTCGTATTGTTCATACTTTGTGATCATGAGTTGTATCTTCTCTGACTGATACATAATTGCATATATTGGGTTTTACGCTTGTGTGTTCGTCGTGTTTCTTGTATGTGTAGGTGTTCGATCGCGACAAGTGGGAGAATTGTGATCTGTCGGAGCAAGGAAACGGGAGCGCTACCTTCTCTATGAACAACAGTGTTGGACTTAAGGTAGGCATTCTTCGCAATTTGGTCTATTGCAATTAGGAATTTGTGCCTTAGCGTGATACGATTGTTGCTAGACCTGATCTGGGCTAGTAGGGATCGCCTCTGTCTGCAGAGGGGATTTACCTCTACAACAAATTGGCGACTCCGCTGGGGAGACGTTGATTTGGAGTATTGTCTTGTCTTTTCGGTCGATTCTTGACTTTGCTTGCTTGATCAGCTCTTTTGGCTGGCTCCTTTCGTGTGTTTAGATTTTGTTCAGCTTCACCATCACTAGTCTGTTTCTTGGATTGCTCTTTTTTATTTTTGCTTAGTAAACTTGACTGGAGCGCTTATTAGCCTGACAGTCATGCCAATTGGCACATGTTTCCAGTGTATTACCCACGCCAATCCTGTTCTGGCGCTAGATTCAGCCTAACAGTCGCGCCAATTCTGTAAGGTGCTAGGGTTTGCTCTGTTTTGAGCTTTCTGAGCTTGATCTATGATTTTGGTTTCATTTTATGATTGCCTGAGTGTTCTGGAGCCTTTTTTGACTGATTGTGGCCTTCATCCTTTGGTTGTTTTCCCTCTTCTATCGATTTTTCATTCTATCCCTAGGGAATCTAGGTGCTATAGTGTGTCGAGCCTCCCATGGGAGTTTTTGGTTTCTATCTGTTCAGTCAACTTTGTGATTGCTTCTCTACATTTGTTTGGTGGTTGTCTATCATTTTGTTGCGTTGTTTGAGTGATTGGTTTCTTCCTCATTTGAATTCCACTTTGTCTCGTTTTGGGCCTAGATTACATGGTTCATTTGAGTCTTTGGGATTCTCTTGGTTTTGAGGGATTGTTTTTTCGATTTGAGCTCTGATTGTGTGTTTGCATTGAGTGAAATTTGCTTGCTTTTACTCTTTTGCTATCGCTTCTCAAAATTTTCATTTCATTAGTTTTCATTTGTTTAGTGCACTTTTCTCTCAAACATTGAAAATACAAAAAAATCTCTTTTGCTTTTGATTAGTTAATGAAAATTGAATCTTTTCTGTGTTATTAGTGATTTGTAACTCTGAAAGAAAAGCTTTTTAGTTTCCATTAGCTGCATTAGAGACATCACTGGTTGTTGTCTAGTCATTTTTTTATTGTGTGAAAAGCTCCTAACTCTCTCGTAATTAGCTTTCATCGAATGAAATGATATGCTGTGGCATATAGTGTGCATTTAGGAGATTTTGAGACGTTACACTCACTAGGGCCTGAAAATTGAAATATAATTGAAGATTAACATTAAAATTTATTCAATTTACACTAAGGTAGCATTGAAACATTAACGAAACATTTAGAGGTATAGGTTAGAGACTTGTTCCGACATCGTTAAACCTAGTAGCTGTCGTTCGCCTCTTGGCTTTAGACAGCACTAGTACGGACTTGTGCTCCTCGTATCGTTGCGTATATAAAGGGAGACCCCACTAGGTTGCTATCCTTTATCCATAGGAAGCCGAGTCTGCCACCCTATACCCCTGATACACCAAACACAACATTTGGGGAGATTACCTGCACGTATGTTAAGTCCTTGGTTGATTTCTCTTTCATTTTGAAACCAAGGTGTATATTGCAGTTCACGGTTATTTGGTACACCCTTTGCCTAGAATTCCTGAGCAGTCATTTTGATCTTATCTGACTCCTTAAATTTGAAAAGATCACCAAGCGCTTGTCCTTCCACGCTTTCTTCAAAACTGAAAGAGATAGAGTCATCTTTCATTCATTTCTTGACTCTTAAAACATGAAACGATGAAGTTTCTAAGTTTCAATGTGGTAAAATAAATCACCTGTGATCACACGCCCTGTTAGAATTTGCTTGTTGGCTGTTTGATTGTGTGCCTTGATTTTTCAGCCCATGTGTTTGTTTGATATTTTTCTCTTGTCGTTATTGTCACAGTGGCGGAACCCTTAGTTTCGTCTACTGGTAGTCCGTATATAGATAATTCATCAGAGACCTCTCAGTCCTCTGCTGAACCTCAACAGCCTATCGTTTCCGAGTTTCCCAATGGGGGACCGGTTCTATCTGAGCTTCCCTTTGGAGGACCAGTTGAGTTCAATTGGCCCTTATTCGACGCTTGGTCTGGATTTGGAGTAGGGGAACATTTCCCTCCTCTTACATCGGGTTCACCTTTTCTAGCTGCTGTTATTCCTCCTAGACCTTGCCATTTGTTACGAGATCTTGTGGCAGGTTCAAATATGGGTGCATCCAGCCATTCTCCTAGTGAGTAAATCCCCACGTCTGGTGAAGATTACCAGTCGTTCCTAGAAGACAACCCCGAGTTATCTGTCATGTCTTCGCCCGGTCCCTCACTTCCAGCGGGATATAGATCTTTGTGTCAGATCATGACCGGTGTTGCCTCTATGGGGATATCAAATCCTTCTACGAGGCTGGTTATTCCTTCATTGGGGATGTCTCCAAGGACACCCATCACGTCATCCCCTCAGGTCACTTCAGTTCCTGTTAGGCCCATTGTCTGTGTGGCCGCATCTACACCCGCTGTTACCACTCAGTCCGTAAGGACCACATCGCTTCCCAAAGACATCTATATAGCATCTGCTATGCCGGAGAACATTTCTCCTGAGGAGTATCGATTGTCCCTACAACAATCGAACCCCGAGGTCGGTAAATCCTCCCAAGATCCCAACCGTCCGTATTTTTTGCATTATGCACAGGATGGTACCCCCGTTTACATTTTTCCATATCAATACGATGAGCAGGGAAACCCTTTACGTTTACCCGCTCCCGAGGCTTATCTCCATGGTCAAGGTTTTCCGTCTAACCTGTAGAAATTTGAATAACTGTTAAATTATTCACCGAGATTATCCTGATCACACACTATTTGAGCTTCATGCATAATACATAACCTCTTCTACTATTGATCATCAATTTGCGGAAATTAAACAACCGCATGCTCACATTAAAACCATAAACAATCACACATATAAACACAATATTTATGGGAAATCTTAAAGCTGAAAACCCCCAACTATCTGTATATTATAATGATAGAGATCATGTAACAATCATTGTACAAACTCCTCACAAGCTCTCAGTACAATCTCCAATTTTTACACACTACACAAGCTCAGATCTAGCAAAACAAATGCTCCAATCTGCTCCACCTGTTAGCCAGCCTCTACTGCGCAATCCAATATGGATAATTACTAGATCCAGGTTCAAATCCCACTGGTATGTACTGCGCAATCCTCATTGGCTTCTCAATCAATGTGTGTGCAAATCTCATGCACCAGTATAGTCACAACTGATAGTCACACTTGCTCTTTCACCTACCTCTTCACTGGTCTCCACTGAAACTGTCCATGCACTGAAGTTAACTAATGTATTATTTAGTTGATTTATGAGTTAATAATCAGTGAATTAATTAATAATTAATTCACACCACTCTCACTAATTGTATCAATCAGTTAGACTAGATACAACTAACTCAACTAAGTTAAACTGAACACAACTCCATTAACTGTCTCATCAACTCCACCAAACTCTGTCACATGAGTTCTAACTGAAGTCAACCATGCAATATCTCCACTAAACCCTAGGAATAGCATAATTCCTTCTGTCAGCTGCATGTGCCACATCCAGGCATCAAACTGAAGTGCTTCAAGAGGATAAGATAATGTTTAGAGTTCAAATATTATTAAGAGCTAATAATATTCGACATATCTATTTTTAGACTGGCAATCTAAAAATAGATTCTGCCCAGTATGTCTAAAAATAGAAGTCCATATATTTTTCCCGACTTGACCAACCATCCAAAAATAGCATCCTACAACTCATAGAACATGATCCATATGTATAAAAATAGACTTTGCGCCAAAAATACCCTGTGGGCCCACTTAGTGAAGGCGACTCCTTTCCACTAAGCTCATCATCTTGTTGCAATATCAACACTCCCTCTCAACAAGATATGGATTATCTGCAACCCCTATCTTGCCTCTATGGTATTCGAATTTTCTCCTGGTGAGCGCCTTCATCAAGATATCAGCATCCTGATCCTCCGTAGGAATGTATGAAAGTAACATGATTCTTCACTGCACACAATCTCTGATATGATGATACCGGATGTCAATGTGTTTAGATCTATCATGAAATACTGGATTAACCGAGAGTTTGATGCAACTCTGATTATCACAATAAATCATAGTAGGCTCTAAGTGTGAACCTAACAACCCAACCAGGATCTTCCTCATCCATATAGCCTCACATGCAGCCAAGCTCGCTGCCATATACTCGGCCTCTGCTGAACTGAGTGCCACGGATCTCTGCTTCTTGCTGTACCAAGAAACTGCTGTCAACCCGATACTGAAAATCCCTCCAGATGTGCTCTTTATTTCCGTTGGACTCCCTGCCCAATCTGCATCCGTGAAGCCACATAGCTTCACCTCATCCGACTGTCTGTACCACAATCCATATCTCGATGTGCATCTGAGATAACGCAATACATGCTTCCCCGCCTTCCAAAAGGGCTTGGTAGGCTTAACCATAGCTTGTGAAAGCTGGTTAACTGCATAGCATATATCGGGTCATGTATTGACCAGATACATAAGTGACCCCACCAACTGTCGATAAACAGTGGCATCCACTACCTCCGCTGAAGTAGCATCCTCCTTCCTCCATCCACCAGGAAGAGGAGTATCAACAGGCTTGCAGCCATGCATGTTGAACTTATCCAGTATCTCCTGGGCATACTTACCCTGAGAAACAAACAGTCCATCACTGCGCTGCCAAATTTCCAATCCCAGGAAATAATGAAGGAGGCCCAAGTCCTTCATCTCAAACTCCTTTGCAAGATCCTCCTTGCATGAGAGTATCAACAGCTCATCACCTGTCAAAATCAAATCATCTACATAAAGTACAATGATCAGCAACTTACCCTCCACCACAATCTGGTATAGGTTAGGATCTGCCTCACTCTTGGAGAATCCAAGTCCCGTGAAATAACTGTCTATTCGTGTGTACCAAGCACGAAGTGCTTGTTTTAACCCATACAACACTCTCTTGAGCCTGCACACATGCGACTCGGCTAGCCGAAGATCTCGAAACCTTCAGGCTACTCTATGTACACCTCCTCCTCAATGACTCCGTTGAGGAACGTAGTCTTCACATCCATCTGATGAATGTGCCACCCCATCTGCGCTGAGAGAGCAAGAATCATCTGTATGGAAGAATACCTTGTGACAAGTGCAAAGGTCTCCTCATAATCAATCTCCTCAATCTGTGAAAGGCCTCGGGCAACAAATCTTGCCTTGTGCTTCTCCACACTCCCGTCAGCTGCCCGCTTCACTTTGTAGATCCATCTTGAACCCACCACTAATTTCCCCTCCGGTCTCGGGACAATCGCCCATGCACTGTTTCTGACAATCGAATCATACTCTTCCACCATGGCATCTGCCCATGCGGGATCCTCCTGACTTCCTCAAAAGAGGATGGCTCTATCACGATACATTTGCTCACAAGAGCCATGTATCCAGTATACCGGTTAGGTGACTGTCTCTGTCTGCGCTGTGATGTAGGTGCTCCTACAACCTTCTCTGCATCTTGAGCCAGTCGCTCAGCTTATGTAGTGCGCTTCCACCCTCTGATGGTTAGCGCTACATGAGTGGTTTCTTCCACTCCATGAACCTCATCTTGTGGCTGATCCACATCCTGAGAATCATCCTTAGGAACTAATAGCTCCTCATCTGCATGCAAGTGTGGCTCCCTCTCAAGCGAACACTTCATGGCTTTCTCCTCCTGAAATTTGATATCTCGTCGCACAACAGTCTTGCGACTATCTGGAAAATACACACGATAGTTGTGGGGCATATCAGTGTACCCCAAAAATATCCCAACCTCTGCGGTAAGCTCCAGCTTCTTCCTGGCATCCTTCGTCACATGAATGTAAATAGGTGAACCAAAAATCCTCAAATGAGAAATATCAGGCTTCTTACCAGAAAATGCCTCCTCGGGTGTACTCATGCCAAGTATCCTGTGAGGACAACGGTTCTGCACATATACTATAGTATTGCATGCCTCCACCCACAAGTGAATGGGTAGGCCCTGATCATGCAACATCGCTCGTGCAGCACCCATGATCGTTCTGTTCTTCCACTCAGCAACCCCGTTCTGTTGTGGGTTATGAGGTGCTATGAGCTCTCTTCGAATTCCTTCTGCGCTGCAAAAGTCCTTGAATTCACCAGAGATGAATTCACCACCATTGTCGCTCCTAAGAGCCTTCACCTGCTTCCTCGATTCTTTCTCCACCAACGCCTTGAACTCACAGAACTTTGAGTATGTCTCGCTCTTCTTCTGCATGAAGAAGATCCAGCACTTACGAGAAATATCATCAAAAAATATCACATAATACCTGTGCTTTGCTGTCGAAGCTACTGAGAAAGGTCCACACACGTCTGTGTGAATTCTCTCAAGGATCGTCGTGGCGTTACTATCCTTCTCGAGAAAGGTGGCTTTCACAAATTTTCCCAAGGTACACCCCTTGCACTGATCTAACTACGCACGAGTGCCTTTAGGAAGCCCAGTAGAAATCTACTGTAGTATCTTCAAAGCTCCATGGTGAAGGTGGCCCAATCTCCGGTGCCACAACTCGCCATCATCCCGGCTCACCACTCCTTCTGCCTTGCCTGCAATTGCTGTGCAGCCATCTACCTGCAATTGATAAAGGTTCTTAACTCAAACCCCTATCCTTCGGGTCTCACCAGTTGCCTTACTGCGCAGGAAAGCCTTTCCCTCACTAAAGACAACATCATATCCCTTGTCTTCTAACATCACCACAAAGATAAGATTCTTCTTCAATCTTGGAACATGCATCACTTCCTTCAATACGAAGGGTTTACCAGACTCCCTTTCAAAGGAAATGATACCGATACCGGTCGCACTGTATCTACCATCATCGCGCATCTTGATGTGCACTCCAAGATCTTTCTCATCCAGATCAGTAAACAAATCTCGATCTCCTGTCATGTGAAAAGACGCACCACTGTCCAGAAATCACACTGATCCCGCCACACTTGAAACCAAGCATGCGATCAGTGAAAAATCCAGCTCAAACTGCGAGGCTAAGGCCTCTCCGGCTGCAGTTCCAGCAGCCTGCTTATTTTTCTTCTTCTGTGGACAATTAGTGGCGTAATGTCCGTGTTGGTGACAGTGAAAGCACTTCACCTTGGACATGTTCTGCTTCTTGCCTTTCGCACCCGATTGAGAAGATTTCCTGCTCTTCCCCTTCTTTGCTTTGGAAGCCAAAGTGCAATTCTCTTCATCAGAGTTCTTTGATGAAGATCCATCCCTGGTAATTTGCCTTATCTCCTCTTGCACAAGATCCGACCAAAGTCGCTCCCATCCTGGAAATTTCTCCCGACCATTGACAGAGTCCTGATAGGAATGCCAACTCTTCGGAAGCCCAAGGAGAGCCAAGCTCACCAAGTCCTCATCATCTACAGTCACCCCCACACTTCCCAGCTCATCCCTACATTGGATGAACTTCGTGAAGTACTTGGGCATACTGTCGCCTTTCTCCATTTTTATGTTCCTGAGTTTATCCTTGAGTGCCAACTTCCTCTGGTCGCTCTTTCTTTGGAATAAATCTGTCAAGGCTTTCCACATCAAGAATGGAGAAGCCTTACCATGCAGGCTGGACACTATGTGATCCTTCACGCCCTCCAACAGAATCCTTTGACACTTTGTTGTCTTCTTTTTCCAAGCCTCAATTACGGCAGCATCGCTAGAAGTAGGCTTTGGGACTTCAGCATCTATGAACTCCTTCAACCCATTGTCATCTAACACCGCCTCCATCCTGTCCTTCCATTCATTATAATTTTAGCCGCCCTCAAGGGCATACTCCAATCGCAATCCGTTGAAAGACATCTCAACTTCAACACCAAGAAAACACTGCTACAAATTCGAATTCCACCAGCACAAAACTCAACCGCTTCAATTTTTTGCAATTGCTCCAATGATCAATACTGCTCTGATACCATGTAGAAATTTGAATAGCTGTTAAATTATTCACCGAGATTATCCTGATCACACACTATTTTAGCTTCATGCATAATACATAACCTCTTCTACTATTGATCATCAATTTGCGGAAATTAAACAATCGCATGCGCACATTAAAACCATAAACAATCACACATATAAATACAGTATTTATGGGAAAGCTTAAAGCTGAAAACCCCCAACTATCTGTATATTATAATGATAGAGATCATGTAACAATCATTTTACAAACTCCTCAAAAGCTCTCAGTACAATCTCCAATTGTTACACACTACACAAGCTCAGATCATACAAAACACATGCTCCAATCTGCTCCACCTGTTAGCCAGCCTCTACTGCGCAATCCAATATGGATAGTTACCAGATCAAGCTTCAAATCCCACTGGTATGTACTGCGCAATCCTCATTGGCTTCTCGATCAATGTGTGTGCAAATCTCATGCACCAGTATAGTCATAACTGATAGTCACACTTGCTCTTTCACCTACCTCTTCACTGGACTCCACTGAAACTGTCCATGCACTGCAGTTAACTGATGTATTATTTAGTTGATTTATGAGTTTATAATTAGTGAATTAATTAATAATTAATTCACACCACTCTCACTAATTGTATCAATCAGTTAGACTAGATACAACTAGCTCAACTAAGTTAAACTAAACACAACTCCATTAACTGTCTCATCAACTCCACCAAACTTTGTCACATGAGTTATAAATGAATTCAACCATGCAATAGCTCCACTAAACCCTAGGAATAGTGTAATTCCTTCTTTCAGCTGCATGTGCCACATCCGTGACTCGAACTGAAGTGCTCCAAGAGGATAAGATAATGTTTAGAGTCCAAATATTATTAAGAGCTAATAATATTCGACATATCTATTTTTAGACTGGCAATCTAAAAATAGATTCCGCCCAGTATGTCTAAAAATAGAAGTCCATCTATTTTCCCGACTTGACCAACCATCCACAAATAGCATCCTGCAACTCATAGAACATGATCCATATGTCTAAAAATAGACATAGTCTAAAAATAGACTTTGCGCCAAAAATACCCTGCGGGCCCACTTAGTGAAGGCGAATCCTTTCCACTAAGCTCATCATCTTGTTGCAATCTCAACATAACCAGGTTGGGCAACCCTACAACCTGCAAGGGCAACCCTTCCAGGGCCAACCTTTAGGATAGCCTGGTTATCTTTATGACCCACAAGGTCAGCCCTTACAAAGCCAACCTTCGGGCCCGTAGGGGTTTTTATACGGTCCACAAGGACAGTCCTACAACCCTTCAGGTCAACCTATCTAGCCTCACCTTGTGGTCCAACCAGGGCAACCTCAAGGACCCACAGGTCAACTGGGGTCGTTGTACGGTCCTGGGGGGAAAGTCCAACCTTCTCAACCTATGGTGCAACCTCAGCAACCTTAGTATGCTATTGGTCCAAATGTTGCACAGCCAGGACCCTCTTATGATCCTGTTCCAGGTCAAACTGGTTATTAGGCACAACCTGGACCCATTCCACCACCAGGCCAACCGGCCCATCTGGCTCAGCCTGGTGTCCCACATTAGCCAGGTCAACTTGTACAACTTGTGCAACCTGCTTACCCGGGTCAACCTGTTCAACCACGGCAGCCCATCCAGCCAGGTCAGCCTGTCCAACCAGGCCAGCCTGCACATCCTGTCAACGCTGCTCAACAGCCGATTTACTCGATGCCGCAACCGAATCAACCGGTGTGCCCTAATTATCAGGCTCAGTAGGGTCCCACCTATAAGTAGCCCGCTCAACCCCAAGGCATTTAATATCCTCAAGGTCAATCTCGACCGACTTATAACCCACCCCAAGGTTCCCATTATTATCCTCAACAACCCGGCTACACCTATACTCAGCAGCCGAATCCATAGACTGCTCAAACGGGGCCGTCATATAATCAGGGTCCATACCCTGGTTATCGACCCCCGTACACTGGTTACCAGCAACCGTATCAACCTGGTTATACAGCCTATACCCCCTATAGTCATAATCCTTCGGGACAGAACCCATGGGGGCAAGGATACACTCAACCAGCATGGAGTACAGGTATAGGTCCTTATCGAGGGCCTGGTATGCCTTTTAATCCGTAGTTTCCGTTCTTGGCTACCTTGGAGTTACCAGACGTTTCTAAATTAACCAATGATTCGATTCTTCACAATCCTTATTGGCCCCCGGTTCCGACCAAGGTACCCGGCGACTGTCCTAATTTTGAAGGTAAAGCTGGAGAGGACCCCCAAGCTCATGTAATGACCTACCATCTGTGGTGTTCGTCTAATTCTTGGGTGGATGATTCAATTCGTCTACGCCTCTTCCAGTGCACTCTTACAGATGTTGCCGCTAAGTGGTATATAGAGTTACCCCGCGACATCTTTCAAGACTTCAATACGTTAGCTATGGCTTTTTTGACTCACTTCTAGTTACCGGTTCGCTATGAAGCCGGGACACATCTCCTGACTTCTTTGAAGCAGGATAAAGCCACCCACATATCCGACCATATTCATGAGTGGTGACATCGTCGTAGACTGATCAAGTTTGATATACCTGATTGGTTCACCACCTCCTTCGTTAACAAAATCGCTCAAGATATTGCTATGGGGGCATGTGTGACTGAAGAACAAGCCATCGCGTGTGCCCAGTACCTGGATCTCGTGTACTCTCAGTCTGGCACGCTTTATGATATTTTGACTGATGCTCCACGGCCGAGAACCTCTAAAGCACCACCTACCCCAGTCGTGGATGGTGTTATTGGTTCCGTTTCTCAAAATTCTCGAAAATCCTCGAATGGGAAGCATAAGTCCAATTCTTCCAATAATTCTGCTCTTCCCGCTCCTCCAGATTCTGGGAAAACTGCGGAGGTCAACACTGTTCAGGCTAATCCTACGGAAAAGGCCTCCAAAGGAAAGAAGAAGGGCAAAGGAAAATCCAAACCCGACGCCCCTAAACCAGAGTCTTCTAAACCTCGTACTGATGATGGTTCTCAACATAAACTGAAGTACCCCTGCCTTATTTGTGAAGGAGATCATTATACCAAGGATTGTCCCCGATGATCTGAAATTAGTCAACTTCTCAAAGGCTCCAAAGGGACTCCGACAGTCCTCAAAGAACCGTTCCCGTCTCAGAAAACCTAGATGGTTGAACAACCTTCACCATTTGCACCATTTTGGGTCCCAGGTCTTTATGATGAATGGTACTGCACCTGTCTCAATTGCTACGCGTTCGAAGGATTATGCCAGATCACGCCAGGCAGCTGGGAAGGAAGTCGTGGATGGCCCACCTCCCCCCCTGTCTCTGGTCCTTTGGAAATTGAGAAGCCCAGCGCTGAACGCGTTGTGAGGCCACCTTCTAAAGGTGTTTTGCGAAGATCTTCCTACAACCCAAATGCCCGTGCCGCTCAGCACTACAGTATTGTTGAGGATTTGGCACAGGTGCCTTCTGCTATGTCTGCATTGGAAGTCCTTCAATGTTGCCCTTCGCAACGAAAAGCTCAGTTGTCTACGATCGGTGGAATCGATCCCACTGATTCTAATCTTCTCACCTTCGACCTAGAAAATTTTATCCCCCGACTTCCGCATCAAATTTCTCTTGCGATACAAGTCAGGATCAACGGCCTCAAAATCCATAGGGCCGTTGTGGATGAAGGTGCTTCCACCTGTGTCATGTCATCTGCCTGCTGGAAGGCCATTGGCTCTTCGGCTCTTTCATCATCTCCCAATGCCTTAGAGGCATTCGATGGTCGGGAATCAAAACCCCTGGGTGTTCTTGAGAGTTTGCCGATTACATTACAAGGGAAGACAGTCAACGTAGAAGTAGAAGTGGTTGATGCCAAGCTTAACTACAATCTTATTCTCAGCCACAGTTGGACTCACGCCATGTTATGCGTGCCGTCCACCCTCTTCTGACTTCTCAAGTTCCCTCATGAGGGAAAAATTGTTACTGTGGATCAGTTGTCTTTCTTCACCTCATCCTCTGAGAACAACGTTCCTTACGTGGATCAGATCCCCAATCCCCCTGACAGTGTAGGACCTGTTCTCTTCAAGGACCCCGTCCTCATGGGTATTTTTCCCGCGCCACCATTGCACACTGTTCAAGTTAATATGATCTCTAGGTCTGACGACCCGTGGATCATCCTCACAAAGCCGCTGCCATTAAAGCAGAAGTTGAAAAACTTCTGAACGCGGGCTTCATTTCCCCGATTCCCCTCACAGAATGGGTCTCAAATATTTTCCCTGTAGATAAGAAGCAGGGTACTATAAGAGTCTGCGTTGATTACCGTGATATTAATTGGGCCTATCCAAAGGAAAATTACCCCACTCCCTTTATAGATCAAATCATTGATGAATGTGCTGGGAGTGAGATTTATTCCCTGATGGACGGCTTTTTCGGGTACAATCAGATAAATATTTTACCGGCCGATCAACACAAGACTGTGTTCATCTGTCCGTGGGGTACCTTTGCTTATAAAAATCTCCCGTTCAGCTTAAAGAATGCTAGAGTTACTTTCCAGTGTGCTATGTCTTACGCATTCCACGACATACGCCATATCGTTCAGCCTTATCTAGACGATCTATCAGCTCATTCAGCTCGGCGAGAGGACCATCCCGAACACCTCCGCCAGATTTTCCTTCGCTGTAGACGCTATGATATCCAGCTTAACCCTCATAAATGCGTCTTTTGCGTGGATTCAGGTCATATTTTGGGGTTCATAGTCTCCAAGGATGGAATTTTCCTTGACCCCCTAAAGATCGAGGCTATTGTCAATCTCCCATCACCCTCTTCGTTACACCAATTGCAGAGTTTGTAGGGAAACGCTAATTTCCTATGACGCTTCATCCCGAACTACGCAGAAGTGGCCAAAGGATTCACGTGTATTTTAAAGAAAAACATTCCCTTTCATTGGGACGAGATTGCTCAACGATCCTTCGAGAAGCTCAAGACGTTACTCATTAATGCTCCATTGCTTCGTCCTCCAAACTATCACCGTGACTTCACTATATACTTGGCCGCCGCATTTAGCACCATAGATATGGTTCTCGTGCAAGATGACGATGATGGAAATGAACATTTTGTTTATTATCTATCATGGAATCTTCTCGACACAGAAACGTGTTACGCTCACGTCGAGAAACTGGCATTAGCTGCAGTGCAATCTGTGCGGCGGTTCCGCCACTACATCCTGTTGCGTACAGTAACCGTGGTTTCGGATTGCAACCCCATAACGTACATTCTATCTCGACAATTACTGGGGGAAAAGTACTCCAAATGGATCGTCATTCTTCAGGAGTTCGATTTAGAGTTTACCACTGCTAAGTCGACCGAATCACTGGTTTTTGCGGATCTCATTTTCTCCCTCTCGACAGACTCCACCCCATCTCACTCCGAGGATCATATCCTGGACGAAACACTCTTCCTTATCAACACTCATGATCCATGGTATGGTGACATCATTGTGTATCTTCAAACTTCAACGTTTCGGTTTGAGGTAACCAAAGATGCCCGATGTCGGATTCGGCATCAGTCTCAACCCTACCGCATTGTAGGAGATACCTTATACCGGGTTGGAGTAGATTCGGTGCTCCGCCGGTGCTTGACCCTGGAAGAGGCTGAAAGAGTCTTGAATGACTGTCACAGTGGCGCCTGTGGCGGTCACATGTCCGGATATGCCATCGCACAGAAGATTCTGCGTGCGGGCTACTTCTGGCCTTTGATATTCAAAGACTGTATTGTTGCAGTTCGAAAATGTCATTCGTGCCAGGTTTTTCAGCGCAAGATGCGCGCGCCACCCCTCCCTCTGCACCTTGTCATTACCGTAGGCCCTTTTTCGAAATGGGGCGTAGATTTCATGACGTGTAACCCTCATTCGGCCGGGGGGCATGCATATATAATCGTCGCTGTAGACTACTTTACTAAGTGGGCCGAAGCGATGCCTACACTTGCTGCCAACGGTAAGACAACGGCCTAGGTTATTTTCAACCACATTATTGCACGTTTCGGGGTCCCTCAGGCCATTGTTACCGATCATGGCACTCATTTTCAAGATTACATGATGGCCAAGCTGATATCAAGATTGGGCTTGCGACATGATAGCTCAATGCCATATTACCTCGAGGCAAATGGCCAAGTTGAGGCTGTGAACAAAGTTTTGGTCACAATGCTTCAACGGACAATTGGTATTCATAAGTCCAATTGGCATCTCCAATTTTTCTCAGCTCTATGGGCTTACTGGATGTCAGCAAAGAGTGCGACCGGATTCACACCGTTCCAATTGGTGTATGGTATGGAAGCAACTCTCCCAGTTGAATGCGAAATTTCTTCTTTAAAGTTGGCTGTGGAACTTTTGCCCAACACCTCTCCTGAAGAAGAACGTCTCTTGTATTTGGAACGGCTGGATGAAACTCACCGCTTGGCTACCTTAATCATTGAAGCACAGAAGAAGCAGGTCAAAGCTCACTTTGATCAATCAGTTTCTCCACGTTCCTTTGTCAAAGGGGACCTCGTCCTCCTATACGACCAAGCGCATGACAAACTTGGAGCAGGCAAGTTCCAACCGATGTGGCATGGGCCCTATATAGTAAAACGAGTATTGAAAAATGGGGCTTATGAGCTCATTGATTACGAAGGAGTTCCGTTGACGCAGCCTAGGAATGGGCTGTACCTTAAAAAATACTACGCTTGAGTTATTTTTGGTGTGGTGTCTGTACATAGGTGTGTATATTCATTTGTGTGCATGTGTGGTGTGGTGTGCGATGTAAGCATCTTTCTGCTGATCGGGTCATCCTGATTGTGCAGATGTCCATTGCTCCGTTTGTTGGTTTCGCGGACGGTGCCTCCCGCAGTACTAGGAATCTGTCCTCGGCAACCTAGGTAATCTACAATCCTGCTGGTGAGTTGGTCAACCTGCAAGGTGTGTGTCTGGGGCCTGCTACAAATAATATCGCGGAATATAGTGCCGTGTTGAAATTATTAACCGAGGCTGTGGACCTCGGTATTCGTGAATTACTTGTATATCTGGCCTCACAACTTGTAGTATTACAACTTAATGGTCATTATTTAGTTAGAAACCCATCCATTTTACGTCTATATCTACGTATTTGGTTACTGGAAAGAAATTTTGATTATATCACATATCAACATATACCCAGACATATGAATACATTAATAGATGTAGTAGCAAATATGGTTCTAGATAGACATTTGCGCAACTTGTAAAAACATTATCACATGTAAAAAGATCCATCCAAAAATAGGTATATATATATGCGTGTGTGTGTGTGTCGAAATGTTTGCAGAGTGTGCATCACATAAAATAAAAAATATACATGTTCGTCCTAATATAGCCGGAGACGACATGTCTCTCAAAAATATATGCATGAAAAAGCCCTAGATGTCTAATCAGCATGGTGCTCGTGGTAACATGTCACCGTGCGCACCAAGCATCTCAGGAGTCGGTGGAGGCGACTAGGCACCCCCACCGTATGTCTCTGATATGCCATCGGAACATCTGCTAGTCGGGCATAGTCTGGAATCCCCTGGGAAATTCCCTCAAGGTTTTGGATCAGCTCTCCTCCTTCGGTACCCTCTGCCTGAGGGTCGTACGCGAGAGGAGTTCTCCGTGCAATAGGCGACATGCCGGCAAGTCTCTCTGGGCCAACATCTGCATACACATAGAACTGTTGTTATAATAGGCATGTATCACAAACAAAAACATAAATACATAAAAAATAAAAAAAGATTCATACCCAGCTCCTCATCCCAGTCCTCCCCCTCCGGGAGCGGAAGATCTGGGTCTCCAGTGAAATTGGTCCTAGCATAGGGCCAATCCTCAACTATGATCAGTTGACGCCGTAACCATGCAAAGAACTCGGGCCTCTAGGACATCTGCTGGCCCCCTCTTGACCTGGGCATAAGTGCTGCCCAGCGAGCCATCCTCAGCTCCCTCGATGTCGGCTCGGAAAATATTGTCCCTTGGCCCTGAAAAATGGGTAGTCGTTCCAAGATGAACGACACCAGAATGGAACCGTATCCAAACTGCTTCAGTTTGGATTTCTTGCACTTTTTTAGCTGCCTTTTGATGTTGGTTGTCACTGCGGTGGCCCAATCAAACAGTGTAGGATTCATGCACTTGGAGGCTAGTAGGAGCTGTGCCTTGGTTGCCTCATGCGGTGCCTGCGATCCCGCAGCCTGCGTAATAGTGTGAAGCACTACTCTGAGTGCTAGGTCGCGGACAGTGTGGATGTCCACTTTCCCACTTCCCGATCCTGTCTGTGCCCCTGGGCACACTCTCGCCATTACCTGTTCCATATTCTATCCAAAAGGTCTACTGCCTGTCATAATGGGCATTGGACCTCTACATGATAGTACGGTTATAAAATAGACATCAGAGACCTCAAGTTATAGCACTTGGTCTCGAAGTTTGAACACTTCTTCATTTTCATCCCATATGCTGACCAAGTACTGTAATAGCTCAGGTTGAGCTCGTAAGCATGGCGTGAGGAAGAATTTATTGAGACCACAGTTCCGGAGTGCGTTCATGCAAGCTTCGTTTTGCATGGCCATTTTGTCTTCTTCTCCATGTTCCCTCTCTTTCCATTCAATAACCATTATGCCTGAATATCTGCATCAACATGATTAAAATTGCCTTGTTAGATATCTGTTGCATTAAAAAATCCAAATGGATGGCTCACATTTTTAAAATTTAAAGCGGAAAATCGCGTTGCGCCATTGGCGCGACCCATTTGTGAGCAAAAGTTCGTTGGCGTGGGTCTGTGCCCGATACCCGCGCCAATGGGCCGATTCCTAAAATTCCAAAGGGTTCCCCCCAGAGGTCAAATGCATAATGGAAATTCATAGAAAATGAATCAAAACAGAGCTTAAGGGAGCGCCTCTTACCTGGAACTGACGAGAATCTGAATGGTGTCCTGGATCAATCACAATCACTGCCGCAAGTTCACACACAAAAAGACCACTGTTGCTCTCCAAATGAGGTAAAAAGTAAAAGTAAATGTGTTTTTACTATTTGTGGCATATTTATAACTTTTGAAGTCAAAATTAGGTTTTAAAAGTAATTTTTTTCAATATTTTAATATATTTTGTTGAAAAATGGATTTTACACTCGCTTTTATGTGCAACAACAGGTTTTTTCCGCAGCTTCGACGGTGATACGAGTTGTATTTTATACTTTTTTTGGATTTGGTAAAAACATGAAAAAGTCATTTTGGAGTCATCTTTCAGCTCTTTTCTGACTCTCTAAACATGAAAAGATCGCCGAGTTGCTTGTCGTTTTGATCTCGTTAAAGTGGTTACGAAACGACATCTACCCAGTATCTGTTTACCCCTTTTTCGGGCTGGGATAGATTATTTACGAAAAAGAAATACCCTAGCCTATTGCGACTAGGAGGTTTTCTCAGACATAGTTTTCTACCTTTTTGAATCTGAGGAACTATTTACGAAAAGGGACCGTTGGAGTTTACTTTTCTGTTGTCTTTTCAAACTCTCTAAACATGAAAAGACGTCGAGTTCTTCCTTTGTCAGACTCGTTAAACCCTGATGACATCGGATTCAGTCGTAATGACGATATTTGAGTTCCTCCTTCCTAGGGCTCATTAAATGTACTAGGATGGATTCGTCCGAAGGACGGAATTATATTACAAGAATATGCTATCCCCTTCAAGCTTGTTTTAAAAAATAATTGGGGTACTCGCCAGAAATGGTGGGGAAAAGGAACCAGTATCATCGTCGTGTCGACAGTATGTCACTCTTGAACATGGCACTTGTCTGCATTCGTGTCGGGTTGGGGACATCTCATCTCATTTTCTTCTTGCCTCCGTGGGTTTGGGTAATCCCTTTTGACCTCTCATCTAATCTTTGCCTCGACATCATGACCTCTGATATTTTGACGTCAAATACTGCCGAATCCACTGTTGTGTCGCCGATATGTTCAAGAGAAGTTGACCTCTGCAGTTTCAACCTTCCTCTGATTCTCATCTAATCCTGATTCACAAACATTATTTTCCTCTGTCTTGCATCGATGATGTGGGAAACACTATGGCCAACCTTCGATCAAGGTCACTTCTTGTCGACTCCAGCTCATTATCCAGGAAGATGATCTAGAGACTCCCTTCCAGTAGCTTGGAGCCTGCATGCCTCAATGGCAAGTTCTTCGCATTCAACATAAGGTTTTCATCATTGACCTTCGATCGAATGATTCTGCGGATGTTCGATGCCAACTCACTGTTCACATTCTGTGGATTTTACCTATAGTACTTTGAGGGCCATTGTCATTATTGGTGGTTCCTCTCGCGTCTGTTAACAACTTTCATCATTGGCTGGTAATCAGACGATGTTCTTGCATGTTCGACTTCAGCTTTTTTATTCACATGCTTCAACTTGTACTTTGTTCGGGTCGAGATGGAGTGCAAGACCCTGGATTTTGCCTGTTAAGAATCTAGGCTGCGATTTTGTGGATTATTATGATTGGTTACATGACTCATTGATTTGATGGCTGCGACCATGCCTGAGTCTATTTATCGATCCTTACTGGATGGCTGTGTCCATGCCTTGGATCTTGATGATTGTATACTCTATTACGGATGGCTGCGCCCATACCATATATCATGTATTTGAGATATCAAGTTGCACTTGTCTACGCAGGTTTTCCAACGGCAGTGTTTTCAGTTGGACACGTTCTCGTAAAGCATTTCACCCCTCTCTCTCTCTCGGGCCTCATACATTAGGCGACATCTGTTACACAACAATTTGTCACCGTCCCTGGAATCCCCCGTCCTGCACATTGGAGGGCTTATTCCGTGACCTGTGAGCAGTGACATGACCTGAAACCACTTTCATGGCATCCCCCTGGACAAGGAAATTCATTCCCCTGAAGACAATTCCTTGTGAAAAACCCTAAAAATAGCCTTTTTTGCCTTGGCGCGACTAGTTAGTTCAGCCCTCGCGCCAATGGGGGAAATCCTCCAAAGAGGGCGCGCCAGCTAGCGCACTGTCTCAGTGTTGTACCCGCGCCAGGCTTATTAAGGAGTGTTTTTTAAAATTATATGGTATAAGATTGACTCCAACCAATTTCTGAGCTGGTCTCTAAATTGAGTTGGGAGGTTTGGCTCCGGATCTCCATGTAGAGGAAGTGGCTTTCCACCTCTCATGGAAGCCTCCTTGAGGATAGGGCCAATCCCATGATTATAGGGATCCCAACTCCCCTTCCACCATCTATATAAGCTTGCCATTTTCCTTTGCAAGCTAGTCTCCAAGAGCCTTCATAGCCTAAAGGATGCTACAAGAGCCTTGATAGTCCTCATAGAGCCAAATAAGTAGCAAGGAGATTATTGTCAAGACAACCGAAGAGAGAGGCTTGTCCCATTCCCGACGAGCTTTACCGAGACGTATTTCGCTGTTGACCCGTTGAAGGAAGATCCAGCGTCAGAGCCAGGTTGTATCTTTCTTTGTATTAATTAATGATAAGCAACTTTGGTTATGGTTCCACTCGTATTGTTCATACTTTGTGATCATGAGTTGTATCTTCTCTGACTGATACATAATTGCATATATTGGGTTTTACGCTTGTGTGTTCGTCGTGTTTCTTGTATGTGCAGGTGTTCGATCGCGACAAGTGGGAGAATTTTGATCTGCCGGAGCAAGGAAATAGGAGCACTACCTTCTCTACGAACAACAACGTTGGACTTAAGGTAGACCTTCTTCGCAATTTGGTCTATTGCAATTAGGAATTTGCGCCTTAGCGTGATATGATTGTTGCTAGACCCGATCTGGGCTAGTAGGGATCACCTCTGTTCGCAGAGGGGGTTTACCTCTACAACAGAATGCCTTTGATAATTTCCATAGCCATAAATTAATCACCAGTGAACCCCACCACTATGTTTTTTCTCAATATTTAGCTTGGAATACATGTCCCATGACCTTGGTCTTATATTTTTTTTACATGGAAATTCAACCAGGGTTTTTATAGAACCCCCCCCCCCTATGGGGGAATACCGTCCTTGATGTACAATGACACTTATAGACCAAAAAAAAGCATGCTTCCCATGGAGCTTTATAACACAAATCGATGCAACATTTACATCGTATAATACTACTGAAAATAAAAGCAACATATCATTAACACCTTACCACTTATTGGAGGCAGTGCAAGTTGGTAAGTCACCAATCCAATCCTCTCAAGAATCTTGAAGGGCCTGCAATACCGAGGTGCCATCTTGGCACACAATCCAATCCTCAAGGAGCTCTTATTTTTCTTGATATGCTAATACACCTATTCCCCATCCTGAAATTCCTTAAACATCCTGTGTTGATATGCGTAACTCTTTTTTCTGTCTTGTGCTACCTTTAAATTCTTCTTGATAACCTGCATTTCCAGTTCCATCTCTTCCAGCGTGTCTAGTTTAATAAATACCATGTTAATTGGATTTCTCCAACTAATGGGAGTATTACAACTCTGCCCATACAGTGCCTCAAATAGACTCATCCTCAAATATTCTTGATACCCATTATTGTAAGAAAACTCTACCTGTGGAAGATACTCTTCCCACTTTTGTTGTTGATTCATAACATACATCCTCAACATGTCCTCCAAAATTTTGTTGACCCTCTATGTCTGTCCATTTGTCCATGGATAATAATTTGTACTGAAGGCCAACTATGTACCCAAACCTACAAATAAATCTTTCCAGAACCTGGAAGTGAACTTGGCATCTTTGTCTCACACAATCTTCTTTGGTACACCATGCAACCTCACTATATCTATAATGAATATTTGTGTTACCTCACTATGTAAATTCGTAGAATTTATTGGAATAAAGTGAGCTACCTTAGTCAACCTGTCAAACACTGCTATAATAGAATCATGTTGTCTAGAGGTCCTCATAGAACTTGCTATAAAATCTATAAAAATGACCTCCCATTTCCACTCTAGAATCAAAATAAGTTGTAGTAAACCACCTAGATATTTACACTTTGCTTTTACTTGTTAACAGTCCAAACATCTCGCCACAAACTCTACCACCTTTTTCTTCAAATTCGACCAATGGTAGAATTTATTAACCACTATTAATGTCTTTTGATATCTTGGATGACCCAAATATGACTTAACATGAAATTCCCACAAGATAAGCTTCTTGAGCTCATTTTTGTCTTGCAGGTAGATCTTGTCCCTAAATCTCACCAAACCATCTGCCTTGAGATGATAATCATCATCTTCTTCACTTGTACCCTATTGCTGTAACATGTGCTTAAGCTGTTGGTACCTAACATCGTGTTATCCTTCCTGCAAGATCTGATCCTATAAATTTGTCTTATAATAACTCATAGTTGCTATATGATTTACCTGTATCCTTCTGTTAATAGCATCTGCAACCCTATTCTCTTTACCCTTAATGTACATGATCTCGAAGTCAAATTCACTGATTGTATCCAACCACCTAGTTTTCCTGGCTTTCAAATTCGGTTGGTCAAATAATGATCTCAATCCACTATGATCATTCATTAAGATGATTCTCCTACCACGAAGATAATGTGTCCACATATTCAATGCATGGATGATCGTTTCCAACTCAAGGTCATGCGTATAATAGTTCTTCTTGTGCTCATTTAGTTTCCTTGACTCATAGCGTACTAGATGTCCTTCCTACATCAGAATTCCACCAAGTCCTCTCTTGCAAGCATATGTACATACCACAAACTATTTATATGGATGTACAATATTTATAACTGGAGCATTTGTAAGCAGTTTTTTCGACCGTTCAAAACATGTTGCACATTCCTCTATCGATTCAAATTTATTTCCTTTTCTCTACAATGATGTAATGGGATAGGAAATCCATGAGAAGTTTTTGATGAACCTCCTGTAATAACTTGATAACCCCATGAATGATATGATCCCATCCACATTCCTAAGAGTTTCCCACTCCATGATAGCTCTTATATTTTCTGTATCCACTGCTATACCTTCCTTAGAAACAACATGCCCCCAATAATTTCCCTATGTCTGAAAGAAGTTGCATTTACTAAGCTTAGAATTCAACTTATGCACTATCAGTAGTCTTAATAGTGTTGCTAAGTGTTTGGAATTCTATTCCTCATTCTTATAATATATCAATATATCATCAATGAATACAATCACAAACTTCTCCAGATAAGGACATAACACATTATTCATCAAGCACATGAAATTAACTGGAGAATTAATCAAACCAAAAGGAACCAAAACAAACTCATAATTCCCATACATGGTCCAGAAAGAAGTCTTGTATATGTCCTCTTATTTGATGCATACCTGATGATATCATGATCTCATATAAATCTTTGATAACATCGTTTCTCCCTTCAACTGATCTAACAAGTCATTAAACCTCGACAATGAATACTTGTTCTTAATCGTCGCCTTGTTCAACTACTTGTAATCAATGCATAACCTGAGAGTACCATCCCTATTCACAAATAATATTGGTGCACCCCAAGGAAAAACACTTGGCCTAATGTACCCCTAGTCAAGCATTTATTTCAACTGCAACTTCAGTTCCACTAACTCCAGAGTGCTCATCATGTATGGTGCCTTTGATGTTGGTGTTGCTCTTGGTACCAACTCAATAAAAAAGTACACTTCCCTGTGAGGCGGTAACTCTGAGATCTGTGTTGGGAATACATTATGAAACTTATGCAAAACTAGGTACCTATTCAAGATCTTAGCATCCTCAACATCATTACCTTTTTCACTGGAAATATGCACTGCAAACAAGACATACCCTTTCTTGTGACTGCACTTTTCCTGCATAGCTGTAACCATTCTAACTGATGTCACATTCTTCTTACCCTGTAAGATTATTTTCTCTCCATTGTCATCCAAGAACTCAATAGCCTTATCATAATATTCCACCTTATTCCTATGAAGATACAAGTAATCCATACCCAATATCATATTGTACGAAAGCAATGAAAATACATTCATATGCGCTAATGTAGACATACCATTTAACTCAAATGCACAAGCTCTTAATAATGATGAACACTTTTATTTGTACTTATAGCCAACTATACTAACCAAGACTCTGCATGCACTTATTTATTCAAACCACACTTATCCACCAGGTTAGGGTTAACATAACTATAATTAGATCTAGGGTCAATAGAAATAGAAACAAATTGATCACGAAGCTTATCGTTCATCTCAATAATGGATGCCTGGTGATTCACCTACCTGTTATCCAATGCTGTATAGATTTGAGGAATGCTCTGCCTAACCTCCCCAACTATCTGTGCCTCTTAAGCACTATAGATCTATGGTCTGCAACCATGATTTTGTGGCCAATCTCTCTTGTGATGATCCTTGCCATAAGTCCAGCACTGTAAGGGATTCCTGCCATCACCCTTGTTCTACTCCTTAGACTATAATCCCTGCCCTATGTCAATTGTATTGAACTTATTATGTGGCACTGAATTAACTTTATTACCTATTTCTTGTAGTCTTCCTTGCTTTTTATACCATTTTCCTTTAGCCTTGTCATTATCTTTCCAATACTGTTTACATTCTGACATGCGCTTCGACTGCTTGTAAAATTTCTTCAACTTCTTAATGGCTTCCTCCAACGATCTAGGCTCATCAAACTCGATCATGTCCTTGAATGCTACCAGAAACCCATCGATGAATCTCTGAATATTGGCTTTCTCCTCCTTAAGATAAGACACATATCTCAACAACTCCAAGAACCTGCTAGTATGCTCCTCATTGGTCAGATATCCCATCGTAAACTCATAGAATTCCTTTGCCTTTTCATCATAATATATCTAAGATAGATAATTTTCCCTGAAAATTCTCTCGAGCTCACTCCAAGTTATCTCCTCTTCTTGAATACCTCTGACATTATTTACATCTTCTCACCAAATTTCTGCTTTACCTTTAAGACTAAAATTAGTTATCATGTCTTTCATATTCACTGAGTACTCACGCAATCTGAAGAAATTATTCATCCCAAGTAACCAAGCTTCTGCATCTTGTCACTTCTTCTTTTCTCCACCGAAGGTAGGTGGCTTTGATTTCTTAAAATATTTTGGAAAATATTATTTTTCACTCCTCCCATATAGATGGTGGTGGTGATGTTGTTGAAATGGCACCCCAAAGCAAGGATTCTAATTTAATTTTCCCTTATTTAAATTGGAAGAGAAATTGAAATTTCATATCATAACAACTTGTATTAGTTAACTAAGTCAGAATGTATGAGTTAGCTTAGGAAATTCAAGTTGAGGGTAAGAGAGGATGCATGTAGAGTGATTCCATGATTTAAGGGAGTCCAGTTGCAGTTATGCATGAGTTGTAGTTAGTTAACTCAATTAATTTAGTTAAAATCAGCTTAACTAGTTCCAACTGAGTGATGAGCTAGTGAGAGGTCCATTGAACTGAATTTGATTTAATTCACAATGAGTGATCAATCATTTAATTGATAATTCACTATAAATAGTTGTTGCGTGTCAGTTTTGAGGAAGACCTAGTTGATACAGAGGTTAAAGGGAAGATAACTATCAATTGTATAATTAGGAAGTTGCACAGGTTAGTTATTGATTCATTTGGAGACCTTGGATGGAATGTGCAGTCAAGGAAAGGGATTTTACTATTTAATAGGGTATTAATTCCTCAAGGAATGCGTGAGCAAGGCAGGCTGAGCAGAGACAGAGAAATTGCTAAGTATTTGTCTGATTTTTCCTAGATCAATGTGATACAATTGGCAGAGTGTGGGAGTTCTCTTGTGAGAGAAAGCATTGTATTGTTTCATGATCCTTGAATTTATACAATATACAGATAGCGGGGTTTTAGGCAGCATGCTTTCCCTAGATACATCTTGTGTTGTGTGATTGATTGTTTCTTTATCTTACTTTTTATGTGATTGTGCGACCGTGTTTTGTTTCCACAAAATTGTAGAAGGGATTAAGTATCTTGTTTTAGTACATCATAATATCAGATTGAATCCCGAGTTTAGATTTTCTACAGATGTTGTCTCTATGAACTAGAACTAGAATGAAGTACATGATCGTTATCCTTCCTATCAGGTGTATCCACGAACCTACCATCTCTATCTGTATCATCCCTGTCAAACCTATATCTTGATTGAAAACTACTATCATATGCACCATTTGTTCTTTCCTCATGTCCATGACAGGTCCTAAGCGGTCCTTGTCTTTGCAAGTATGAAAAACTCTGAAAGATAACTCCATTAACCTCTGTTTGTTTTCTTGTTCCCTAACAAGCCTTTCTTGTGACTGAATTGTTCTGTCATTATCCACCTTACAAATCCTTATCTTTGCCTTTAAACTTATTAATGTGTCTGCTATGTGTGGGGATTACTCATCACCATGTTTCTCATCTAATCTATAAGGAGAATCACGTGAACTGTAGTCCACCAATTTTCTTTTCATATTTGACCTTCTTCCTGCAAGCATACTATGTTAGATAACCAAATATAACAAAATCAAACGTACCTCAACGAAGTTTAGGTGAGGCTTTATCGTCTCCAAGATCAATCTAGATTGGCACATTACATTATATATACATATAATGAAATCAACCTATCAAACATACCAACATCAACATCATCACTTCTACATGACAACAGAACTGCAACAATGACCAATACCATGCATACATAACAAACACATATACAACCTACATGCATGCATGAAAACATATTCTACCCATTAAGTACAATTTTTGAACCTGGGAAATCTAATAACACTCTGATACCACCCCTCCCACATTTACCCAAATCCATGAGCTCGCCAGGGAAAATATGAGATGAGACTTACTGTGCGAGACCCAATTTCCAGGATGCACTTATGGAAAATGGGGTCCACATGTCCATAACTGAATGCAACACCCAATGACGCATAATCACATTGTTATCATCCTAATTTTAACTAACACTATTTATTTTCAGTTTCGTCTCCTTAAATTTAACAAAAAATTTCTATTTTTGGCAGTTTTTCCAGGTTCTAAATTTCTAAGGTTGTTTTGAGGGTCTAAACGACGTTTTCATGTAAAACATAGAGACCAAAAATGTGTAGGACCAATTTTATAATTTAGTTTTGGCATCCTCGTGGATATCTTCAAAATGAGGTATTATGATAGTCAAACAGAGATCGTATGCCAAAGTTATGACCCTAGGAAGTTGGAGGTCCGAATCACTCATTTATACAAACACTTTGTGTACATAGCACCTATAGGTTATAAGTACTTATATGTTCATTAATTCAATAAGCTCACTAGAGAATCATAATTGCACAATGACAAGTCTAAACATTCACTCTCAACACAAAACTTGACCTAGACTGATTGAAACATACTAGGCATTTTGTCAAACACATGGAAAACATGTAAACTACATGTTATAAATGTATACCTGAATACAAGGGTCTTATACTTATTTGAAAATCATCAAGAAGGTCGGTTTCCCTCTCATAATAGCCGCAATAACATCTCTTAGGCGATGCATTCAATAACCATTCATTTACCAATAAAAACATGATGTGTAACAACCCTGGTTAAAAATCCATGTAAAAAATATATAAGGCCACATTCATGGGACGTGTATTCCAAGAATAATGGTTGGAAAAATATCATAGTGGTTGTCACTTCAAATTTAAAAAGGCAATGGCAAAGGCTTTGGAAAGGCAAGAGACATTATTCGACATTTTATTTATGAAAATAATGGAAATTAGGAGAAAAGTAAGGTGAAAGGTCGCAAGTTGCATGTAGGAAAATGAAGAAAAATAATTGAAAATGAAGAAAATAGAGGCCTCATTGATAAAAGGTTTATGAGGATCAGTTTATAAAAATATAAGGATCTCTCCCTATTCTCTCTATCTCATACTCTTGGACACTTAGAGTTTTCTTAGAGCACTCTTGGAGGAGTGTGGCATACTTGGGATTTGGAGTAAGAAGGCAAAGAAAAAGAAGGAAAGCATAAGAGGACATTGGGATCAACAACTACAATGGGTTTTTCTTGCAGGTATTGAGTTGCATGTATTATTTCCTTGCTAGTTTGGCATGCATGGCACATGCATGTGGTTTCTTGGTTATGATCTGTCATTGGCATGGAGGATTTCCTAGATTGACAGTGGTTTTTCCTAGCCTCGCCATTTCCTAGATATGCATGGTGCTATGGGTGTTAATTTTATTTTTTGGTTGGTTCTCATGTTCCCTTGGCTGTGGGTTGAGCTGTTAGTTCCTCGAAGTCTTGGTTGGACAAATGCTCTAGGAGCCCTGTAACAACTTGGGTTGAGTTACTAGTCCTGAAAGCCTTGGTTGGAAAAACACTCTAGAAGACCTTGGAGGGTTGAGTTACTAGTCCTGGAAACCTTGGTTGGAAAAACACTCTAGAAGACCTTGGAGGGTTGAGTTACTAGTCCTAGAACCCCTGGTTGGACAAACACTCTGGAAGTCTCACAACAACTGTGGGTTGAGTTACTAGTCTTGGAATCCCTGGTTGGAACAAACGCTTTGGAGCCCTGGAAAACTTGGGTAGAGACTAATCTGGTGATGGTTAGTGATGTCCACCCGCGAGGTGGAATCAATGGATGAGGGTTGAGGTGGTTTGGCCTTTGGAAGCCCTGGTTTGGTTGTGATTTATTTGTTTTATGAGATCCCACATTCATGTTTGGAATATGGCATGGGGGTGATTGGCTGAAAGAAATATTTGGTTCAACCTAGTCTATGGTTGGGTGGTTTGTGGAAGTCCCATGCTTGATCAGCCTACGCAATCATCAATAAGAGTTCTCTCTCCTTGGTATTTTATAGGTGAACATACTTGTTTATATGTGGCTTATATGGCTATTATATTGATAGCGGGGTAGCCCGCCTAACCCACATTCCCAGTTCAAATTATTTCAACCTCAATCTGTGTGTGTAATGCATCCAAAGTTTCATGCCCAATCATTTCCCAATCTGGGCAATCTAACACTTCCCTTATTCTGCGTTGGAAAAGTTAAACAAATAAGTCTGGGTTAATTTAATATCTCAATTCAGAGAATTGAGATATTAATTCAACACTCCTCTATAGTTATAACCCGACAGTCCATTACGTATACATATGCACCAACTTCGCATATAAAACTATTATAAGCGACATAATACTTTGGCTATTAAAACCATGTAAATTGACCCTCGGCACGTACATATATTAACCCACGTAATATATCCATATATCTATTACGACGTTCTTCAATTATTAACGAAATCCCATGTATATCGGCATACCTTTATTAAGTCATAAACCTTAGTACATCCTTGATTTCGGGCCCCACATATATGATCAACTGACCAATCAAATGCACACCCGTACCTCGGTTATCGTCCGCGTCTCTTCATCGAGCGATCACCGTTTGATGTCTTCCCTTCAGATCGACGGCTTGTATCGATATCGCTCGGCATCATGATACGAACTTTAACGCACGATGGTGCGTAGTGGAGGTACTTTTCCAAATTCGCTCGGGGACACGTGTCTCCCTTCTTGTGGAATCGCTCCCGATTCTTAAATATCGCTTGCCTGATGAAAGGTGGTGCGATGAAAACCACCGGTTGCTCTAAACCACTTTCACTGTTCCTCTGGTCACGGTTCCGCTTCCTCAACGCACCAGGTTCCGTTCAACTCCGTCAACGCTCCATTCCGTTGTGCTCAGGTTCTGCCTATTCAAATTAAGGTAGTTATAATGCACCTTCGCCCCTCATTATACAATGCTCGTCCGATGAACACCAATATCACTTATGCGTGGATTAATGCCATGCCTCTGTTTGTGGCATATACTCACGACTATATCACTCCCCTATTGACAATGTCGACAGTATTTACATCGATTCCGCTAACTGTATGCAGAGCACCACTAGTCCCATCACAAAGTTCTTAATTATCACGGATTTCAATTATTCTCCATCAGGATGCATGCATATATTCACACAGAACTTATTCAAGCAAAGAAGATATACATTTACAGATAAATTAAATCCACAAGGCACAAATATACTGAAACATTTCTTATTTACACAATGGATTGAATTACAACCACTGGCTGGCCAGATCTTCAATCTGATGGCCTTCCTCCCCTATGCAGCTCTCTACGCAGGTCTAGGTGCAGGCTCCGTGCCGGTCTCTCGACTCTGTCACAGAGGTTTATTTTTATACAATTATCACCAATGAATCGATTCAGATTCTTTGATGGTTCAACAATTTTCCAAATTCCTACAGTTCCCAATTAGTCTAACGCTTAGATGGACTGAACCGGACTATCACTCGTTATGCCCACTAATCATTCAGGCAGTTACAATTTTCTCTAAAATTAACTAAAATAACTCAACTATGAATATTTACATGGGGAAACAAAACATGAGACCCCCCTTATGTTTATTTATGTACAAAAAGTGTCTTGGGCCTAATGCCCCTGCATCAGACTCCCCAGGTTCAAATGATTCATGATCTCCTGATCATGTGCTTTATTTTTATCAGCCTGGATTCCACACCTTGTTCTGCAACTGGCCATCCATTGCAGCGTCCTTCTTTCGTATTCCTCCTGGCTTCCAAACTTTATGCTGTAGCTTTCCACAGGCTGTACCTTCACATCCTCTGTCTGCTTGGCTTGTGCTGCTATTTCCCTATTTCCTCGCTGATGCCCTTTTTTGAAGCATCTTCTGCATCAGTTCCCTTGTCAATTCAATTTCTCTGTCTAATCTTTCCTCTGACTGCTGGACACTTACTTCTGTTTGCTACACTATTATTTCTTCAGTTCCTACTGCTGCCCTATTCTCCACCCTATCATCCATGCCCTCTCTGCAACAGTAAAACTTATGCTCCTCTACTGGCAACACTTCAGCTTGTTGCTTTAGCACTCTCTCCAGCAACACTCCAAGCTGCTGCTCTGGCATTTCACCTTCTTTTCTGAATATCTTCAACAAACATTCTTGCCATCTCCTTTGGCCAAAAAAATCTTCTCCATGCTGCAACTCAGGTTCAACATCTTCTTCTTCTGCCTTGGCAATCTTCAGCAATTTCCCTCCTTCTTCTTGATTGACTCCAGTAATCAAATCAAGTTCTCTAGCCATTGTATCTTCATCTTCTGTTAGAGTGAAACTCTAGTTTTCCACTGCTGTAGCAGCCCCAACATTCTGCCATACATCCTTCCCTTTAATCTTCCCTTGGCTATTCGAACAAGCCAATTCTTCTCTGCTACCAATAGCAACAATCTTTTCCTGCACATGAGACATGGCTATCTCATCTTTATTCAGCTGCTTATCCTCATTCTGCAACAACTCTTCTTCTTCTAAGACAAATCCAAGTGATGGATTGTCTTTTTCTTTGCCTGTCAACACAGCCACTTCATAAATTCCAAAACCCCAAGACCCAATGGTCCCTACTGATGATTCAATCAACAATTCTTTTCTATCTTCATCCCATTGTGTCTTCACATTCTGCAACCCCCAATTCTGAAATTGAGGTCTTCTCTCTTGTATGGAATCCTGCTGATTCAACATACTCTCTAGCAGCTCAATTTCTCCATCCCATGGTTTAATGTCTTCCACAGAATTCTCCTTCTCTTTCAATTGACTGCCCCATGCTGTCAACTTATCTCCGTCATCAACAAGATCTGCATTCATCAAACATTTGTTAAAGAAAAGTCTACAAGGCCTCAGAGCCTTTCCTTCTTCTGTCAGCATCTCAATATGCTGTCCCAACTTTCTTTTCTCCTCAATAAGCACATCAGGATGCTGATTCCAATTCTTCAAACATTTCCTGAGACTGTCAGCTAGTCTCTCTTCTGCACCATCCCCTTCAAGGATGTCCTTCTGCTCTATTCCATAAAAATGAACTCTCTCATCTTCAATCATCTATGTCCTTACCATCTGAAGACCTTCTCCCTGTGGTTCTGTCCTTTTCTCATGCCACAATCTTGGCATCTCACCACAATCTTCTCTATCTTCTGCTGTCACTATCTCCTCAGTCTTCATCAGAATGAAATCCTGATTTCCCTTCTCTACAAAGATTCTAGCTATCTGTCCATCATTTTCCACATGGCCATTTAACAAAAGCAGCATGTCATTATCAGCATTAATGAAAAACTCATCATCAACCCCATTGAAACAATCTCTTCTACCAAATAAGGAATTAATGAATCCCTTCTGCTGCAGTAGTTCAATCTGTTCTTCATCTGAAATATACTCATCATACTTTACTTGGAAACAATCAACTTCATCTATCACATTTTCATCATGTGAACTGCCTTCATTAACACTTGCATTCACACACAACTCGTCAGATGCAAAAACACAAGACCTCATGGTCTCAATTGGTGATTTGGTCACCAAATCTTTCTGCTGTTCCAAGTCTTCTATATTTTCATGAGATCCTTCAATGGTCTCTTCTTCAGAGTCCTCAAGCTATTCAGCCTCCAGCTTCTGGCCAATATCACAAACTAAAGCTCTTCTGCTTCCAATATGTTGGAAATCAGAATCTTTCTCCAAATGTGCATGGAAATCCTCAAAACATGTAGCTGCTCCATTTTCTTCCTCAGTGACAACATCAACAATTTGTTCTTTCTCACCTGCTGTTCCTGCAAACATACAGAATATGTCACATGTAAGGCTCTTGGACCCCTTGGTCCCACTTGAAGCTTCAGTCTCCAAGTCCTTCTCCAGAGACTCAATTACTCTGAGTATTTCCTTTTTCTTCTGAGCATTCATCATCTGCTCCTTCTTCCTTTGTAGCCTCTGCCACTTTATCTTCTTCTTCATGAGCCAACCAACTCTCTGGCTTTCTTCTATCCATCTCTTCAGTTTGTTGAACTCTTCCTTGATCTCAGCAAATTATTTCCAATACTCTTCATCTGTGAGTCTCTTCCTCATGCCATTTTATTTGGCATCTTCCCACACTCTTCTGCTGTGGCCTCTTTCAGAACCTCTGCAATCACTACTATCCCTGCTATGGCTATCAATAGCCATTTCCTTCTCTAGGAGTTCTTCACTCACAAGCTGCGCTAAGCCTCTGCAACAACAAGCTCTCTTGCTGCAACTTACCTCACCAAGCTTCTCTCCCGAGCTCCGGCTTTTGGAAAGTACTGGTCCCCTCTCTTTGGAACCTCCTGAGCACTCTCTCTGCTCTCTAGGCTTCACTCTGCAACTTTCTCAAGAACACCCCTTTTCTTCTTTCATCCAAACTTATTTGGGAATTATTTTAGGTTCTGCCACACTCTTTGTGCACTCAGAATCCCTTGCTGGACTCTTCTATCACTGCTCTCAAAGCTTGTGATCTACTTCTGCTGAGATGTCTTCCTCAATTGCTTGCACTCTGTATTCTACAAACAATACCCTCCAGGCTCATCATCTTACCTCTCAAGATCCCTGAATGATCTTGTTCCTTCTCTCCTCACCTGCACTGCATTTCTACCTGCTGCAATCTTCTGTCTTCAAATCCAGATTCTGTTCATCTGGAGACCTTCACTGCATGTCAAATCAAATTTTCAATTTTCTCTATTAAACAGATTCTAACATCAACTATTTTTTTTCTGTTCAGTACATGTGCATTTCCGAAATAAACTTTTCAACGAGTTAACTAAATTCTAGCTCTGATACCACTTGATAGCGGGGTAGCCCGCCTAACCCACATTCCCAGTTCAAATTATTTCAACCTCAATCTGTGTGTGTAATGCATCCAAAGTTTCATGCCCAATCATTTCCCAATCTGGGCAATCTAACACTTCCCTTATTCTGCGTTGGCAAAGTTAAAAAAATAAGTCTGGGTTAATTTAATATCTCAATTCAGAGAATTGAGATATTAATTCAACACTCCTCTATAGTTATAACCTGACAGTCCATTACGTATACATATGCGCCAACTTCGCATATACAACTATTATAAGCGACATAATACTTTGGCTATTAAAACCATGTAAATTGACCCTCAGCACGTACGTATATAAACCGACGTAATATATCCATATATCTATTACGACGTTCTTCAATTATTAACGAAATCCCACGTATATCGGCATACCTTTATTAAGTCATAAACCTTAGTACATCCTTGATTTCGGGCCCCACATATATGATCAACCAACCAATCAAATGCACACCCGTACCTCGGTTATCGTCCGCGTCTCTTCATCGAGCGATCACCATCCGATGGCTTCCCTCTAGATCGACGGCTTTAATCGATATCACTCGGTGTCCTGATACGAACTTTAATGCACGATGGTGCGCAGTGGGGGCGGTTTTCCAAAGTCGCTCGGGGACACGTGTCGCCCTTCCTGTGGAATCTCTCCCGATTCTTAAATACTGCTTGCTCGACGAAAGGTGGTGCGATGAAAACCACCGGTTGCTTTAAACCGCTTTCACTGTTCCTCCGGTCACGGTTCCGCTTCCTCGACGCACCAAGTTCCGTTCAACTCTGTCAACGCTCCATTCCGTTGTGCTCAGGTTCCACCTATTCAAATTAATGTAGTTCTAATGCGTCTTCGCCCCTCGTTATACAGTGCTCGTCCGATGAACACCAATATCGCTTATGCGTGGATTAAATCCATGCCTCTGTTCGTGGCATATACTTATGACTATATCACTCTCCTGTCGACAGTGTCGACAATATTTACATCGATTCCGCTAACTGTATGCAGAGCACCATTAGTCCCATCATAGGGTTCTTAATTATCACAGATTTCTATTATTCTCCATCAGGATGCATGCATATATTCACACAGAACTTATTCAAGCAAAGCAGATATACATTTGCACATAAATTAAATCCACAAGGCACAAATATACTGAAACATTTCTTATTTACACAATGGATTGAAATAGAACCACTGGCTGGCCAGATCTTCAATCTGATGGCCTTCCTCCTCTATGTAGCTCTCTACGCAGGTCTGTGCAGGTCTAGGTGCAGGCTCTGTGCCGGTCTCTCGACTCTGTCACAGAGGTTTATTTTTATACAATTATCACCAATGAATCGATTCAGATTATTTGATGGTTCAACAACTTTCCAAATTCCTACAATTCTCAATTAGTCTAACGCTTAGATGGACTGAACTGGATTATCACTTGTTATGCCCACTAATCATTCGGGCAGTTACAATTTTCTCTAAAATTAACTAAAATAACTCAACTATGAATATTTACATGGGGAAACAAAACATGAGACCCCCCTTATGTTTATTTATGTACAAAAAGTGTCTTGGGCCTAATGCCCCTGCATCATATATCCTTGATAGTCTTGCTAATTATGAGTGAGTTTTATGATAGTAATAATATATGGCTCTCATCATGTTTTGATTAATCCCCAAATGTACAATGAATATATGGCTTAATAGATGGTAATGCAGTTATTGTGATGAGGCATCAATGCTTCTTAGAAATTCTGAGATAATTATGAGACCCCTATGCTCAGATGTGTTGTTTAAACCTGTAGAATGCATATTTGTGAATTGTTTGATGAAATTTTTGACATGGCTATTAGGGGTCCAATCATTCCCTTGTTCAAGTATTTGCATTTTTATTATTGTTTCGATGTTACTTTTCATTTCTGGAAGTTTCATGGAGTTCTAGACAATGGCCTAAGTCCTAGCCTTGAAAAAGTGGCACAAAATTCGAAGTCGTTGACACATAACTACCTGGAAAAGTCCCCAGTCGTAGGTATGAATTGTTGTGGGAGCGACTAGAGGCTCCCTGTCGCATGCATGCCCATTTCATGGGAGAAAATTTGGCTTTAATGCAATAAAATTTCAGTTTATCTCAAGGGATAGTCACCTGGATGGGTTGGATGGCTCAAATTGGTTGTGTTCCATGTGTAGAAGGTCAAATTGGTTGTGTTCCATTGGTTCCACTTCCTTAATTGATATATAGGGAGTTGGATCATATCATAGTAACTCTTCGCCACATGTTTACCCCGGTTGGATGGTTACTTGGGCAGATGTGGGAGGAGGGTGTTACAAAGTGGTATCAGAGTATGGTTCTGTTCTCCTTGGGTGATTTTTGGTTTCTGTTCTCCTTGGATGATTGTGTTGTCATATATACATGTAGGTTGCATATGTGTTCCTTATACTTGTTTCTATGTGCTTGTTGCATATGCATGACATTGATCATAGTTGCAATGGTGTCGCCATGTGAAAATTGATGGTGTTGTTGATTGAATGTGCTCATCATGAGTGCATGTCGGTTGTATATGCATTTTTTATGCATGTTAATGTCTATAAGTTATTATGCATGCATTATTTTGGGCATGGTTCTAGTGCATGAGGTCATTCTAGGAATTTTAGGTCATCATGATATTGTTGGTATGTTATGATGTTGATGTGTTGGTTGAGATAAAACAGGAGATGTAGATCATCAAAGTGAAGTTGCGGCACTGGACCTTGGGGTAAGAGCGCATCGTCATACATGTTTGTATGGTGGGTATGTAGGTATGCGGTTAATGGTTTTTATAAGCATTAGGGTTATATACATTCGGTTTATGTACATGCCTATTTATGTTATGGTTACATACATGGTAGATGTTAGTTAATTAGTGTGATCATATGTACATTCGTCGATTAGTCGTGCATGATAGTGACTTGTTGTTATATGCATTATGGTCAAATACATGATGGCTATGGTCATTTAAACTAAGATCTTGATGTTATTATGTTTTATGATAATTTGTATTGACCTATGCAAACGATTATGTTTATGACATTCAGGTATGAGTTAATATATTGCGATATTATGTCATACTAATCTAGACTGATTGTGTATATGTGATTGTTATGCATGAATGTCGAATTTTTATAAGATTATGATGTGAACATGATAAATAATTATTGTTATGGATGTCATGACCTTAAATATGATTGAGTTGATATGTTGTGAAGTTATATTGTGCTAATCTAGATTGATTGTGTAGACAAGATAGCCTCCCATGAGATACATTGAGGTATGAGTTTTCATATGTCGTATACTCGGTGCTTCACTGTTTCATTATGTCATATATTGGTGTTTGAGTGTTTGGTGTCTATTATGTCATCTATATGTTTTTTGAATGTTTGATTAATTGCATGATATGAGTATGTGTCTATAAGATTGCATGAAGAAACGATCTTGTTTTAAGATAATTTTACTAACACATATGTGTTGAGACAACTGATATGTACTTGAGTGTAAGTAGGTGATAATTGTAGCATTATGTATTATGAATGATGAATGTGAGTTGATTGTTGATTATGACATGGTTTTTATAATTGGTAAAGGTTGATTTCAAATTGATAGATGTGTTGTCTTGATCTTTAGAACATGTGGCTGACATGTGTGTTCAACTACAAGGCAACGTGCTTGGCACATCAAGGTAAGATAGCTAGTATATTGCTATATTTAATTATGTGATGACAATTATGTGTTTATGGAAATTTGATGTAGGGTATTGCATGGCAAAGAGTCTTCCATGAAATTCCAAAAAAGGCTCAGGTTGAGCTTTCCTTTGGAAGCACTGGGAACCATGGGTATTGAGTCATGGTGTTTGTTTCCAATCTTGTGCTTTTGGTCTTTTGTGATTTGTTGCACTTGATTTGTGGCTTTTTTTATGTCTAGTGCAAGGCATTTCCAATTTTTTTGTGGTGTCGTATTGTTATTGTTTTTCATGGTTTTCTTATTGTTTGTTTCTTTTTCTCACCTTTTATGTTTTGAGGGTCTTGGGAATTGGTTTGGGAAAGAGAAAAGTTAATGAAGCTCTGGAAGGGCTGAATAGAACCTAATAGGTAATGTAAGATTCAGATGAAGACCGATGCATGTATAAGGGCAACAAAAGGTAATAATATGACAATCGGTTGAAATGGTTGAGTCCATTGTGGTAGATGGACGATGGTAGTACACACATGAGAAATGTAAAGTAAATCGATTTGAGGCATCAGATGCCTTGGCAATGTTGGGAATTGTTTTTCTCAATGTTGTGCATGGATAAAATGCGTTCTCTTAACCTTTACCTTATGCTAACTAGTAATTATGTTGTGATCATGATTATGTTTATGTTTATATATCTATACATGTATGTATGTCATTTCAGACAGGGTCGCCATGGATCATGATTGTTTAATGCTAATGTTTATATGTATATATGTGTGTATGTATGTCGTTGTCTGACAGGATCATGATTTTTTTATGATATATATATATATATATGTGTGTGTGTGTGTGTGTGTGTGTGTCACTGTCTGACATGGTTGTCAGGAATCATTATTGTGAAGGAATGATTTCTTATGGAGGTGAATGACATGAAGAGGTTCCTAGTATTTTGAAGAATCAAGTGGGAAGAGTAGGCTTAAAAAATTTATGAGGTTAGTATCATGTGAATATGAGTTGATATTATGTGTTTATACTATGCCTATGTTTTGGATAGGTAATGTTGAGATATACATCTGCGGAATGAAAATTGTGTGGTCCGCGACATGCTAGGTTAAGCATGGATGGCAGAGAGACACTGGAAGCAAGGTCGCTTGGTAGAGACAATGTGGTTTTGGATGTGCAGTGCTATTGTTGTGTATATGTTTTGCATATTGTACATTTAGTGATTGTACATATGGTGTTGTGTGCCTGTTGTATATATGGTTTTTTGTGCATATTACATATGTAGTGTTGGTTATAGATGGTGCTATGTATGTGTTGGATATGCGATGTTGTGTACATATTGTAATGTGTGCATGATGGACATGAAATGTTGTGTGTGTTGTCGTTCCTAGAGACAACCTTGAGTTGTAGGAGACCATTGCCTAGGAAATCTTAAGAATAGGAGGTCTAATCGGATTATCTTATGTTCTGGGGGACCTCCCTGGATATAACCTTTGTGAGATTTACTTGCTTAGTGGTTCTAGATGACAATGGGAGCAAAGCAATGGTGTTAACTCTTTATAATTGTATAATGGGGATAACTCAGAATGGGCCTGAGGCCGTTATGAAGCTCAGTTGTTGTAAGAGGGTCGGATATGAAACCAGTGAACAAATTTTAGAGATAAATAGGGTGAGCGCTTGGCTGAATGGGAGGAGGTAGTCAGAGTGAGGTAGGCTTACTGAGATGTAAGAATCTACCCTTCAAAGATTTAACAAGAAAGTGATCATGATACGATTTATGAGACATAAATCATGTGTCGAGCCTAATTAAGGTAACCAAATGACTAACTTATGAGTACCATCTCCAAGTAAATTTATTTATTAAACATTAGCGACCCGCATTCCGAACACACAATAATTGAAGAAACATACAACAAAATTGAATAAGAAGATTTAAACAAATACACAGAAGAAGCATACATATTGCTCAAAAGCCTAATAGGAATCCATTTGCCACAAATCGTTATTATATTATCTTCTCAAAACAACTCTTCCAGATATGCATTAAGAGCTTATCCCAAACATTACAAAATGTGCTATACAAAATATGAACTCAGAACTTCCATAGAAATCAAAACCTTTCCTTCTTCACTGAGTTGGCTCTTTATAGTTTATACATTGGATCTCATCAATGAGATATTTTCTCGGACGGATATTCTTTCTTGATCTTACGGTTTCTTATCCAAATAAAAAATGACATGTTTTAACTGCATCCTATCAAAGACACTATTCTTCCGACACTAATTACAACATAAGCATAACATTTAAATAGTACTTAGGGTGAAATCAAGATTTCACCTGATTTTACAACACAATTGGAAATGAAAAAGAAAATAAAATAAAAGGATGCGTGGGCCTGATCATGATATCATTAACGGTTACAACGAGGAGTGTTAGAGCCCCCCAAGCTACGTGGTCGAGTTGAAGAAGTAAAAGTGCCAGACTGGCGAGGTTGTAGAGGTGGCAGATGCTGTGAGGTGGAAGGAGCTGGAGGATTTGCATATTCATAGCACCTTTTCCAGATGACGTCTGCGGGTAGAGGTGCTAGACTGAAGAACTTGAACAGAGATTGAAGCTGAGTAAGCTCAGAGTAATCAAGGTGGGCAGCGAAAAATATCTTAACCTGGGCGAGGAGAAAGAACTCCTTGCATAATGCTGCCACCAAGGTATCTTCCTTCAGGTAGGAGGTCTTCTCCAATACTAAATCTGCCTTACACTTGATTTTAGTCATCTTCTGATCATAAGTGGTTAGGGGAAGCAATTCAACCAACTAATCCCAACATGGGGGAAGACCAACCTCCACTAACTTAAGCCATTCCCGATCGAACATCTCCACTCCCTTTGTCACGATTGCTAAATATCCCAGTGCTTTTACGCGTGCATATTCTTTCTGGATCATCTTAGTAACCTCCATGGTGGTTCTGAACTGGTCAACCACTCCAAGCATGGTTCATTGATATACTTGTTGTATCTCTTTGAAGCAATGCCCCCACTGATCCCAGCATGGGGGAAGACCGACCTCCACTAACTTAAGCCATTCCCGGTCGAACATCTCCACTCCCTTTGTCATGATTGCTAAATATCCCAGTGCTTTTACGCGTGCATCTTCTTTCTGGATCATCTTAGTAACCTCCATGATGGTTCTGAACCGGTCAACCACTCCACGCATGGTTCGTTGATATACTTGATGTATCTCTTTGAATCTGTTGCATTTTCCTCTCCTTCCCTGTCACTTGCCTCCAGTTGTACCTTATAGTCTAAGATGATGTTATTCTTATCATTGGCAAGCGTGATGATCTCCCAATGCTCTTTCACTTATGCTATGATCTCTGTCTAGACTATCTTCCTGGCTTCCACCAATGATATATTTCCTTTAATTTGCACCTTCAAGTCCTTGATCGACTTCTCGTGTCCCTGGGCCTCCTTGCAAAGGTTCTCTACCTTTTTCTGGAGGGATGAGACCGTCTTCTGGTTTTCTGAGTAGGCCGTCTTGGCTTCGTCCAGGAGTCACCGAGCGGTACGTGTCCCATCCTTAGACATCTTTAGGTCCGCTAGAGCCTTGGTTAGCTGCTTTGGAGCACTTTGAGGATCCTCTAGTACCTACACTAAACACATATGATTACCATGAGCCCGTTGCAGCTCTGACAGTTTCTCCCTTAATCCTGCATTCTCTTCCTCATTATGAGCAAACGCCTCCTCTTTCTGAGCAAGAGACTCCTATTTCTGAGCAAGGGCCTCAGAAAGGGCCTCTTTTTCCTTCTCAACTTTGGTCAACTACTGTGTCTGGATGTGTTCTTAACAAGGGATGTTTAGTTTGTGCTGAAGCTCCTTCACCTCCAACTTAGTTTTTCTTAAAAGAGTTTATAATGATGAGTTGGGATCAATTCCCTTACCTCTTATCATCTTTTTGCAATCCTCTAGCCGTGTAACAAGGGCTTTAAAAATTTCTCTTTCCCTTTGCTGAGTGATCTTCATCTGAGCCAACCTCCTTTCCGCCATCTCCAAGGTGATGGTATGCTTTAGCACTTCAGTTTGAAACATGTCCCTGATGGAATTGTGCATATTTAACTTGTCGGGCAAAGGAATGGAAGCCAAATTCAGAATTATTTACAAGGATTTGTACTTGGATCCTGGAGGTAGGGGATGGGAGGATGAATGTTGGACAACAAAAATGAGCTGGTCTTTCTCCACGTTTAAGGCTGAAGTGAGCCTAGTATGATGCTTGTCTACGAACTGATACAATTTTGCTCTTAGTTTCTCTCTTGCAGATTGATTCTTGGCCTCAATTTGCTCTCGTGTCTCTTCTTTACTCAGCATGACAACTTGTGAAATTTATGAAGGTGCCAGAGAAAAGAAGAATCATATGAAAGATGAAAGCCTGGTCTGTCTTTGTCATAACCTATGACAGTGAGGCTTCATCATCATGAATCTTGGTGTTTTGTTCCCCCGGACCTTCAGTTCTCTGTCTCTTGCTAAGATGGTCTTCCTCCTCTTCGTTCATGAGTCCCTGGTCAGTCTGAAAGTTTTCTTGTTCCAGAATATCTATGTCACCATGTGAACTGTCTCCTTTTCCTTTGGCAACTGTGGATTTTTTCTCCATCTCTGTATCCAAAGGCCATGAATCACAATTAGCTTTCCATTCAATTAGGGGCCTAGATTCATGTTCATACGCTTAGGACTTAATCTTCTTCTTTCGGCGTGTGATAAATCCTTTAGGATCATAGTTCCACGCAACTCCCAGTGGGAAATTCATCTTCCACAACATCCCTTCCACAGAGGGGAGTGTGTGCCTTGAATTGACATTGAAAGGGCCTACAAAATTTGAGAGCCTGAAGATATATCCCTTCTTCGAGGGCATGAAATGGGCTTGGTTGGCACTTAGGACTTGGCTGATGAACTCAAGGGAAAAAATCCGCATGGACAGGAACACTAGAAGGTGGTAAGGAGGCACTTCGACACCATAAACCCTGATCTCGATATGATATTCAAACAAGTACCAATCCTCGGTATAATCTGTTTCATTGAATTGGAGCCACTCCTTTTTCTCAGGAAAAATTCTGGGCAGGGGGTTGTCTTGTATGATTACGTAAGCCCTAGACATGAAATCCATGACAAATTTTGCATACCCCTTCCCCTCTGGGTGCTGGCTAACTGCGTTAGTCTATTCGAAGATAGATTTGGGTTCAACGTTTCTCATGGAGAACTTGTCCAGGCCTAAACCTTCGAACTTGTCTGAATGCATAAACAAGAATAGGTAGAACACCAGGGAGCAATATATGAAGGAAAAAAAGATTGACATATCTTGGAACTGGGCTTTGATAGCTGAGGCTAGGAAGGTTGGGATATCCAGTAGAATTATGGGTTGCATCATGGGCCATAGAAACCCTAAACCTGCTTTTGTTACCCTATCGACATTCTATAACCCCAACATTCCCGAGATGATCGCTAGGATAGGCTGTATGGTGTCACAAAATAGGGACAAAGAAATAAATTCTGTATGTGGGAGAGTAGATAGGTGAGAATCAGTAATGAGTTCGAGGAAACTGCTCTGCTTCTCCAAGGGTAAGTTCGAAAAAGTGGCAGGAGAGAGTGACATCGGTGAACTCAACACAGTCTTGAACGGAGGGGTAGCATAGGGCCTTTCTAATGAGCTGAGGAGTAATCTCAAGAATTTTTAACCCCCGAGCGGAGAGGAAAATATCCTTCCGCTCAATGTAGGCGTCGCCGAGCCAGGCGATAAACTCACAGAAAGGATGAATTGTTGTGGCAATTTGGTAATAGAGACCTGAGTCAACGACTCTGAACACATCTTCACCCTGTCGCTGGAAATCTAGGAGCTCGCCTTAGCACGAGCCATGTTGAAAGGGTAGATTAGTTTGTAGAGCTGGGAATGGGCAGCCATGAGTGGTTCGGGGCTGGGAGCAGTCCTGAATTCGCGGGCTTGTGGGGTTTCGGGGGCGGAGCGTTTCATTTTTTCCATATCAATTTGAACAAACAATAAAGGGAATTATGAAAAGGACTCGACCAAATACCTAAAGTAGCAGTGAAAGTGACACGAGGGTGGAAATAATCTAATACTGTGAGTTTTACCAGGGCACCCAACTAAGTAAAATGTCGGTAAATGATAACCAAACTCAAATTATCAGGAGTAAAAATCAGGATGGAAATAGGTTTTTACTGGGCAATGGAGTGGGGCGACAACTGTAGGGCTGATGTCATGAGGACGCAAGCAAAGGGGCATGTGGCACATGGTGGTTGGCCGAAGGTGGCTAGGTAGGTGAGGGGCCATGTGCCTGACACAGAGGTACCAACCTTTGTTCCTCGGGCATAATTACTTTACCTTAAATGTACTTGCACCCGTTGTGCATGAGTGGGGCCTGCCAATTTACGTTGGGTTGAAAGTTGAGATACGACCCCCATATTGCCCCCCCAGAGCTCCTCTGATTGGTCCGAGGGGGAGTTGACGTCATCCCCTCCAACGGGTCTGTCTCGCCACCTTCCGCTCTCCTGAGCGTCGTCGGAACTGCTGTAGACTGCATCTTTGGTGGGTGGTGCCGTTGCTGCCGCGAGTTGCGTCGCATACTTGGGGGTGGTGCAGTCGCGGTGGTCCGTTTGCACAAGGAAGAGACAAAGGAGCTGTGGCACCTCCCTTTATCCTTCCGCTTGCCCATTACCATTTCTTCATTTAGTTAGCTCCCCATGCTGTATTATTTCTCATGAACATCACAAGTCAACAATGTGCATATGGGGTTTTGCACATGTTGGATATGCGGCGTTGTGTACATATGGTGCTATGTACATGTTGTATATGCAGTGTTATGTACATATGGTGTTGTGTGCATGATTGTACATGTGGTACTATGTACATATGGTATTGTGTGTATGATTGTACATGTGGTGTTGTGTACATGTTGTAGATGTAGTGTTGTGTGCATCTGGTGTCGTGTACATGCCGTGCATGTGGTGCTATGTATATGTGGCATTGTATACATGTTTTACAGGTGGTGTGGTGTACATGTGGCATTGTCTACATGTTTTACAGGTGGTGTGGTGTACATGTGGCACTATGTACACGTTGTGCAAGTGGTGTCATGTATATGTGATGTTGTGCACACGTTGTGAAGGTGGTGTTGTGCACATGTGGTACTGTGTACATGTTGTACATATGGTACTGGTGTACATACAGTATTGTGTTCATGTCGTACATGTTGTCTTACGGGCATGCGGTACTATGTATGTGCATTATCCAGTTGTGGTATCGTGACATGTGTATTCGTTGTGTTGTATTTTGTGTAGTACATGTATTGTGTTGTGTTGTACGTCAGGTGTAGGTACATGTATTGTGTGGTGTTGTACATCAGGTATCGATGGATGTGTTGTGTTGTACATCAGGTGTGGGTGTATGTATTGTGTGGCATTGTACGTTGTGTGTGTATTTATGTGTGGTGATGTACATTATGTCTATGTGTACGTGATTAAAGAGAAGAAAAGTCATTGGATGTTTTCTAGGTGTAGAAATCAATCCAGTGTGTGTACAGAAAGAACAAAGGCATAAGTAAGGGACCGATTGAAGGATAAGTATCAATATCTTATTTCAGTTTTAATATGCATGTGATTTTGAATCATGATGGTTATGTGTGATCTATGACTCTGGTGTATGATGGTTACATGTAATATATGATTTTTATTTATGATGCTTGCGTTTTGAGCTAACTAGATGTGATATGCTTATACATGATGATTGTTCAAACAACTAGTTTGAATTGTTTTGACAGGAAGTGAACAGGATTGCAAATGTACCTTGTTGAAGATCTACCAATGAGGTATGGTTTGAGTTTATTTCAATTCGTTTTGATTCTAATGGGAATTATGTGCTTGGTACAGGGATCATGGAAATGCAAGGTTGGGTGATTGGAAATGACTGCAAGAATTAGCAGCATCAAAAGTGAGAGGAATTGGAACAAGAAATAGTATGTTGGTAAAACAATTCAGGAGTAGGGCCATTGTGGGAAACTAGTACCCAATAGCGTCCATTTATTTCCATGAGCATGATATGATCGGTATGGTGGTTTTGAGACAATTGTATGCCTTGTTTATTTGACCTTCTGATGCAAGGAAGCCTTTCCAAGGGAGGGGTCACTCAAGGGACTATGTAGGAGAGAAGGGGATGCTCTTAGAAGGTGTGTGACTGCATGGAAGGGGATGACCAGATTGCTTGAGGGAATGTGTATAATAGAAGGGAAGTTCAGGGAATGGATTTGTTTTGGTCATTAGAATTTCCAGATGGAATCAGATGCACATTGGGAGTGTGCCCTGCAACAGTGAGTTGGTAACTGTTCACTGAGAATACAACAGTGCAGGATTGTAGCGCTAGACATTGGATGCAAACTTTGACTTTGGCAGTCGATTCTAGACTTCTTGGGAAGGAGGTGAACCCTTGTACTACTTTGAGGGTGGAGGTGTGAGCCTCTAGATTCCCTTTTTGTTGTTGATACGTGCATCATATCCTTTTATTTCTTGGTTGAGAAAATGTGTGTATGTGTATAGTATTGTGAACACTGTATCGAGATGTATTTATAAAGCTCCATAGAAAATATGGTTGTATATATGGTTTTTATTGTAAATACTGTAATGAGATATGTTATAAAGCTCCAGTAAGCGATATGCTTGCCATGTTTTTAGGAGTGGTCATTATAAATATTGCAACGAGTTGTGTTATAAAGCTCCATAGGTAGTATTTTTTTCTTTTAGTAGTCTTGTTGGTTGTAGGTGTCATTGAACACCGACGACCGTGATCCCACAAGGGGGAGGGTTCTATAAAAACCTTGGTTAAAAATCCATGTAAAAAATATATAAGGCCATGGCCATGGGACACGTATTCCAAGCTGAATGGTGGGAAAACAATCCTAGTGAGTGTCACTTCGATTTGTTATGGCTAGAGGAAATAGGCAAAGGAAATGGCAAAGGCTTTGGAAAGGAAAGAGTCATTACTTGGCATTTTATTTAAGAAAATAATGGAAATTAGGAGAAAAGCAAGGTGAAACGCCAGAAGTTGCATGTGAGGAGGAAAATGAAGGAAAATAATGGAAAATGAAGAAAAATAGGCCTTATTTATAAAAAAGCTTCTTAGGATCAATTCATATACTTTTGTCAGCTTTAGCTTGGAGCTCTCTCTATTCTCTTTCTCTCATAATTTTGGACACTGAGTTTTCTTGGAGCACTCTTGGAGGAGTGTGGCATACTTGGTTTGGATCAAGAAGGAAAAGGAAAAGCAGAAAAGTGCAAGAGGACATCGAGATCAACAACTACATTGGGTTTTGCTTGCAGGTATCGAGTTGCATGTATGATTTAGTTGCTAGTTTTGGAATGCATGGCACATGTTTGTGGTTTCTTGTTATGATTTGTCATTGGCATGGAGGATTGTCTAGATTGACAATGGTTTTTCTTAGCCTTTCCATTTCCTGTATAGCCATGGTGTTGTGGGTGTTAATTTTGTTTTCTAGTTGGTTCTCATGTTACTTTTGCTATGGGTTGAGTTATTAGTTACTGGAAGCCTTGGTTGGAAAAACACTCTGGAATCTCTGTAACATCTTGGGTTGAGTTACAAGTCATGGATGCCTTGGTTTGAAAAACGCTCTGGAAGCCCTTCGAGGGTTGAGTTACTAGTTCTAGAATTCATGGTTGGACAAACACTCTTGAATCTTGGCGAAAGTTGTGGGTTGAGTTACTAGTCCTGCAAGCCCTGGTTGGAACAAACACTCTAGATCCTTAGACAACTTGGGTAGAGACCAATATGGTGATGATTAGTGATGTCCGACCATGAGGTGGAATCAATGGTTGAGGGTTGAAGTGGTTTGGCCTCTGAAATCCATGGTTTTGTTGTGATTGATTTTTTAATGAGATCCTACATTCATGCTTGGAATATGGCACGAGGGTGATTGGATGAAAGAAAGATTTGGTTCAACCTATTCTATGGTTGGGTGGTCCATGGAAGTCCCATACCTAGTTGAAATATGAAATCATGAGTAAGATCTCTCAATCCTTGGTATTTTATGGGTAAATATACTTGTTTATATGTGGCTTATATGGCTATTATATCCTTGATATTTCTGCTTGTTATATGCTGGTTATAAGTGAGTTTTATGACATTGATAATGTATGGCTCTCATCATGTTTTGATTAATCCTTGAATGTAAAATGAATATATGGCTTAATATATGGTAATGCAGTTATTATGATGAGGCATCAATGATTCTTAACGATTCTTAGATAAGTGTGAGACCCCTATGCTCAAATTTGTTGTTTAAACCTGTAGAATGCATATTTGTGACATGTTTGACGAAATGTATGTCATGGTTAGTAGGGGTCTAGTCATGTATTTGTTCAAGTATTTGCATATGTATTATTTTTTCGATGTTAATTTTCATTTCTGGAAGTTTCATGGAGTTCTGGGAAGTGGTCTGAGTTCTAGCCCTAAAAAAGTGACACAAAATCTGGAGTCACTAGCATAGAACTGATGGGCCTCTAAATTAGACATAAGTTAAGGCCCATATAACATTTCTTAGGCCCATCTACCTTCCTTATGCACATGAAAAGATATATTAAATCTCTCCTTCTTCACTTAATAATGTTTTCTTATGCTTTAGAATTTTCTTAGGAAGGTTTAAAGGTAATTGCATATTTGTGCCTAATATTGGTTATTTTTGTAGAATATTATGAGAATATTTGGCATATTATGTAGATTTGGAGAAGGAGATAATTTAGGGACTTGCTCCCTGCCACTGGAAGATCAAGATTGAAGAATAAATGAGCACAATATCAGGAAATTATTGAGAAATCTTGGATATATTCAAGGGGTTTGTCCACCTTCCTTAACTATCAAAGGTAGCCAAGTAAATTGAAGATGATGTGCACTTAATCTATGGTTTAATTGGAGTCAAAGTGAACTCAATCTAGGGAGCTGTTGGTAGCTGCCCTTGAGGATAAATAAAGCTGATCAAGAGCTAATTAGGGTCGATTCTGGTCGATGCCGGTTGATTTTCCGATCCATTCGATGCCAGTCGATTCCATTTCCATTCCATTTGCATTCCATTCCATCCCATGACATTATTTTCCATTATATTAGGCTTTTTCTGTTTAATACCTTTGGGATTTAATAAGACGGTATTTTTGTAATGCAATGAGTAGTCAGATGTTGTTTTACTGATCTAGTTTCAGGGAGCGAGGCTATTGGGTTAGGGACCAATCCATGTGCCTCAGCTTCTCTACTATTTTCATTCTTTTCTTTCTGTCATTTAGCTAGTTTTGTTTCTGATATTTTCATTGTTGTTATAGTTTGCTGCTGTAGATTTAATATTCTTATATGCACTATCGAATAGTATATGAACTCCATAAAACTATGAGGCAACCTTCCCCTCTCATCTCTGTCGATAGAGCTCGAGGAGGGTAGACATTCCCGCAGACCAAAAATGCTTTCTATTTATGATTCACTGCTTCTTAGATTAGAGTAGAGTGCAATAACAGTTTCAGTCTTTCTTCCACTATGTTATCACACATTTTTTCTATTTTTCCGTGTGTGAATCCACATGTTTGTTTGCAGGAATCATTATTAAAGTTTTGGAGAAGTTTACCCTCGCCTTCCCACTTCATTTTCCATCTCTGTTTTCATGCTTCCAAACACCTCTGTTACGCTCTATTCCCTCCTTCTTCTTTTATTGCAGTTGTCGCCCTTTTTATTCATAAAACGCTTGAAAAACCATCAAAGTGGACCTCCGCCTTTGCTCCTCGAATCTCTCACTACCGTACTTTTCTCATTTCAAATCACATTTTCTATTGGTTTTCGTTAATACTTCCGCCTCCAAACCCTTATTGCGATAGTACTATGGCACTCTGCCACGTCACCCATCACATTTCGCACTTCACAAATTTCGGCCTTATCGCAATCGCATCAATGCACCTTCCCATATTGCACTTCGCACTTCACAACCTTTTCATTTTTATTCCTTTAAAAGACTTACCACAATTCCATTCATATCGTAATTCACACTTCGTAACCTTTTCTTAAACAACAGTTCCGCTAGCCCTCCAGCTTTGCGATATTGCAAATTGCGATATCACATTTCACATTTCATAGTTTTTATCCCATCGCTTTTCGAAATTTCTATCCCATCACATTTCACATTTTGCAGTCTTTGTCTCGTCGTATTTCACATTTCACAGTATTTATCCCATCGAATTTCACATTTCACAGTCTTTATCCGGTCGCTTTTCGCAACATTTTCACTTTTTCCTTTTAAGAATTACCGCAATCATAAATCACTTTTTCATGTGGTTCCCCTTAATACTTACTGCTCCCGACACTGATTGTGATATTTTCATCACACTCTGTCACTGGTCCTATCGCCACATCACCCATCGCATTTCATATTTCGCAAATTTCAGCCTTATCGCAATCGCATTTCACATCACCTTCTCGTATCGTATTTTTCATTTCGCATTCGCCTCCCAAACAACACTTCTCTCACTTCGCCCAATTTGTTATATTGTGATTGCGATTTCGCATATCTAATATTGCATTTCTATCTGCAAATTATAACTCCACCATTGCATATTTCAATCCTCCCACCCAAAATCATATTTGCGATATCATAGGGTTTAATGAAGTTTAAAGCCATCTTTCGACCTCCAAGCCTTGTCCCATGTGTTAAGCCTTCCATTAGCATCTTTACCCCTTTCTTCTCCAAGCTGAAAATCAACAATTTTTCAATTATAATTAAGTCATGGATAGCTTAGCTCCATGGATAGAAGCATGGTAGATAGAGCATAAGATAAGTAGGGCGTGTTTAGCTGATTGGCCAAGTTAAGTGTGGTTTAAACTAGTTTTTTTTGCCATTTATTTTCAGCAACTTAAATTAGTTCCCTTTCCGTCATTTCCTTTTTGAAATTTAAATTAGTTTCTTTTATACCATTTATTTTCAGCAAGTTAAATTAGTTTCCTTTCCTGTCATTTCTTTTCAGCAATTTAATTTAGTTTCCTTTCTGCAATTTATTTTAGTTTCATTGAAGTGTGATAGACTTCACCGAGAAACCCTAGAAGTAGCACCCTTTCGTAGAGCGGAAGAGGACGACATGAGTAGAATGCACCTGCTGTGTATATAACACTGTCACCACCAATTTTGTATGAACCCCGGGTTAATAAAGTAAATTAAGGTAGCCACTGGGAGTTGCAACACTCGGTGCAATACCAGGGCTCACCAAGGACTACTTGGAAAAGTACTAGTCGCAGAAATGCCTTGCTATGGGAGTGAATGGAAGGTCCTAGTCACATGCATTCCCATGTCATGGGAGTGACTAAGGATTTAATGCAGTAAAATGACAGTTTGTCTGAGGGGCTGGTCACATGGGTGGGTTGGATGGCTCCTGGGGGTTTTGTTGCATGTGTAGAAGGTCAAGTTGGTTGTGTTATGTTGGTTCCACTTCCTTAACTGATATATAGGGAGTTAAATCATATCATAGTAACTCTTTGTCACATGTTTACCACAGTTGGTTGGTTACTGGGGTAGATTATTGAATATTTTTGCGAATTATCCACAATGTTATATAACATTGGTCGAAGTTTCGAATCCCAACGAGGATCCATCTTCAGGACATGTTACTTGGGTAGATGTGGGAAGAGGGTGCTACATGATGAGAGCCATAACTAAAATCTGTCATAAAATCATTCTTGTAACCAACATATAACTAGAATAATAACATTGATAGAAAAACCATCAAAGCCACATCATAACAAGTACATTTACTCATAAAATACAAAAGGAAAACATCTCTTATTAACATATGCAAAATGAAACCAAGTCAGGGACTTCCATGTACCACCCGATCATATCTTGGGTTGAACCAAATCTCTCTTTAGCCAACTACCCCTACGCCATATTCCAAGCATGAATTTGGGATCTCATGGAATAACCAAACAAAACCAAACAATGTTTTCTAGAGGTCAAACTGCCTCAACCTTCAACCAATTATTCCAAATCATGGTCGGACATCACTAACCATCACCAGATCGGTCTCCATCCAAGCTATGAAAGGCTCTAGAGAATTTTTCCCAACCTGTCTTCTAGGAATATTAACTCAACCCACAACTGTCATTAGGCTCCAGAGCATTTTTCCAACCAAGGCTTCTAGGACTAGTAACTCAACCCACCAAAGGATACAAAGAATTTGTATTATAGGTCAATTTGGGCATCATCCCCCATGACCTGGTCAAATTGGACATCATCCCCAGGACCAATGAAATAGGGTCTATCATCCCCTATCATTTCAGTTGCTACATGCCCTAATAGAAGAACAAATCATTCATGACTTCTATTGTGAGATTTACAAGGTTTCAAGTATATTTTATATCACTTATGAGCTCACCAATGCTACCTCTCAAGGGAATAACTGCGTTGCATATGCAACTCCCTCTATTCAAGGGTGCACTGCAATGCACTTCCCGACATTTAAGGGTGCATTGGTCAAATGGGAGCGAAATTCTCATTGTTACGGAATCTCCACATGGCTAGTGCCTTCTAGAAGAGTCCATATGTGTCAAACTTCGAATCCAAGTATCTATATAACACCTCTGAACTTGGAAACATGTATTGCTTATTATTAGAAAGACAATGATTGCGAAACTACCTTCAGTTGCCCTATGAATTGAGCACAGATCCTAGTGCTAGAGAAGGAAGAATTTTGGTAAAGAAATGCTGTTGGATTCTCAATTGAGAGAGTGATAGAAGTGATATGTTGCTGGTGAGATGTTGATTGTGATGAGGTTGGGATGAAGCTGGAGTTGGTGACATCAGATTTATCATTGGTTGTAACCTCCCCCTTCTACTCTTTACTAAAGATTTTTTGTTCATTTTCCCATATATGTATTTGTTTATGTTTCTATTTCTTATGAAATGGACTCTTGAATGATATATATGTTTCATGTTCAATCAATTTAACTGATTAAGATAAATAGGCATCTGTATATTGCAATCTCTTTGCTATTCTCTGTTTATACTTGCAGGAATCAATCTGGCGATCTAAGTTGGATTGGAGGCTACAAGAAAAGCGACAAAAGGAGAATAGGAAGCTCTTGGATCACAAGTAGGTTCTTCTATCTTTCTGAGTGTCTATTTACTCTTAGAGAAAGTGATAGAAAAGTCTTTAATCTATTTTTGTAAGTGCATAACACCACATTTAGGGATTTTGATTCATCCGTAGATCATAATTCTACATAACAAATTAGCGACTCCACTCGGGAGTTTCCTATCATTCCTAGTGTTTTTGCCTCTGCTTATCCACCCAGTAGCATCTACTTACAATTATTAGACTTTTGAATCAAATAATTGCATTAGAAGTGTGTTATGTAGCTTGAATTTTCAATCTCTGCTATGCTCAATGCACTGTTGGTCAAGACACAGTGCATTGCAGTGCACTATCTCCCACTCAGGGGTGCATTGCAACACACTGTCTCCCTTTAGAGACCGCGTTGCCCCCTTAGCCAACCAAATTCCATTTTAATTTTTCATTGCCATCATTCTTAGCCATTTTTTTTCTATGTTTTCAAATGTTTGATGCCTCATAGAGATCAGTGAATTTCCTGATTCTTCCTCGTTTGAAAAGTAAGTTTGTTCAATGTCTCTTTAAGTGTTTTTATTTATCATTGAAAAATAAAATTCAAATTATTTTATTTCTGCATTCGATCCATTTTTTTTCGTAAAGGAAATTTTCGTTAAATTATTTGTTTCTTGTAGGAAAAATTGTAGTTCCATTCTTCGTTTTTCCTAAAAGAGAAATTGTTGTTCAATTCCTCATTTCCCAAAGAAGAAAACACTTGTTTTTTGTTGATTTGATGCATATAATTTCCTTCTTGCATTCACATTAAGTGGATTGAAAAGAAAAACATGCATTTGCATATAGTGAATTGTGTGTTTTGCATAGGAACAAGTTTGGAAAGCTGCATTTTAGTTTGTGCTTTTTGTTGTTTTCTCCCAAAATTGATTGCTCTTTCCCTTAGTAGCTAGGATTTTCATTGAAAAAGATAAAATTGAAAAGTTTGCTTATCATTTTATTTTGAATTTTAGGAATTTCCATCACATCATCATGGTGAACCTCAAAATGAAAATTGATAAACAAGATCAACTTAAAATTTACATCAATTTATCTAAAAAAACATTGCAACCATAACGATAACATTTAGAATGTCTAGGCTAGAGATGTGTTCCAACGTCGTTAAAAATAGCTGCTATCGTTAATTTTCTGAGACAAATTCTGAGTGTGATACCTCACTCCACATACGTAAGTATATCAGAGCTCGTCCACGTACCTTTGGGTATATCGGGCAGTGTTCTAGTATGAAAAGTATAAAGGGGTGCTCTCACTGTGCGGTTTCGCATTAGACAACGCTAACATAGACTTGGGCCTCCACAAACCTTCGGGTATATTTGGGAGGACAATTTTAGGTTGCTATCCATCCATAGTGAACTGAGTCGGTCGCCTTGTAAATTGTGATACACCGAACACAACATTCAGGGATATTTCCTGCCCGTACTTCTTGGTTCTCTAAGAGGTATTTTGCAGTTCACAATTTCTTGGTAATTTTTTTTTCCTATAATTACCCTTTTATTTTGTTTATTTGTTTTGGTCATTAAAAAAATCATTCATCATGGAAGAATAAAATCCCTTTCCCCGTCATTCGTGTAGAATAGCACTGAAACCACCTTTACCACCGGAAGCCACTTTTGGTCGGCGAAGAAGACATCGCTCTACCGAAACTAGTACTATTAGTATCTCTGATGCGACATCATGCTCACATATACCAGAGTTGGCACAAGTTGTTTCTACAAATCTTGGTTCATCTACTGTTGTCGAGACAGAGTCCTCATAGCTAACTGTGGTCATGATCCATCCAATCAGTGAGACCATACCTTCCGAACTCGACGTTGTTCAACTAGAAGTTGATCCAGATCCTGTCACTTGTTTTCCAGAACATCTGCATCCCGAGATCAAACGACCGGAAGTTGTTCCTGTATCGGTTGCCCCACAATCTATTATAGCCATTGAGTCTCCCATATCATGCAGTCAACCTCTTGAAATATACTTTGGGCCTAACGGAAAAATTCTTCGACCTGGTTTAATTTCGATTGAAGAAATACCACAAGACGAAACAACTTTAACTCCAACTCAATTTGGGGTGAAGCTTTACCTGTATGAGTCTTTTCCTCAATCAACTGCCTCTTATTTTGTTGATCCTGTGTCTATTAGAGTTCCCATAGATCCAATAGGGTATACATTTGGTCAAATAACCATGTCTGAGAGAACATCTTCGGCTGGACCATCTGTTCCAATTGAGACAACACCTGCTCTCACTACCCCGTCGACATTCACGAATTCAGCAGAGTCACATTTATATGGTGGCCCTTCTGTCCCACTTGGTTACCAATATTTATCTGGAACCTTCTCTGGTGCATCCTCAAACCCATGGAATTCACCAATGTCATCATCTGGTATTCTAACTGGTAAATCTATAGTGAGTACTGAATGGCTTGATCCTTTATACACATCATCAGGGCAATATCAAGCTGGTCCATATGGGTATATTCCATCCAATACAATTTCAATTGGACTCCGTACATTTGGAGAACAACATTTTCCATCTTATTATACTCCTCATGCTGGGGGGCAACATATGGTCACCCATATTGACAGTACTCCGTCGTTATTTGGTCATCATAATGTCAGCATGAATGTTTGTCAATGACGACCCACTCTGCCTATCCAACCACAAACGGTTGTACACTCGTATCAAACGGTTCAACCTGTTGCATCCACATAAAATTCAGTTGTTGATACATCTTTACCCCTGTTATAGAATCAAACTGTTGTACCTCAACCATCTCAGGTAGGTCCTTTAACTCAATACCCTCAAGTATTGGGCCCTCAGACTCCAACTCCTTCTATTGGTTTACAACAACCACCTGTATCCGGAATCATTTATTCATAATATGGATTACCATACTATGGGATTTCGTAGCCACAACTAGGTTATTCCTATCCGCAACCAAATCCAAGCTATCCTAGTTTGGGTTATAACATTGGTGGATAGACCCCTTGGCAGCCACAAGAACAAATGCCACAACCTTCATTTCAACAAGTATCGTATCTAGGTTTTGGTCAACAAAATCCTCAAGCGTTTGCTTATCAAAACAACCCCTACCTGGGTTACCAACAACAGATTCCTTATGCTAGTCTCAAAGGCCTGTTGCTCAAGCAATTCCATCATGCCATGGCTATGCTCAGCCTGAACTTAATCAAAAGTTACCATTTTTTTCAACTTTAGAGTTACCGGATTTAAACCGGCTCACCAATGACCCAATCAACTATGATCCTTGGTGGCCAGTGATACCTCATAAATTACCCTCGAATATTCCTAAGTTCAATGGAAACCCTGTGGAAGACCCGTCGAATCATGTTATGACTTATCATTTGTGGTGCTCATCAAACCCCCTAAATGATGACTCTGTTCGACTACGTATTTTCCAGCGTACGCTCACTGGTTCAGCTGCAAAATGGTACATTGAGTTACCAAGAGCTTATTTTGATAATTTCATTGCCCTAGCTACTGTCTTTTTGACCCACTTCCAGTTACCCATATGATATGGAACTGGAATGAAACTCTTGACTAATTTTAAACAAACTAATGCTACTCACATTTTTGATCATATTCATGAGTGGCGTCATCGTCGTCGAATGGTTAAGGCATTTTTTCCTAATCAACTCCTTGCTAAGTGGTTCATTAAGTCCGTGTTACCATCTATAACTGAGGATGTGGATAACGGTGGTGTCTTCATTGAAGAGCAGGTCATTTCTCATGCCTAATATTTAGACGTGATTTATACTCAGTCTGGCACGCTCTACGAGAAAATTCCTAATGTGCCGCGATCTAATTTTACTGTTCCTCCTCCATCAAAGGACTCTCATGCCGAAGACGGTATGATAGGTATTGCAAGCACACATCACTCTACTGCATCTGATCCTACGCCTTCTTCCGAAATCCATGTCGTGTCATATGACAAGGGAAAAAGTGACAAGCAACACAGAAGTAAGAAAAAAGGGAAATCAAAGAAAAAGCAAACTTCTACCTCGCAGGAAAGATCATCTGATTAATCGTCTGGAAATCGGAAACCTCATTACCCTTGCATAATTTGTAATGAGGAACATTTGTTCGGAACTGTCCTCACCACGCTGAAGTCTCAAAAATGGTTAAGACCACGCATGTGTCAGCTGTGTTGACATATCCATTTCTAAATCCGGACACAAATTTGGTTGCTGTGGATCCAACTTCTAGTTCACAAGTGCTTAAGCTATCTGTCACGAAGCCATCGACTGATGTTTTGATATTAACGCGTAATAAATATTACGGTAGTCAGGTAACTGATCAACTTACTACCTCGACCACGAATCCATCTACAGAATCGATACCACCACCTTGTATTCCTGAATTGAAAATCAAGCCACTGAAGGGAGTCGTTCATAAATCAACATTTAATCCTCGGGACAAAGTTGCTCAATATTATAATATATCTGAATATTTGGATCAATCCCCTTCAGCTATGTCAGCACTTGAGGTGGTACAAAATTGTCCCTCCCAGAAGCAGGCTTTGTTGTCAGAAATTGGTGGAATTGATCCAACAGATTCCAATCTTGTAGTCTTTAATCATACGGGCTATGTGCCGCAATTACCGGCAGAATTGGCATTCTCCATCCAAGTAAATGTTCAGAATCACCTTGTTCATCGTACTATTATTGATGAGGGAGCATCTACGTGCATTATGTCTCTAAATTGTTGGAAGTCACTTGGCTCGCCATGCCTATCTCAATCACCTACGACGCTGAAAGGTTTCGACAGACGTACATATAAGCCTTGCGGTATTATCAATAACCTACATGTTGAACTAGGGGGAAAAACAGTGAATGTTGAAGTTGAGGTCATTGATGGACCCCTTGACTAAAATATTTTACTCGGAAGGCCATGGGTATATGCTATGACTGCGATTGTTTATACGTATTTTAGAATGATCGCCTTTCCACATAAAGGTGTTATCATAGTCATCAATCAAATATTCTTATTTGCCTCCAGTTCCCAGGTAACTGGAAGTGTTCTGCTAGTTCACGCACCCCAACTCTCACTTCAGAACATTGGCGTAGGACTCTTAAAGGATTCCACTCTCATGGGAACCTTTGCATTACCGCCGCCTGCGACATCGGCATAAATTGAAAACATAGAGACCTGCTACATGATATCTTCCACTCCATCTGGCTTAAGGAATATTACAGGTGATTCTGAAGTTGTTACGTTGGATAAGTTTATGCCGCCCAACCTAATTGAGCTGGCATAGCAATCAATCTATATGGCTTGGGCAGTGAATTCGAAATCATCGTCCTCAGTTGTTTGGGTTGATCGTTCATTAGATTTTGATACTCCATTTGATCCTTTTTCCTCAACTTTCTTGATAGATGAGAATATTTTGGAAACCATGATGTTAGAAGGAGAACTATGGGAAGATCATCATCATCGCTCCCACCTTCATGATTATGAAGAATATAATCTTAGTGAACTATATCACCCATCAATCAAAACATTCTTTTTGAATTCTTTTCCTATTAATGCAATTGATTCCGAGCGAAATTTATCAAATATTGAAGAAACCATTTCTATTGATATTTCGACCAAACCTGGCATTGTAGAAAACATTCATGTCAGCACGTCTTGTTCTCCATCAGAACTCGAAACATATCGCTCTCTATTTCGTGAATTTCATGATGTATTTTCTTGGTCTTACGAGGAAATGCCAGGCATAGATACTAGTATCATTGAACACACGATTAATATGTGCCCTGATGTCAAGCGGGTACGTCAACGCCTTCGTCATGTTCATTCGAAGAAGGCTACTCCCATTAAAGTAGAAGTTGAAAAACTTTTGCGTGCTGGTTTCATTTAACCTGTTTCGCTAATTGAGTGGGTTTCCAACATCATTCCTGTTATGAAAAAACAAGGAACCATCAGAGTGTGTTGATTATTGGGATGTCAATCTTGCTTGTTTAAAAGACAACTATCCTACTCCCTTTATCGACCATATTATTGACGATTGTGCTGGATGCGAAATATTTTCTTTCATGGATGGATTTTCCAGCTATAATCAAGTCAATATCCACTAGAGGACCAATATAAGACATAATTTATCTGTCCCTGGGGCACATTCACTTATCGGAAACTCCCATTTGGTTTAAAGAACGTTGGGGCAACTTTTCAGAGAGCAACGAATTATTCTTTCAATGACATCAAGCACATTTTTCAACCTTATCTAGACGATTTATCCGTGCATTCACGAAGCTAGACTGATCACCCGATGCATTTGAGAGATATCTTTTTACACTGCCAACACTACAAAATTTTCCTCAATCACATAAATGTGTATTTTGTGTTAATTCTGGTTGTTTTCTAGGATTCGTCATCTCAAAAGAAGGAATTCAAATAGACCCACTGAAGGTCCAGGCCATTCTTGATTTTCCTGGGCCATCAAATTTTCTTCAGTTACAGAAACTTCAGGGAAAGGCTAACTTCCCAAGGAGGTTCATACCCAAATACGTTGAAATGGCTAAAGTATTTACTCGGTTCTTGAAAAATGGGATTCCCTTCCATTGGGACCAAGTTGCACAAGCTTCTTTTGATGTTGTCAAGGATACTCTTATCTGGGCGTCATTAATGTATCCCCCCAATTATAAAAATGATTATTTCTTATATATCGCCGCAGTTGATACGACCATTGCTATGGTATTGGTCCAAGTAGAGAATGGGATAGAGCACCCGATCTATTATTTGATTCGTAATCTCAATGATACGGAAGCGAAGTATTTGTATGTAGAAAAGCTTGACTTGGTGACTGTTCAAGCTGTCCAAAGATTTTGCTACTATATCCTATTCCGAAAGACCATTTTCATTTCGGATTGCAACCCCATGACTTATATCTTATCACACCAATTGCTGGGGGTAAAATATTCAAAATGGATTTTCATTTTGCAGGAATTTGATTTGGAATTCATAAAATCCAAGTCAATGAAGTCTTTACTTTTGGCTAAGATTCTTTGTGACCTTCCCTCTGATAGTACTGCTACTATGTCGGAACAATATATTCCTGATGAGTCTTTGTTTCTGGTTGGATCATCTGATCCTTGGTATGGGGATTTTATCATTTATCTCCAGACCCAGAATTTTCAGCCCGATACCTCTCACTCTAACCAACGATGTATTTGATACCAAGCCAAATATTATCTGATCATGGGCGATACACTTTATTGTCGTCGTGTTGATTTTAAGAAGGTACCTTATGAGGAGGCCAAAAATGTTTTAAATGATTGTCATTTTGGGGCTTGTGGTGGACACTTTTTTGGATACGCTACCACGCAGAAGATACTCTGCGCCTGTTACTTTTGGCATACCATAGTTTGCGACTGCATCCTGGCAGTCAGAAGTTGTCATGCGTGCCATATATTTGACTGTAAAATATGCAAACCTCTAGTGCCAATTCATCCTATTGTCTCTGTGGGACCATTTTCAAAATGGGGCATTGACTTCATGTTCTGTAACCCTCATTCGTCTTGGGGGCATGGTTTTATTATTGTCGCATTAGAATACTTTACCAAGTGGGCTGAAGCGATGCCTACATTCAAAAACACAGGACAAAAAACTACATTGTTTTTCTTTAATCATGTCATTTCATGGTTTGGGGTCCCACAGGCTATAGTCACAGCTCATGGTTCGCATTTTGGAAATAATATGATGAATTATTTGACTGCCAAATTAGGATTGTTAGATGATAGTTCTACTCCTTATTATCCACAATAAAATGGACAAAGTGAGGCTATTAACAAGATTCTTAAACAAATGCTTCAGCGAATGATGGGAGTTAATAAAAGAAATTGGCATTTAATGCTATACTCAGTCTTGTGGGCGTACCGAACCTCGGTGAGAAACGCAATCGGATTTACCCCCTTTCAATTGGTGTATGGTCTGGAAGCTATCTTGCCAATCCAATGTGAAATACCGTCGTTAAAACTCACAATCGACTTGTTACCTAACACCTCTGCTGAAGAAGTGTGTCTTTTTAACCTCATCCATCTTGATGAAACATGTCGTGAAGCCCAATTGGCCAACGAAGTGCATAAGAGATGTATAAGGGCGTAATACGACAAGCATGTCCAACCTCGCATTTTCTCAGAGGGTGACTTGGACCTTCTTTATGATCAGGAAGTTGATGTAATAGGTACAGGGAAATTTGAACCATTATGGCATGGCCCCTATATTTTCAAAATATTTCTTGCTAAGGGAGCCTACGAGTTGGTATATTACGATGGAATTCCGTTGGCGCAGCCCCGAGACGGGTTGTATTTGAAACGTTAGTATGCTTAATCATGGGCATAGTAATTTTTTGTATTATGTTATATATATATGTTGTTGATTTGCATTTACTGTCTTAGTTTGTTTTTTATATTTTTCTTGAAGTTAGTAACCCACTCTACATTTCATTACAGATTTCTGAATCTTTGGAACCATTTGTTGGGTATGCTGATGGTGCTAGTCGTAGTACACAGAATCTATCCTTTGTAGCGTGGGCCATTTTCACTCCAAACGATGAGCTAGTGAGTTTTCAAAGGATTTGTATCATTGAGTATAGCACAGAGATTGAACTTCTCTCTGATGCCATTTCATTTGGTATTAACCGTATCATCATAAGGTTAGACTCACAACTTGTGGTATTACAACTTACTAGTGTTTATACTGTTATAAATCCAACACTGCAACGTATGTTCCTAAGACTTCGAATTTTGGAAAGACATTTTGATTTCATTCAATATCAACACATTTCCAGAAAATTGATCACATTGGCTAATTCTTTAGCGAATTATGTTATAAACATAAATTTGCAACACATGTAAAGATATATTCACATGATTGAATAAGATTGCACAATAAACATAGGAAAGCACTGAAATCAAATAGATAGATATTTATAGGGTTTTACAAAATTTGTGTCCAAGACACATTGGTCACCTAACCTAAAAATGTATGCAACATGTCAAAAGTAAACTAGTGGTGCTCATGATAAAATGCTACTGATCTATCTATCCTATGCAGTAACCACATCTAGCGGTTAGGAACGCCAATAGTGTGGCACTGCAGTCACATGGGTAACTCCGGAATCTGCTCTAAGGAAAAAGAAATGAGGATCGAACCATAGTTGAAATTTTTATTCCTTCCTCCCTTTCCCTTACTTAGTTGTTCTTTCATTTGAGAAAGTACGGCTTCAACCCAATTGAAAATTGTTGGTTCCATGCACTCTAGTGCATACTGCATATTAGATCTGTTCGCTACATGGAGTGTAGAAGTACCAACAAGATTTGTGATCATGAATAAGATGGTTCTCAATGGAAAATCACGAACGTCACAGATGTTTATTTTCCCATCCTTGCTAGGCTCTGCCCCTAGATAGAAATACTGCAAAATATAGTCTCTCACCGTCTCTCCTCTGAGATCAGACCCTGAGAGAGAAATGTGTAGGCCTCTCCTCAACAAGCCTATCAGAAAATAGATATCCTCCACTAAAATTGGGACTACTTTTTTCCCAATATGAAATGCCTCAATTGCCGGATCCCATGCACAAACAAGGAACTCCAATAGTTCCATCTGTTGCCTCATTCCCAATAGAAGGAAGTACTTCAATAACTCACAATCCCCGAGGGCTCTTACAGTACCCGAATCATTAAGGGAAATCATGTTTTTTTCTTCATTCTCCCTTTCCCTCCAAGTAATTGTCATTTTAGTTCGATGAATCCCTGAAATACAACCATAAGATTAATTAAGACCCTTTTCATGCAAAAAACTAGGGTAAATTTGGGTACACTACAAGAATAAAAAATGTGAATTGCGCCCAACATAGCCTTGGACAAGAGACAGTGCGTCGCATATGCACCTAGCCTTCATTTCAGGTGCATTCCAACGCAGGTTTCAACATCCAAGGGTGCGTTGCCCTATTTTGATAACAGATTTACCCTAAGGGGCCCAAATCCTTAAAAAATTGCAATGAAATGAAACAAAAATAATACTAAAATAAAGAGGAGGTTTATGGGACCAACCTGGATCAAATGGCGAGGAAAACCATCCATAGAATCGATCAAAATCAACCGCTGAAGTTCAGGGGAAAATACAGGTTCAGAGCTCCAAAATGAAAATGGTAACTTTCAAATGGTAAAAATGAATAGTAAAACTCTTTTAATTGGTCATTTGATTATTTTCTAATCATATTTATTGCTGTGACTATGGTTTTATTTATTTTTTATCATGAAACATGTATTTTTAATCCATTTGATGTTGTTCTAAATAGGTTTTCAACTGATAACTGATTAGTTGTGCACATTTATTTCAAGAATGATTTGACCACAAAGCATACTTTTATCCTTATTTTTCGAGCTTTGATAAAAATGAAAAAGGACTTGAAGTGCACTTTTATCTCTTTTTCGAGCTTCGATAACAACGAAAAAGGAACCCCTGAAGTCTTCTTTTAGCTCTTTTCAGACTCCGATAATGTGAAAATATTTCCGAGCACTTGTCTTTTCGAGCTCGTAAAAGTAAATGAATTGATATCTACTCAATATAATTTTAACCCTTTTCCGGATTGAGATAGATTATTTACGAAAAAGGAAAACCTTAGTTGAACATGGCTAGGAGGTTATCTTAGATATCATTTTACACTTTTTCGGATATGAGTGACAACTTTATGAAAAATTAATTATGGAGTTTTATTTTGTCCTCTTTTTCAAACTCTCTAAATATGAAAAAGGACTGAGCTGTCAATGTCGTTAGGCTCGTTAAAACATAAAATAGCTATGGGCTTGTCGATCATGGAAAGAATCGAGTTTCATTCATCGCTTGACTCGTTAAATTATTAAATAGCGATACATTTTTCATGCGAAGGGTTGAATTATAAATCAAGAATATGTTATCCTCCTCAAGCTTGTTAAAAAAAATAAAGAGGTACTGGTCGACAAATGACCGATGAAAATTTGGGAAAGTGAACAAAACTTTTACGGTAGCAGGTCGCTCTTCAACATGACAGTTCACTCCATCATCACAACTATTTCGGTTGGTTGATCTTCTTGACAGTTCATTCATATCTATGGTTCATCATACCTTCACTTCAGTTTTGGGTCAATGCTGCCAAATCATCTCAGTGTCGTCGATATGTTCAAAAGAAGTCATCCAGTGAATACTCATAAACCTTCATTCTCATGATATTCATCCCTGAACATTGTTATATAAAGTCACATTTTGTCTCCGAAATCAGTAACTCCCGTTTCATGATAAAGTGACTTCCTGTCGACATCAAATCATCATCCAGGAAGTGTACTTAGAAATTTCATCTTCCAGTATCACGAGGCTTGTTACAGCATCGAAAATATCCTTTCTTCTAGACCTTTGACCGAAAGATTTTGTTTGGTGTTCGACATCAAATCATGTATTCACGCCTTACGAAATGTACTGCAATACCTTGAGAGCCATTAACATCAATGGTGGTTCTCTCGCGTTTGTTAACAACTCACATCATTGGTTGGTAATCAAATGTCTTACCATGTTCGACTAAAAGGCATATATTCACATGGCTAGACTTGTACCCGAAAAATCGAGTGAACAAGATAAGAAGACCATGGATCTAATTTTAGCCATCCAGGCTGCGATTATAGGATTGTTGTACTCATCATCTATACGGTGACCTTACATACAGATCGTCATCCGAACATGGGCCTATATCTGCAGGCTTGTTTGTATTGGGAAACATTCCAATGTAGACAAATTTCTACACTATGTACATGTTATTATATAGTTTATGTGCTGAGCATGGGAATTCCTCCCTCAACAATTCGTGATCAAGATGAAAATATCATGATGTAATGTATTGTAAGATTGATGCAGGCCACCGCTCCGCTTTAGTTCCAGCCCATCACGTCGTAAAGCATCTCATTAAAAAAATATTATTATTATTTTGACTTCATGCTTTAGGGGGAAACTGTTATAGGTCAATTTGGGCATCATCCCACATGACGTGGTAAAATTGGACATCATCCCCAGGACCAATGAAATATGGTCTATCATCCCCTATCATTTCAGTTTCTACATGCCCTAAGAGAAGAAAAAATCATTCATGACTTCTATTGTGAGATTTCCAAGGTTTGAAGTATATGTTATATCACTTATGAGCTCAGCAACGCTGCTTCTCAAGGGAATAATTGCGTTGCATATGCAGCTCCCTCCATTCAAGGGTGCATTTCAATGCACTTCCTGACATTCAAGGGTGCATTGGTCGAATGGGAGCGAAATTCTCCTTTTTCCAGAATCTCCACATGGCCATTTCCTTCTAGAAGTGTCCATATGTGTCAAAATTCAAATCCAAGTGTCCAATAACACCTCTAAACTTGGAAATATGTCTTTCATATTATTAGAAAGTCATTGATTGAGAAAATACCTTCAGTTGCCTTATAAATTGAGCACAAATACTAGTGCTAGGCAAGGAAGAATTTTGGTGAATAAATGTTGTTGGATTCTCAATTTAGAGAGTGATAGAAGTGACATGCTGCTGGTGAGATGTTGATTGTGATGAGGCTGGGATTAAGCTGGAGCAGGTGACATCAAATCGATCATTGGTTGTAACCTCCCCCTTTTACTCTTTATTAAATATTGATGTTCATTTTCCCATATATATATCTGTTTATGTTTCTATTTCTCATGAAATGTACTCTTGAATGATATATATGTTTCATGTTCAGCCGATTTAACTGATTAAGATAAATATGCATCTGTATATTGCAATCTCTTTGCTGTTATCTGTTTATACTTGCAAGAATCAATCTGGAAATCTAAGTTGGATTGGAGGCTACAACAAAAGCGACAGAAGGAGAATAGGAAGCGCTTGGATCACAAGTAGGTTCTTCTATCTTTATGTGTGTCTATTTAATTAGAGAAAGTGATAGAAAAGTATTTAATATGTTATTCTAAGTGCATAGCACCACACTTAGGGCATTTAATTTATTTGTAGATCATAATTCTGCATAAAAATTTGTCCAACCAATGCTTCCAGGACTAATAACTCAACCCAAGTTGTTACAGGGCTTCTAGAGCATTTGTGCAACCAAGGCTCCAGGAACTAGTAACTCAACCCACAACTATATGGAACATGAGCATCAATCAGAAAACAAAAGGGGAAACCCACAACACCATGGCTATCCAAGAAATGGCAAGGCTATGCAAAATCACTGTCAATCCAGTTAATCCTCTATGCCAATGACAGATCATAACCAAATAACCACATGCATACATCATGCATGCCAAAACTAGAAAGCACATGATACATGAAACTCAATATCTGCAAAGAAATCTAGCTATAGCTACTGAACCCGTTTTCCCCTTGTGATTTCATGTTTTCCTTGCCTTCTTTCTCAAAATCCAATGTGCTCCAAGAAAACTCTAAGTGTGCAAGAGAGAGAGAGAGAGAGAGAGAGAGAGAGAGAATAGATAGAGAGCTCCAAGCTAAAACTGACGAAAATCTATATATTGATCCTCAAAATAATTTTTATCATTAAGGCCTCTAATTCCTTCATTTTTCCTTTAATTTCCCTCTCATGCAAATCTATGACCTTTCATCTTCCTTTTTTCATAATTTCCATTATTTTCATAAATAAAATGCCAATTAATGCCTCTTTTCCTTCGCAAATGAATTTTCCATTTCCTTTCCCAATTTCCATAGCCATAAATTAATCACTAGTGATCCCCATCACTATGATTTTTCCCAACATTTAACTTGGACTACATGTCCCATGACCTTGGTCTTATAATTTTTTTACATGGAAATTCAACCAAAGCTGTTACACAGCCTGCAAGTGCATAACCTGTCTTTCTGCTCACTGAGAAGCTCTAACCCAGACTTAGTCAACTTATGCCTCTGCTTGAGCTCCTATTCCTTGCACTATTCTTTCAGGATTTAGGCCCCTATTGTGTAGGAAATTCCTCAAATTTAAGTGTGCAATTCATTAGGCTAATCATCTGACTGCATTCAACACCTGTACACTCAAGAATAGTCTACAACTGATGTTACCTTTCCTTGGAATATCCATCAAGCCCGGGGAACTCGAATTCCTTACATGCACTAGATATTTTGGGTTGATTGATTAGTTAATTGGATGATCATTGAGTTTGGCTGAAGTCTCACTGCACAACTTGACTCTCCACTAGTTCCTCCAATAGCGATGGGCTTGTTGATCATGGCAAGAATCGAGTTTCATTCATCGTTTGACTCGTTAAATTATTAAATAGCGATACATTTTTCACGCAAAGGGTTGAATTATAATTAAAGCATATGTTATCCTCCTCAAGCTTTTAAAAAAAATAAAGAGGTCTTTGTCGACAAATGACCGGGGGAAATTTGGGAAAGTGAACATAAATTTTACGGTAGTAGGTCGCTCTTGAACATGACAATTCACTCCATCATCGCGACTATTTGGGTTGGTTAATCTTCTTGACGGTTCATTCATTTCTATGGTTCATCATACCTTCACTTCAGTTTTGGGTCAATGCTTCCAACTCATCTCAGTGTCGTCGATATGTTCAAAAGAATTCATTCAGTGATTACTCATCCTTCTACAATACTCATAAACCTTCATTCTCATGACAGTCATCCCTGAACATTGTTATATCAAGTCACATTTTGTCTCTGAAATTAGTGACTCCCATTTCGTGATAAAGTGACTTCCTGTCGACATCAAATCATCATCAAGGAAGTTTACTTATAAATTTCATCTTCCAGTACCATGAGGCTTGTTACAGCATCGAAAATATCCTCGCTTCCAGACCTTTGACCAAAAGATTTTGTTTGGTGTTCGACATCAAATCATCTATTCACGCCTTACGAAATGTACCACACTACCTTGAGAGCCATTAACATCAATGGTGGTTCTCTCGCGTTTGTTAACAACTCACATCGTTGGCTGGTAATCAAATGTCTTACCATGTTTGAATAAAAATCATATAGTCGCATGGCTAGACTTGTACCCAAATCTAATTTTAGCCATCCAGGCTGCGATTGTAGAATTTTTGTACTCATCATCTGTACGGTGACCTTACATACAGATCATCATCCGAACATGGGCGTATATCTGTAGGCATGTCTGTATTGGGAAACATTCCAAGGTAGACAAATTTCTACACTATGTACATGTTATTAGATAGTTTATGTGTTGAGCATGGGAATGCCTCCCTCAACAATTCGTGATCAAGATGATGAATGATTTGACTGCCAAATTAGGATTGTCACATGATAGTTCTACTCCTTATTATCCACAATAAAATGGACAAGTTGAGGCTATTAACAAGATTTTTAAATGAATGCTTCAACGAATGATGGGATTTAATAAAAGAAATTGGCATTTAATGCTGTACTTGGCCTTGTGGGCGTCCCGAACCTCGGTGAGAAACGCAACCGGATTTACCCCCTTTCAATTAGTGTATGGTCTGGAAGCTATCTTACCAATCCAATGTGAAATACCATCGTTAAAACTGACAATTGACTTGTTACCTAACACCTCTGCTGAAGAAGCGCGCATTTTTAACCTCATCCATCTTTATGAAACATGTCGGAAGCCCAATTGGCCAACAAAGTGCATAAGAGACATATAAGAGCGCAATACGACAAGCATGTCCAGCCTCACATTTTCTCAGAGGGTGACTTGGTCCTTCTTTATGAACAAGAAGCTGATGTAATAGGTACAGGGAAATTTGAACCATTATGGCATGGCCCCTATATTTTTAAAATATTTCTTGCTAAGGGTGCCTACGAGTTGGTAGATTACGATGGAATTCCATTGGTGCAGCCCCGAGACGGGTTGTATTTGAAACGTTAGTATGCTTAATCATGGGCATAGTAATTTTTTGTATTATATTATATATATATATATGTTGTTGATTTGCATTTACTATCTTAGTTTGTTTTCTATATTTTTCTTGAAGTTAGTAATCCGCTCTACATTTCATCGCAGATGTCTGAATCTTTGGAACCATTTGTTGGGTATGCTGATGGTGCTAGTCGTAGTACACAAAATTTATCCTTTGCAGTGTGGGCCATTTTCGCTCTGAACGACGAGTTAGTGAGTTTTCAAGGGATTTTTATCACTGAGTATAGCGTAGAGATTGAACATCTCTCTAATGCCATTTCATTTGGTATTAACTGCATCATCATAAGGTTAGACTCACAACTTGTGGTATTACAACTTACTAGTGTTTATACTGTTAGAAATCCAACACTGCATCATATGTTCCTAAGAGTTCGACTTTTGGAAAGACATTTTGATTTCATTCAATATCAACACATTTCCAGAAACTTGATCACATTGAGTGATTCTTTAGCGAATTATGTTATAAACAGACATTTGCAACACATGTAAAGATATATTCACATGATTGAATAATATTGTGCAATAAACATAGGAAAACACTAAAATCAAATAGATAGATAGTTATAGGGTTTTACAAAATTTGTGTCCAAGACACATTGGTCACCTGACCTCAAAATGTATGCAACATGTCAAAAGTAAACTAGTGGTGCTCATGATAACATGCTACTGATCTAGCTATCCTTACACAGTAACCACATCTAGCGTTTAGGAACGCCAATAGTGTGGCACTGCAGTCGCATGGCTAACTCTTCGATCCGGAAATCCAGAATCTCGAAGGTCAACCCCTGTATGTGCTACTGAAGCTCAACAAGAGTCTCAGCCATATCTAAATTCTGAAGGGCTGCTCCCTCGACAACCCTCTATGCTAGCTCATCCGCTCCATGCTCTGGCTCTCCCACTAGTTGAACTCGACCCACATCTGCATTCCATTAAAATTTTAGTTTAGTCTTGGGAAAACATCAAAATACAAAAACATGTATAAACCTTAGAAAAATAAAAAAACATGGTCAAAACATTCTTACCAATTGCATGCCACTTAGTGCCTTCTGGTAAAGCTAAGTCTGGATCTCCTTGGAAGTCGATGCCTGCATCTGCATAGTCATCAATGGCGATAATCTGTCGCCTGAACCAGACAAAGAATGCAGTCGAGAACACGATGGATGATTGGCCTACATGTCTAGCCATTATTTCTACCCATCTCTGCATCCTCAGATCTCTAGGGTTATATATACCCAGCGTTACATGCTGAGGCTGCATCAGTGGAATCCGCTCTAAGGAAAAAGAAATGAGGATCGAACCATAGTTGAAATTTTTATTCCTTCCTCCCTTTCCCTTGCTCAGTTGTTCTTTCATTTGATAAAGTACGGCTTCAACCCAATTGAAAATTGTTGGTTCCATTCACTCTAGCACATACTGCATATAAGATTTGTTCGCTACATGGAGTGTAGAGGTACCAACAAGATTTGCGATCGTGAATAAGATGATTCTCAATGGAAAATCACGAACGTCACAGATGTTTATTTTCCCATCCTTGCTAGGCTCTGCCCCTGGATAGAAATACTGAAAAATATAGTCTCTCACTGTCTCTCCTCCGGGATCAGACCCTGAGAGATAAATGTGTAGGCCTCTCCTCGAAAATCCTGTCAGAAAATAGATATCCTCCACTAAAATTGGGACTACTTTTTTCCCAATATGAAATGCCTCAATTGCCAGATCCCATGCACAAACAAGGAACTCCAATAGTTCCATCTGTTGCCTCATGCCTAATAGAAAGACGTACTTCAATAACTCACAATCCCTGAGGGCTCTTACAGTACCCAGATCATTAAGGGAAATCATGTTTTATTCTTCATGCTCCCTTTCCCTCCAAGTAATTGTCATTTTAGTCCGATGAATCCCTGAAATACAACCATAAGATTCATTAAGACCCTTTTCATGCAAAAAACTAGGGTAAATTTGGGTACACTGCAAGAATAAAAAATGTGAATTGCGCCCAATGCAGCCTTGGACAAGAGACAGTGCGTTGCTTATGCACCTAGCCTTCATTTCAGGTGCATTCCAACGCAGGTTTCAACATCCAAGGGTGCGTTGCCCTATTTTGATAGTAGATTTACCCTAAGAGGCCCAAATACTTAAAAAATTGCAATGAAATGAAACAAAAATAATACTAAAATAAAGAGGAGGTTTATGGGACCAACCTGGATCAAATGGCGAGGAAAAGCGTCCACAGAATCGATCAAAATCAACAGCTGAAGTTCAGGGGCAAAAACAAGTTCAGAGCTCCAAAATGAAAATGGTAAATTTCAAATGGTAAAAATGAATAGTAGAACTCTTTTAATTAGTCATTTGATTATTTTCTAATCATATTTATTGGTGTGAATATGGTTTTATTCATTTTTTTATCATGAAACATGTATTTTTAATCCATTTGATGTTGTTCTGAACAGGTTTTCAACTGATAGCTGATTAGTTGTGCGCATTTATTTCAAGAATGATTTGACCACAAAGCATACTTTTATCCTTATTTTTCGAGCTTTGATAAAAATGAAAAAGGACTTGAAGTGCACTTTTATCTCTTTTTCGAGCTTCGATAACAACGAAAAAGGAACCCCTGAAGTTTTCTTTTAGCTCTTTTCAGACTCTGATAATGTGAAAAGATTGCCGAGCACTTGTCTTTTCGAGCTTGTAAAAGTAAATGAATTGATATCTACTCAGTATAATTTTAACCCTTTTTCGGATTGAGATAGATTATTTATAAAAAAGGAAAACCTTAGTTGAACATGGCTAGGAGGTTCGCTCTGATATCATTTTACACTTTTTCGGATCTGAGCGACAACTTTATGAAAAAGTAATTATGGAGTTTTATTTTGTCCTCTTTTTCAAACTCTCTAAATATGAAAAAGGACTGAGTTGCCAATGTCGTTAGGCTCGTTAAAACATAAAATAGTGACAGGCTTGTCAATCATGGAAAGAATCGAGTTTCATTCATCACTTGACTCGTTAAATTATTAAATAGCGATACATTTTTCACGTGAAGGGTTGAAATACAAATGAAGCATATGTTATCCTCCTCAAGCTCGTTAAAAAAATAAAGAGGTACTGGTCGACAAATGACTAGGGAGAATTTGGGAAAGTGAATAGAACTTTTACGGTAGCAGGTCGCTCTTGAACATGACAGTTCACTCCATCATCACGACTATTTGGGTTGGTTACTCTTCTTGACGGTTCATTCATATCTATGGTTCATCATACCTTCACTTTAGTTTTGGGTCAATGCTGCCAACTCATCTTAGTGTCGTCGATATGTTCAAAAGAAGTCATCCAGTGAATACTCATCCTTATGTAATACTCATAAACCTTCATTCTCATGACAGTCATCCCTGAACATTGTTAAATCAAGTCACATTTTGTCTCCGAAATTAGTAACTCCCGTTTCATGATAAAGTGACTTCCTGTCGACATCAAATCATCATCCAGGAAGTTTACTTAGAAATTTCATCTTCCAGTATCACGAGGCTTGTTACAACATCGAAAAGATCCTCACTTCCAGACCTTTGACCGAAATATTTTGTTTGGTGTTCGACATGAAATCATCTATTCACGCCTTACGAAATGTACTGCACTACCTTGAGAGCCATTAACATCAATGGTGGTTCTCTCGCGTTTGTTAGCAACTCACATCATTGGCTGGTAATCAAATGTCTTACCATGTTCGACTAAAAATCATATATTCGCATGGCTAGACTTGTACCTGAACGATCAAGTGAACGAGATAAGAAGACCTCGGATCTAATTTTAGCCATCTAGGCTGCGATTGCAGGATTGTTGTACTCATCATCTGTACGGTGACCTTACATACAGATCGTCATCCGAACATGGGCCTATATCTGCAGGCTTGTCTGTATTGGGAAACATTCCAATGTAGACAAATTTTTGCAATATGTACATGTTATTAGATAGTTTATGCGTTGAGCATGGGAATGCCTCCCTCAAAAATTCGTGATCAAGATGAAAATATCATGATGTAATGTATTGTAAGATTGATGCAGGCCGCCACTTTACTTCACTTCCAACCCATCACGTCGTAAAGCATCTCATTAAAAAAATATTATTATTATTTTGACTTCATGCTTTAGGGGGAAACTATTATAGGTCAATTTGGGCATCATCCCCCATGACGTGGTCAAACTGGACATCATCCCCAGGACCAATGAAATATGGTCTATCATCCCCTATAATTTCAGTTTCTACATGCCCTAAGAGAAGAACAAATCATTCATGAATTCTATTGTGAGATTTCCAAGGTTTGAAGTATATGTTATATCACTTATGAGCTCAGCAACGCTGCCTCTCAAGGGAATAATTGCGTTGCATATGCAGCTCCCTCCATTCAGGGGTGCACTGCAATGCACGTCCTGACATTCAAGGGTGCATTGGTCAAATGGGAGCGAAATTCTCCTTTTTCTGGAATCTCCACATGGACAGTGCCTTCTAGAAGAGTCCATATGTGTCAAAATTCAAATCCAAGTGTCCATATAACACCTCTAAACTTGGAAATATGTCTTTCCTATTATTAGAAAGTCATTGATTGAGAAACTACCTTCAGTTGAGCACAAATCCTAGTGCTAAGGAAGTAAGAATTTTGGTAAATAAATGTTGTTGGATTCTCAATTTAGAGAGTGATAGAAGTGATAAGCTGCTGGTGAGATGTTGATCATGATGAGGCTAGGATGAAGCTGGAGTTGGTGACATCAAATCGATCATTGGTTGTAACCTCCCCCTTCTACTCTTTAATAAATATTGATGTTCATTTTCCCATATATGTATCTGTTTATGCTTCTATTTCTTATGAAATGGACTCTTGAATGATATATATGTTTCATGTTTAGCTGATTTAACTGATTAAGATAAATATGCATCTGTATATTGCAATCTCTTTGCTGTTATCTTTTTATACTTGCAAGAATCAATCTGGCGATCTAAGTTGGATTGGAGGCTACAACAAAAGCGACAGAAGGAGAATAGGAAGCGCTTGGATCACAAGTAGGTTCTTCTATATTTCTGTGTGTCTATTTAATTAGAGAAAGTGATAGCAAAGTATTTAATATGTTTTTCCACAAGTAGGTTCTTCTATCTTTCTGTGTGTCTATTTAATTAGAGAAAGTGATAGCAAAGTATTTAATATGTTTTTCTAAGTGCATAGCACCACACTTAGGGAATTTAATTTATATGTAGATCATAATTCTGCGTAAAAATTTGTCCAACCAATGTTTCCAGGACTAATAACTCAACTCAAGTTGTTACAGGGCTTCTAGAGTGTTTGTCCAACCAAGGCTCCAGGAACTAGTAACTCAACCCACAACTATATGGAACATGAGCATCAATCAGAAAACAAAAGGGGAAACCCACAAAACCATGGCTATCCAAGAAATGGAAAGGCTATGCAAAATCACTATCAATCTAGTCAATCCTCTATGCCAATGACATATCATAACCAAATAACCACATGCATACATCATGCATGCCAAAACTAGAAAGTAAATTATACATGAAACTCAATATCTACAAAGAAATCTAGATATAGCTACTAAACCCATTGTCCCATTCTGATTTCATGTTTTCCTTGCCTTCTTTCTCAAAATCCAATGTGCTCCAAGAATGCTCCAAGAAAACTCTAAGTGTGCAAGAGTGAGAGAGAGAGAGTGAATAGATAGAGAGCTCCAAGCTAAAACTGATGAAAAGCTATAAATTGATCCTCAAAATCATTTTTATCATTAAGGCCTCTAATTCCTTCATTTTTCCTTTAATTTCCCTCTCATGCAAATCTATGACCTTTCATCTTCATTTTTTCCCAATTTCCATTATTTTCATAAATAAAATGCCAATTAATGCCTCTTTTCCTTCGCAAATGAATTTTCCATTTCCTTTCCCAATTTCCATAGCCATAAATTAATCAATAGTGATCCCCATCACTATGATTTTTTCCAACATTTAACTTGGACTACATGTCCCATGACCTTGGTCTTATATTTTTTTTTACATGGAATTTCAACCAAAGCTGTTACACAGCCTGCAAGTGCATAACCTATCTTTCTGCTCATTGAGAAGCTCTAACCTAGACTTAGTCAACTTATGCCTCTGCTTGAGATCCTATTCCTTGAGGATTTAGGCCCCTATTATGTAGGAAATTCCTCAAATTTAAGTGTGCAATTCCTTAGGCTAATCATCTAACTTCATTCAACACCTGTACACTCAAGACTAGTCTACAAATGATGTTACCTTGCCTTGGAGTATCCATCAAGCCTGGGGAACTTGAATTCTCTACATGCACTAGATATTTTGGGTTGATTGATTAGTTAATTGGATGATCATTGAGTTTGGCTGAAGTCCCACTGCACAACTTGACTCTCCACTAGTTCCTCCAATAGTTGGAACTAGTTTAACTTAAAACAACCTTAGATAACTGACCTTGATTGCTACAAATTAGAAATCACACCTGCTTAACTAAAATTTAACTCCTCCAACTCAAATTTACTAATTAAATTGGGTGACACAAGCCATTTCACACAATTTAACATCATCCAAGTTATCTACTGATGTGGAAATTCAAATTTTCTCAATTTAATCAAGGCAAAAACAAATTGACAATTTCTTGTTGAATATTTTCAACACTCCCTCTCAGCAAGAAAGGGATTATCAACCACCCCTATCCTGCACTTGTTGAACTCAAACTTTCCTTTTGACAAGGCCTTAGTTAAAATTTCAACATCTTGTTCCTCTGTCAGGATGTATTGCAACAACATTATCCACCTCTGCACACATTCCCAGAAATGGTGGTACTGAATATCTATATGCTTGGATCGATCATGAAAGACATGATTCTCAAAGAGCTTGATGAAAATTTGATTATCATAGTAGATCATAGTTGGATCCATCAACTAACCAAATAATCCAACAAGTATCTTTATCATTCATATCATCTCACATGATGCTTGGCTGGTAGCCATGTATTCTACTTCTACCGAGCATAGTGCCACATATATTTTATTCCTGTTGTACCAGGAAATAACCACGGACCCAACATTAAAAATTCCACTTGATGTAATCTTTTATTATGATGGAATCCCCACCCAATATGAATATGTGAAGCCACACAAATTGAATCCCTCTATCCCTCTGTCTGTTTGTACCATAGTCCAAACTGGGTAGTGCCTTTGAGGTACCTAGAACATGCTTACCTGCCCTCCAAAATAATTTGGTCACCTGAACCATGGTTTGTATCAGCTAGCTGACTGCATAGCACATATGTGGTCGTGTTTTCACAAGGTACATTAGTCAAGCCACTAACTGTCGGTAAATAGTAGCTTCCACTTATTCACTTGAAGTGGCATCCTCCTTCCTCTAATTGATCACTAGAGGTGTCTCCATGGGTTTGAAACTCTCCATGCGGAATCTCTATAGTATCTCATTTGCATACTTGCCTTGAGACACAAATAGTTCCCCATTTCCTTGCCATACTTCCAATTCGAGGAAGTAGTGCATGAGACCGATGTCCTTCATTTCAAATTCTCTTGCAAGGTCCTCCTTGCAAAATCTGATCAATTTTTCATCACCAGTTAAAATTAATTCATCAACATATAAGACAATAATGAAAAATTTACCATAATCTACCAAAATATGATAGAGGTTTGCACCTGATTCACTTTTGATGAAGCCGAAACTGGTGAGATAGTTATCGATCCAGGTGTACCAAGTAAGGGGTGCTTGCTTGAGACTACATAGTGCTCATTGAGTCTTCACACATGAGTCTCTTGATCATAAGTCTCAAAACCTTCTGGTTGCTCGATGTATACCTCCTCCTCAATAAATCCATTTAGGAATGTTGGTTTTAATCCATCTGGTGAATATTCCACCCCATATGAGCAGCCAGAGAAAAAATTGATCTAATGGATGAGTACCTTCCTACATGAGAAAAGGTATCCTCATAGTCAATTCCTTTTGTTATCACTCCACTAGATCTCTAAGGCTGGAAAAGAGTCCAAACAGAGGTAACCACAGACCATTATTTTAGCTTGCTAGCTAGCCCTACCAAACCGGAGAGGGATCTCTCCACAAAATCACAGCCAAGAGGGCTGGATGAATCAGGGTTTTATGCTAGGTATGAACATAAGGGGTTTTCTTGTTTGAATTGGTTTGTTGGATGGGTGAATTAGGTCAGGGAAAATAAGATTAGAATTGTAGTCCATTCAATGGGGCAAGGTAGGTAGGAAGGCTAACAATTTAGGGTTTCAGGGTGAAATGGATCACACTAAAGAGGAGCTAGAAAGAGCAAGACAATGCATGCATTCTTTCTAAACTAAAGAAGTGAGACAAACTATGAAGATTTTCCCAAAATAGAGCATAGAAGATATATTCTGCTTATCAACTTGAAAACTGACATATAATAGATATGAAATGAATCATGAAAGAAAAACATTCATACATATGTGACATAATAAGAAACTATGCTAAATTTCCATACCACAGGTATCCTAAAGAAATAATTGCAACTCTTTCATTAATTTCCTGCCAAATACTAATTACACTAGAGTCTCTGATCAATGCAACATCATCCAAATTTGTCCTTTTTGTGAAATGAGTCAAGAAATGATAGATATAGACATCAAAAATTTTTTCCCAACCTCAAGGATCGAATCACTGAGTGGAGGAGCAGTTCCACCAAAAACTAAAACGATACCTAGAGTGTAGGGAGGTCAAAGTGACTCATCCCTCACTTTTTGGAAACTGATTCATTACATATCATCAAGAGTTTTCACCTAATGTATTTAGCCCTAGGTAACTTAAAAACATGATTATTACATTTACATACTTGAATTACATTGGTAAAAACATCATTTTCCAACGTAAAACTAAGAAAATTTACAAATTTCAGGAAACTTAGAAAATTGGTAAAAATCTTGACACTAGTGTGAATAGCGAAGCGCCAACTTCAGCTCCAATTTTGAAGGGGTTTCTAGTGTCCAAATAGATCTTATGATAGATCATTGGAAAGCCTGTCCTGTATAGTTTCCAAAAATGTCCTTTTTTCACAAATGAATTTATTTGACCATCCAAATGGTCAATCTCCCAAGACTAGTCAAAAGCGCAACGCCAAACTCGAAAACAGGGAAAAAATTTGGCAAAAAAAAACTTAGAAAGGTTTATAGGGTGACTTTATTTGGCCTTATGAATCCAATGGTGCCTTTATTTTTGTCATTGGAGGTCCCTAGAAAAAGCACAACGCCTAAGCAAAAGCGCAATGCCATCTTCTAGCTCAGTTTTGGATGACTTCCAAAACTCCAAATTGAGCTCATGATAGCTTGTTGGAATTTTTTTTTCAGCTACACAATGGACCTCTCAAGAACTGAAAATAATCAAGTATAGCTCCTAAAAAATCAATTCTCCCAAGACTGGTAAAAAAGTGCAGAATGAGGGTGAAAAAAGTGTAGCGTGCTCTTGCAGGCCACTTTTGGAGGCTTCCTAAACTCCAAATTGAGATCATGATAGATCATTGGAAATATCTTCCAGTCTAGATATCATTTGAATTATCAAGAAAGTCATTTGGGCACTCCATTTGGGATAAGATTTGATTTTCCCAGGATTACTCCAGAAGTGAAACAACACTCCTATAGAACCTATATTTTTAGCATTCCTCCCAAACCATAACATCCGTGTAAAACTTGAAGGATATTTTTATTCCTTGGTCTATGATTAACAAAAATCGCTTTAATTTCTGTGGAATTCATATCCATTTAGTTAGAAACATACTTTGAATAAAAACCATCCTTATGTGTAGCAAATGATTTGTCCCTTGGAATGACTTCTCGAAAAATGATTGAGACATGATGTTTATGAGCTGGAATGGTCTCATAATTGCTGATATGAAATCCATTATGCTTCCTCTACTCATATGTCTCTGATTCCATAGAAAGCCTTAGCTCAATGGGAGAGGAAATTAGGGTTTAGTGTAGGCATAACAGGGGATTTGGGAAATTTATAGGAATGAAGGGAAATAAAGGGGATAGGGGGCTTCTAAATTCTTAGGAAAAATTTTGGAGTTAGGGAGGGATGTTAGGAAGTAGGGGAAAGTGGAATTTAAAGGATTGAGTGAGGGGAAGGGGTCCAAAAGGGAAAAACACTGGCCTATTATAGAAAAGTGTCGATTGTAGCAATAGGCTAGGGTTTGTTGAAAAATGATGATTTTGAGGTATAAGAGTGATGGGAAGTGTTTAGGAAGGTATATTAAGGATATGTGAAGGTATAAGAGCATAAGGATACACGTTTTCTTGATGATTTAACCATTTAAGGCATGGAACTAGGAAAAATTCCCTCAAAACCCTAGGAGAGACAAATGATTTAACCATTTAAGCACAACTGAGAGACAAATATGGTAAACACAAAACCACTTACTTGGAAATGATAGTTTGGAACCTGAAATTTTTGAAGACATTTGACTATTACTACTCCTTCAAAAGATTAATTTGATGGTGAAATGACCAATTTTCATGATTTTGACCCTATGACCTAATGGTGGCACAACATGGAAGAATGAGCTAAATGATGACCATGATGACTATGGGACTCTTTCAACTATGAATGACCTGATGATGATGATATCTATTGAACATTGAAGTGGAAGGAGTAGTAATGATCTCAATATCCTAATCAATGACCAATATTTTGCATGACCTAGTGGAACGATAACAAATTTCAGAATGGAACCCTAATATGATGTGAAAATAGATATTTGGATCACTAGTGGTAGCATGAAAAAACTGGCACTAACACCTTCAACTTTAGAGAAACCCTTGGCCACAAATTTGGCCATCTACTTCTCTATTTTTTCATTCGCTGTTTGTTTTACCTTCAAGATCCATCACGAACCCATAAATGATTTATCTGTTGGTCTTTAGACCACTTCCCAAACACTATCCTTTACAATGGATTCATATTCCTCCACCATTGCATCAAGCCATATAGGTTTCTCTATTGCTTCCTCAAAATAGTGTTACATGTCATTTTGTCACCATGACACTTGACAGTTAAAATGGATCTATCACCATCCATACTTATGTTCCAGTATACTCCTTTGCTAGTCAAACATTCATATTCCTTGACCAAATCATGAATTTTGGGTAAAATGGCTCTTTGAACTCTTAAATATGACTTTCACACTTTTCCTAGTCAATATCCGTGCATGCGATGTTACTGCCATAAATCCTTGCACAAATTTGTGCTCTGTTTTCCATTAAAAACTGCGCAACTGAATCAAAGTAAAGTAAAAATAAAAAGTAAGTTTTAGAAGCATAGTTGGGAGCATATATCCCAACTAGAAACCTCTAAGTCATATCAGTTTGAGCCAAACCCTTCTAAACATGGAGCTAATTCCCTTGGATCATGAAACCCTAATCCCATCATTTATGGATCTCATCCAATTTTTGTGGATATGAAACCTCCTCCATTTATCCTATAAATTGAGCTTAGACTTTAGGGTTAGGAGAGTTCACTTATGGTAGTCTTATGCTGGTAATTTTGGATTGGGAAGCTTGTCATCCAAGGAGGAAGATTATAGGAATTTTGGAGGAACCTTCATGACATCAAGGCTTGGTTGTGAGGATTCTCTTTTACCCCTGAATAATACATTTGGATACTTTTTCTCATTGTATTATTTTATTGGAATTGTGAATGGTTTATGCTCATGTCTTCATTAACACAATTTCAATTCCTAATCTCCTTGATCATTAGGTTAAGCTGGTTTTAGATTATTATAATGCATATGCCTTTGATCCTTTGTATGTTTGCGTTTGTAGGCTTCTTCAAAGAATTGAGGACCTACATCAAGACAGAGTGCAAGATCTTCATTAGGAATTTTGTTGAAAAGGTCAAAGCATCATCCTCTTCCTTTAGTTTTAATTATCTGAACAAAGTTAGATTAGGGAAAGATATATTCTTATGTATGTTTGTTTCTAGTTATCCTTTGGATTATAGGGAGATTGCTATTTTCCGCAAGAGGGATTTATCCATATAACAAATTGGCGACCATGCTGGGGAATGTCTTAGTCCTCTAGTTTTTATTTGGTTATGCTTTCCCATTTTACTGGTTTGGCTGAGTCTGAATGTTGTTGAATTTGTGACCTTTTAGATCCTCTAGGTTGAATGCCTTGTTTTTATTTTTTATTTTTTAAATTTCCCAAACCTGCACAGTTATGTTTTAGCAGCAGACCATAGAAGTGCACAGATTGCGTTGTAACATAGTGCGCATGCACACTTGATTACTTTGATTACCTACGCACCCCCCTGAAATTTTTGAAAAAATGAATTTTCCTCTGATCAAAGTCCAATTTTTAATTTCTAAATGGTCATTTTTACTTGTGCCAACCTTCAGAACCTGTTTGTGAGGTTGTTTTGATTTACTTAGTGGTTTTTTTGAGAATTCATCCCTATCACATTTTCAGGTAGGGTTTGGTCTAGTTTGTTTGTTTGTTTCATCGAAAAAGATAGACTGCTTCTTGAGATCACTGATTTTCTGTCTTTTTCTTTCGAATATACTAGATTACTTGTTGATTTTGCTCGTTTAAGTAAATTAATTTTCTTATTTGTGAAATAAAACTTCTAGATTAGTGAAGTAAGGATTGTTTAAAAAAGTTAGTGTTTTTTGAGAAGTGCTTCTGCTGGATGAATGGAAAAGTGATTTATTCTAATTTGTTTTCCAGTCCGAAGTAATCATGAAGATGCACTTATAAGCATCATTATTCAAAGCATTCATTAAGAACTTTTAGTTTTAATGTTTTCATAAATTTTAGAGTTTTTGTAGTTTTTCATCAATTTTGAAGAATTAGAAATGATTGTTTGCAAAAAGAATCGTGTGTTTTGACTTACATTAAAGTTTCTGCAATTGAACAATTTTCAAAGTGAGTTGGTTTTTTCATGAAAAATAATGTTTTGGGATTTTAAATTTTTTTCATTTTGAAGATCAAAGAAGCTCTTAATTTCCCTTAACTAGGATTTCATAAAAATGAAAAGATTGCATGTTCATTGTTGATTGCATTAAAGTATTTTGAGTCGGTCAGAATATAATCAATTTAAATTTCATATCCCTCTGAGTAAGAAACAACTGAATAACACAGGGTTAATTAAAATCAATCTAGAATTTTTTATATTTTTAGGGCTCATTCCACCTGTTAGCTCCCGATTTGGACCTCGGCTAAAAAAGGGAAATCAGGGTAACATCTAAACCACGCTCAGCCTTGTAGCTAGCCCTACAAGGACAGGAGAGGGCTCTCTCCATTAAAGATATTCAACAAAGTACAATAATAAATTGATTTTAGGCTAAGTATAATAATGGGAAAATGTTTTAATAAAATGAATGAATTTTCAGGAATGTATGGAGCAAATAGGACAATTTGAAACCAGGGAATTAAATCAGGATACAGGGTATTTCATGGGGCAAGGTAGGAAGGAAATTTTAGCAATAAATTTTAAATAGGGATGGAATGGAAAGACTGATGAGGAGCTGAAAAGGGCATAGAAAATGGATCCTTTTAAAACAGAAGAAAAACACAAAGGATGAACGATTTCCCAAGGCATAACATAAAAAATGGATTCTACCTTTCTATCTTGAAAGCATTCAAACAGAGATGTTTATGGATGAAATGGTACACATAACAATTTACATATGAACACAAGGAGAGAACAAATGCTAAATTTCATACCACATGGATCCCACAAAATTAGAGTTGCATCTCTTATTAATTCCCTGTCCAGAACTGTTTACAATGGAGCGCAGAGCGTTCTTTTCCACACTATTCCCCTACTTCTGAGTTACTGAATAATTTACAAATGATTTACAATTACATTAAATAGGCTGAAATGTGGGAACATAGATCCACAGAAAGAGGAGCTCTTCTTACAGCTCAAGAACTGAAATCTGACGATAGAAAAGAAATCCAACAATCTGCCTAAGAGAAGGAGTAGCGTTACATTTGACTATTTTGGCAGATTTCACTGTTACGTTGTTGAATGAAAAATAGGCAATTTGAGGAGAAAATCCCTATTTTTTTTGCTATTGTAGAAATCTCTGTCTCATTTTAGCTCTCGGCCCTTTTACTGTTGCTTTCCATTATTCGTTTGAAGAAAATTGACTTTTTAATAAAATACCTTTGACATAACATAAAATGACATTATGACTTAAGTGAAGGGAAGAACCAATTTCGATGGCGGGAGTGAAGGGGAGTGGGGTCCATATTATAATCGTAATCGGGATCAATCGGCAGGAAGGGACACAACATATAAAGCATTGTAATATGCTTATGTGATGGGGCAATCGCAATCGGCGATCGGAGGAATGGCGAGGATATATGTGAAACAAAACCCAAAAGCTCTGATGCGAGGGGAAAAATGGAAAAAGGAAAAGTTAAGCCAAAGGGATATTTCCACATAAAAATAGTTTGGGCGCTTTTACAAAGGGGAAAACAATTTTTTGTATGAATAAGCGGAGGGCCTTTTGGTGGGACCGGAGCAAACACATCGCAATCAGAATCGAAAGAATGGAGCAGGGCCAAATGTATTATACCACAAGATTTTCCCGATGTGATGGGGTTAAGTGATGAGGGCGGGAGTTCTTTGTATAAAAAAATAAAATAAAATTTAAGACTTACAAAGGAAAATGGCCATTTGATTGTGAAAGGGCGGAGGGTAATATGGTGGGACCGGGGTCAATCGACATTGGGAGATCGGAGGAGAGCGGAGCAGAGTGATATATGAAATCGCCGATGCGATGGAGCGAAGGTGTATGGGGAAAACCTTTGTATAAATGAAATAAAACAAAATTTGATTTTACAAAGGGGAAAGGCCTTTTATTATGAACGGGTGGTAAATTATAAGGTGGGACCCAAAGGTCCATCGACATCGGAGATTGGAGGAGGGTGGAGGAAAGTATTTAACAACGCCGATTGGGATGGTCCGATTGGCTGTGGGCTGTCCGATCGACAGGGGCAGATCGATGGCGCAGGATTAATCGGGAGTTTCCATCAGGAGGGACTCAATCAGAGGGGAGCGATCATAAGCGCTGATTGAATACAGACCATCGGATCGTTTGATCGGATCGACGGTTGGGATGACATCGGGCGGGTTTCCATCGAAGATATACAATCGGGAGTTTGCCATTAGAAGCTCTTCAATCGCATCGGATTTTTCGTAAACATGAGGGCCAATCGGAGCGCGCATATAAAATGTTGCTATTTGCGATGGGAAAGGGAAAAGTTTGGGATCAGCGGGGTTTATTTATAATAAAAACTTTAACTTTATTATAATGAAAAGGTACAGAGGGGAAGTGGTTAATACATCGCATATATATTTTAAAGATTTTAATAATGCGATTATGTGATCAGAAGGGGAAAAAGGGATTTGTAAGAGAAAATATTAAACTTTAATAACATAAAGTTTAAGGGAAAAATGGGAAAAAGGGGAAGGGTTAGGGTATAGAGGACTTTATTCACTTAGGCATAAATTTCAATCTAGAAGTTAGTTTTGAGAGTGTAATATACCATTGGAAAGCTCTTTCTGGGCTCTTTCTGCTGAACATACTTAGAACATGATTCTGAACTGAAATTGCTGCGAAAAACCTCTCTTAAGGTAGGGTGATGACTTTGCGGAGATAACAGCTTCTGAATTGTGACTTATTACATATGTTGACGTAAAATTACATAATGAATGATAATAAAGGCAAAGTATCATGTTTTCACCTCAAAACATGGTTTTGAGGTGAAAATTACATCAAGCTGAATAAAACATTTCTTTGATCTTCTGAGGTGCTGTGACTTTGAGTTTATTGACTTCCTCATGACCTTGCTGATATTTATTGATACTTGACTCATTAATTTGACCATGATGAGATCCTAGAACCTAATGAGACTCATCCTATGACCTACTAACATGATTTTCAGAGTGAAAGTGACTCATGACTAAATACCATAGAGAGGAGAATCAACAAGTTTGACATGAGGGAAAATTGATGAAAAATCATTACCATCAATGAATCCATGACCTAGCGGAATGATGAAATTTATTGGTATGGGACTCCTAATATGCAAATGCAAAAGAGAAATTTTGATCACTGATGGCAGTATGACTAGACTGACACTAACATTGGCTCCAATGGGGATGGTAGCTCCTTGGAGGTGCCAAGAACACCGTAGACCAAGTAGCCTTATCCATTGGGCATGGAGTCAAAAAACACTGAAAACTGACACTATGCAGGCTGACTCTGACTCAAGACTAAGATTGAAAACTGAAATAAAACCAAACCATACACATATCATTTAAGTTTTATAGCCTTCACCTCGGGCCCGAAACTTCAATGACTGTGTACTTGAAATTTGACCAAAAATAACATGGTATATACAATGATGGTGACATAGTTTCTAATCCATTATCTTCAACAATCGTAGTGCTTCAAGAGCCTACCATTCACTGCTCCTCTAGGGAAATATTGGCCATCCATATTTGAAAGCAAGAAAGAATTCTGACCCCTGTATGCTGAAATCCTGTATGGCCCTTTCCAAAGGTTGTCAAACTTACCATGCTTCCCTTTGTCCTCATTCCTTGCATCCCATCTCAACACTACATCATCCAACTAAAAATTTTCTGCTTTGGTTTTTTGATCATATATTTTCTTTATCTTCTCCTGCAACTGAATAGCGTGTTGTGACACTTCCTCTCTTGTTTGCTGAAGGTGGATCATCTGATTGATCCTTCGCTGATTGTCATCGTTTTCACTGCCAATTTCTTGTAATAATCTCATAAATGGAACTGTAAGAGATGTAGGAAAGACAACATCAGTACCAAAAACCAATTAAAAAGGTGACATACATATGGATTTCTTACTGCTAACTTTGTCTGCCCACAATGCGTTGATGAGCTTTCGATGCCAGTTTCTTTTGTTTCCCTCCAGAATTTTCTTGATTATATTTATCAGCGATTTGTTCAATGATTCTGCCAGCCCATTGCCTTGTGGGTAGTACGCCGTTGAATGGCCCAGCAGGATATTATACTTATCACAGAACTCCACCATCTTCTTAGACTTGAAAGTTGTTGCGTTGTCTGTTATAATTTTGTAAGGGCAGCAAAAACGAGATAAAATATTCGATTCTAGGAATTGAATAACTATCGTATCTGTAGCTTTCCTTGCTGGGATGACCTCAATCCATTTAGTAAAGTAATCCGTACCTGTTAGGATCCATCTGTGTTGCGCTAATGATGCGGGATGGATTTCTCCTATGAAATCGAGTCCCCACTGCTGAAAGGGAGCGTTGAATGAAACTGGTTTCAAAGGAAGAGGAAGCAATTTCTTCTTCCCTTGGAAAATTTGACATTCATGACAACTCATCACTGTTTTATACAAATATGAAAATAAAGTGGGCCAATAATATCCTGCTCTCAACACTTTGTTAGTTGTAGTCTTCCAAAACAAATGACCACCACAATCACCTTTGTGAAAATCATGCATTACCTTCTGAGCCTCTTCTTCAACCAAACAATTGAGCAAAATACCTCCTGGATCTTTCCAATAAAGAGCACTGTTTAAAATACAGTATTTAGCAGATTTGAGTTTCAGTGATCTACCTTTACTGTTAGACATTCATGGAGGAGGTGAAAGATGCTGAAGGAAATAAACAATATCTGAATACCACGGGGATTGTAGAAAATCTGAAATTAGAACAAGCAAACCTTCATCTTCATCCTCTGATATTGCTGTTATGAGGTTTATATCCAGGGCACGCAGATTTGATTGGGCCATTAATTTTGCCAAACCTTGGCCTTTGATCAACTTCATGGGTTTGATCTCCAAATTGTACTCCAACATAGCTGCTATCCACTTACCTCTTCAACCTTCTGGATCAGTTTGCATCAACACATCCTTCACTGCTGCGTTAGGGACATATGCTATAGTATGTGGGTGCAGAATATAGACCCTAAAATCCTTCAATGCCTTTATAAGAGCCAACGCTTGTTTTTCAATAATATTATACCTCAAAGCAACATTTCTAATAGTCCTACTGAAAAAGGCAATTGGCTTTTCAACCTGATCTCTCTTTTGCATTAAAACAATAGCCACAGTATGCTCCAATGCAAATGAAAAAATAATAAAATCTTGAGTATAGTCGGGACTAATCAAGACTGGGGCATTGGAAAAAGAAAAATTTACCAGATTAAATGATTTAATAGCTTCCTCACTCCATTTAATAGTGCTATCCTTCTTCAACATGTTAGTCATTTCTCTTAGATGTTCAACCAAATTGGGTATAAATCTGCGCAAGAAGTTCATCTTACCATTGAATGCTTGGATCTCCTTTTTGTTTCTTGGAAGATCTATGTGCTGAATTTCCTATACTCTAGATGGATCAATACGGATACCATATTTAGAGATGATATGCCCCAGCAATTTGCCTTCATCCATGGCAAAGAGAATCTTCTTTGGATTGAGGGAAATCCAAAAATTTCTACATCGCTGAAAAACAACTCTCAAATGGTGCAAATGCTCATCATCAGAACCGGAAAACACTGTTAGATCATCCAAATAAACAACAAGAAAAAAATATTTTTCATTGGCAAAAGCAATGTCCATTGCTCGTTGGAAAGTGGCTCCAACGTTATTTAGTCCAAATGGCATCTTGGCATACTAGAAGGTTCCCCAGGGTGTTGTGAAGGCAGTTTTGTCTTGGTATTTCTCATGCACCAAGATCTGATTGTAGCCTGAGTAGCCATCAAGTAGTGACATCCTAGATGCTCCAACTACTCTTTGCAGAATATGGTCCATCTTCGGAAGTGGATAATTATCCTTTAAGGATGCCTTATTCAGATTCCGAAAATCTATGCACAATATTATTTCTCCTGTCTTCTTACGTACCGGGACCAAATTTGAAATCCAGTAAGAAAATATAATAGGAAAAATGATACCTACTTTGTACAATCTGTTTACCTCTTTTTCAATGGATGGAAATAGCTTTGGATTGATTCTTCTTAGCTTCTATCTAAAAGGCTTATGATCTGGCTTGATGGGAATAGTATGCTGAATTATGTTTTTGTCATACACCTTCAAATTTGAATAATCCCATGCAAACACATCAGAAAATTTAGAAATTAATTTAACATACTTTTCCTTTACCTTAGGGGACAATGCCTTTGACAACTTCACAAACTTGGGCTTGTCAAGTGTTCCAAGATTCACATCTTCAACTCCTTTCTCATTAGGCACCAAGCTTGGTTTCTTTGCAACATCATCCTGATCAAAAAGCTCCTCTAAAGGTATAATACCTCTAGGAATTACATTATATTTCATCTGCAATATGTCCATTTGATTTGTTTCAATTTTTTGATCATCAACCTCATACTCACCTTCTATTGGAGTGTCCTTAAATTTTCTATCACTCTGCAAAAAATAATTGATCTCATTGTCATCCCAAAACACTTGCCAATACCTTAGATTGTCAGGAACAACAAGCCTATGTTTGACATAAATTTTGAACTTGCTACTGGAGTTCATGGGAATCTTCAAGTTGCTTGCAGTAGTGGCAAGAGAATCAACAATAATGTACTGCATCCTAAGTACTGCTGTCAAAGTGACTCAGGAAATGTCTTCAAGATGTCCAGGACCGCATTTCTGTATTCCCTCAACCTCGGATGTTTAGCTTGGTATTCTCCTTTGACCTGTTTGATTATCAGCTCTGAATCTCCATACACAAAATCCCTCTTTGCATTCAACTTCTTCAAAATTTTTCAGACCTGCAATCAAAGCTTCATACTCTACTTCATTGTTAGAGCAGTCAAAATCCAACTTATAAGCACATACTCTAACATTACTAGGAACCTTTTCAGGCTGGAAAATAGGGCTTTGAATCCATATTCCAATACCAGCTCCATCCTTACCAAAAACTCCATCAAAATCCATGCTCCAAAGGCTTTCTTCTTCTTCTTCTTCTTGTAGATGCTGAAAATTTGTTTCTTTCTTTTCTTTACCTTCACTGATTTCTGCATCTTTTTGTTGTTCACTGTCTTTTTGCTGCTGGGAGGCAGGAGGCTCAGAAGTACTTGCTGCTTTATCTTTTTCCTGTTTGAGGATTTCCCTAAAATTCTCTGAAATCTTAGGCATTTCATCTACTTGTACCAACTGAAAATTTTCATCATTCAAACCACCATCTGAATATAAGACAAAGGACTCTAAATCTGTGTGGAATGCATTAATGGGATGATTTACTGGCTTTTCTTTGCTAGTGATCATATATTTCATTTTCTTCTCCCTATATAGCTTTCTTAACTGGCTAAACACGGGAATGGTGGCATAAGAGAAGTCAAGCTTCATGGTTCCTTTAAGTTTTGCACCCCAAGACCTAGATAGAAGCATTCCAAATCGTGGTGGGACATCGGCAACAAATACATCCATCAAGACATTCTTGGCTGGGATTTGATATAAAGACGCTACCAAGTCTTTGATAAGACCAATACAATGGACCCTACATGAGTCAAAAGAATACAAATCATGGTATTTACGAGTAATATCAAGTCCTAACTTCTCCATGATGGCCTTGGGCATCAAATTATGTGAGGCTTCGGAGTCCAACATAGCATTATGCAAGATGAACTCATGTAATCTAAGACTCAGGTAAAAGGGAGGGACTTCACTTTCTTCTGATTGATCTTTAGTTGCTGGACCAAATATGAGTTTAGGGTAGTCATCTTCTACATTAGCCATATCTGAAACAGAGTCTATTTGCAAAATTCTAGATACTTGACTTTTATAAGTGCTATTTTTCACCAACTTAGTCAAGGGCATGGACACTTTTAACTTAGAAATTTCATTTTCTAAATTAAAGGAAGGGGCTTTTCTACCTCTTTAACTAGAGGATATTTCTTCTCTGCTTGCTCCTTTGCTGGGCTCTACTGGTTCTTCTCATTTGTGGTGTTAATCGCTGAAGGTGTTTTCCTGGAGGAAGGATCGACCGGTTCTTTCCCTTTCTTCTGAGAATCGTTCTTCATTTGGAGCTCTTTTCTCTTTTGAATGGGACTGATCAGAACATCTCTGTTCCTCAAAGAATACTGCCTTTTTTGGGCCAATAAAGTGTTCATGTACCCTCTTTGGTAATCATTGGATTCTTCTTCTAACACTGCATCATTAGCCAAAATGAAATTTTCATCCCTCTGAATGTCCGCAGTCGCTATGTATTCTTCATCTTCAGTGAGAAAAATTGGCACACCATCATCTGTGAAGAAGTGGTTGGATTCAATCACAGGGTCATCATCATCATCTGTCTCTATTGCCTGAACATAATTCTGCTGTAATGGAGTTCTGATTTTCTGCTGTGGTGGCGCTTGGTCCTGTGTTCTCTATTCTCTCTGTTTAATTATGAATTGAAGCTGCTGCCCTCTGAAATTCGGATTTCTTATTTGAGGTTCAGGTCTATCTAAAATGGTTGATCAATCAACCATATTTTCAACTGTTCGGATCAAAGTGTCCATTTTTCTGTCTGAAGGAGAGGCTTCTTCTTTCACCATGACTCTCTTTTCAGCTTTGTTTCGAGCTCTTTTAGCTAGAAGATTTGCTTCTACACTTACCACTATCTTTTGCATGTCTTCAAGTGTAGTGGGATCTCTCTCTCGCAGCTGATATGCCCTATCGGCATCGAAACCATCTAGAAATTTGAGCAAGGCTAATCCCACAGGAGGTTTGAGATTAGCTGGAATAGCATTATATACAACATTGAATCTTAAACAATAATCCTGTACAGTTTCACCCACATTTCTTTTAATATTCTCATACTGAGAAAAAATTTGGAGTGGGTTTTTCTTTACCTCCCATCGGTCTAAGAACTGTGTGTGTAACTCCTGCAAAGTGCGAAAAGAGCCTGCTGGTAAAGCTCTGAACCACTTTCTAACTTCACCTCCAAAGATTTGGACAAACAACCTTGTAGTTACATTCTCTGCCTCTACCTCATGAAGATAAAAAAAGTCATTCATCTTGTCAACATGCTGTTGGGCTATGGTGCTTTGAGTGGCATCAAAGACAGGAATTTTACTTTGATAATTAGCAGGCATATCATTCAAAACCTGAGGTAAAACCAGGGGTGCATACTGGGCAGCCATGACTCTAGGTGGATTTACAACAGTGTTCGTGCTACTAGAATTTAAGGGAGGTGTTGATGGAGGAGATGACAACTGAGAATTGACTGATGGGAGTGATGATGAATTAGGAGGAGGAAATTCTGTTCTTAATGACTCTGAAGGCTCAGGGATATTAGTTACAGTGATAAATGATTGAGGGGAATTCAAAATGTAGTCATCAATTTCAGCATACAGGGGTCAGAATGCTTTCTTGCTTTCAGATATGGATGGCCAAGATTGCCCTGGAGGAGCAGTGAATGGTAGGCTCTTGAAGCAGTACCATTGTTGAAGATAATGGATCAGAAACTATGTCACCATCATTGTATATACCATGTTATTTTTGGTCAAAGTTCAAGTACACAGTCATTGAATTTTGGGGCCCGAGGTGAAGGCTATAAAACTTAAATGATATGTGTATGGTTTGGTTTTATTTCAGTTTTCAGTCTTAGTCTTGAGTCAAAGTCAGTCTGCATAGTGTCAGTTTTCAATATTTTTTGACTCCATGCCCAATGGATAAGGCTACTTGGTCTATGGTGTTCTTGGCACCTACAAGGAGCTACCATCCCCATTGGAGCCAATGTTAGTGTCAGTCTAGTCATACTGCCATCAGTGATCAAAATTTCTCTTTTGCATTTGCATATTAAGAGTCCCATACCAATAAATTTCACCATCTCGCTAGGTCATGGATTCATTGATGGTAGTGATTTTTCATCATTTTTCCCTCATGTGAAACTTGCTGATTCTCCTCTCTATGGTATTTAGTCATGAGCTACTTTCACTTTGTGAGTCATGTCAGTAGGTCATAGGATGGGTCTCATTAGGTTTTAGGATCTCACCATGGTCAAATTAATAAGTCAAGTGTCAAATAATATTAGCAAGGTCATGAGGAAGTCAATAAACTCAAAGTCACAGCACCTGGAAGATCAAATAAATATTTTATTCAGTTTGATGTAATTTTCACCTCAAAACCACGTTTTGAGGTGAAAACATGATACTTTGCCTTTATTATCATTTTTTATGTAATTTTATGTCAGCATATGTAATAAGTCACATTTCAGAGGCTGCTATCTCCACAAAGTCATCACCTTGCCTTTCAGAGAAGTTTTCCATAGAATTTTCAGTTAAGAATCATGTTCTAACTATGTTCAGCAAAAAGAGCCCGGAAAGAGCTTTCCAACGGTATATTGCACTCTCAAAACTGACTTCCGGATTGAAATTTATGCCTAAGTGAACAAAAGGTCCCCTATACCCTAAACCAAACCCCTTTCCCACCTTTCCGTAAACTTTATTTTATTAAAGTTTATTGTTTTCTCTTATAAAACCCCTTTTTCCCCTTCCGATTACATAATCGCATTGCAAAAAGTCTTATATAAATCCGATGCGATTTAAATATAACCACTTCCCCTCATGCCCTTGAAAATTTATTATAAAGTTAAAGTTTCATATATAAATCCCCTCCCATCGCAATCGATCTATATAACCACTTCCCCTCCATAACTTTTCATTATAATAAAGTTAAAGTTTTTATTATAAATAAACCCCGCTGATCCCAAACTTTTCCCTTTCCCATCGCAAATCGCAACATTTTATATGCGCGCTCCGATTGGCCCTCATGTTTACGAAAACTTCGATGTGATTGAAGAGCTTCCGATGGCAAACTCCCGATTGTATATCTTTGATGGAAACCCCCCTGATGTCATCCCAACCGTCGAATTGATCAAACGATCCAACTGTCTATATTCAATCGACGTTTATGATCGCTCCCCTATGATTGAGTCCCTCCTAATGGCAACTCCTGATTAATCATGCGCCGTCGATCTGCCCCTGCCGATTAGACGGCCCACAGCCAATGAGACCATCCCAATCGGCGTTGTTAAATACTTTCCTCCGCCCTCCTCTGATCTCCGATGTCGATGGACCTTTGGGTCCCACCTTATTACCCTCCGCCCTTTCACAATCAAATGGCCATTTTTATTTGTAAGTCTTAAATTTTATTTTATTTTGTTATACAAAGAACTCCCGCCCTCATCGCTTAACCCCATCGCATCGGGAAAATATTGTGGTATAATACATTTGGCCCCGCTCCAATCTTCCGATTCCGATTGTGATGTATTTGCTCCGGTTCCACCAAAAGGCCCTCCACTCCTTCATACAAAAAATTGTTTTCCCCTTTGTAAAAGCGCCCAAACTATTTGTATGTGGAAATATCCCTTTGGATTATCTTTCCCTATTTCCATTTTTCCCATCGCATCGGAGCTTTTAGGTTTTGTTTCACATATATCCTCCCCATTCCTCCGATCTCCGATTGTGATTGCCCCATCACATAAGCATATTACAATGCTTTATTATATGTTGTGTCCCTTCCTGCCGATTGATCCCAATTATGATTATAATATGGACCTCACTCCCCTTCGCTCCCGCCATTCGAAATTGGTTCTTCCCTTCACTTAAGGCATAATGTCATTTTATGTTATGTCAAAGGTATTTTATTAAAAAGTCAGTTTTCTTCAAATGAATAATGGAAAGCAACAGTCAAAGGGCCGAGAGCTAAAATGAGACAAAGATTTCTACAACAGCAGAAAAAATAGGGATTTGCTCCTCAAATTGCCTATTTTTCATTGAACAACGTAACAGTGAAATCTGCCAAAATAGTCAAATGTAACGCTGCTCCTTCTTTTAGGCAGATTGTTGGATTTCTTTTCTATCTTTAGATTTCAGTTCTTGAGCTGTAAAAATAGCTCCTCTTTCTATGGATCTATGTTCCCACATTTCAACCTATTTAATGTAATTGTAAATCATTTGTAAATCAGTCAGTAACTCAGAAGTAGGGGAATAGTGTGGAAAAGAACGCTCTGCGCTCCATTGTAAACAGTTATGGACAGGGAATTAATAAGAGATGCAGCTCTGATTTTGTGGGATCCATGTGGTATGAAATTTAGCATTTGTTCTCTCCTTGTGTTCATATGTAAATTGTTATGTGTACCATTTCATCCATAAACATCTATGTTTGAATGCTTTCAAGATAGAAAGGTAGAATCCATTTTTTATGCTCTACCTTGGGGAATCGTTCATCCTCTGTGTTTTTATTTTGTTTGAAAAGGATCCATTTTATATGCCCTTTTCAACTCCTCATCATTATTTCCGTTCCATCCCTATTTAAACTTTATTGCTAAAATTTTGCTGCCTACCTTGCCCCATGAAATACCTTGTATCCTGATTGTCACATAGAGGTGCAGTACCTATCTTGACCGGTACCCGTCCTTCTAGAGAAAGCATGGCAATGGTAATTAACAGGGTGTGCCGAGGGGCATGAAGAGGAACAGGGAGTGGAAAAGTGGACATCCAAACCGTTCCTGATCTGGCGCTATGAGTAGTGCTGCACACTATCACATGGGCTGCAGGATCGCAAGCACCGTATGAGGCCACAAAGACATAACTACTTCTTTCCTCAGAGTGTATGAACCCGACTCTCTTCAACTGGACCGAGGCCGTGACTATCAACATCAAACGGAAACTCACTAAGTGCAAGAAGACCAAACTAAAGCAGTTTGGCTATGGATCAATTCTGGTATCATTCTTCTTGGAAATATTACCCATATTCCAGCGTCAGGAGGTTATTGTCCCGATGCCACCACCCAAAGAGCCACAGATGGCTCGATGGGCCGCACTGATGCCTAGAGTAGGGGGTGGCCAACAAATGTCCTGAAGGCTAGAGTTTTTTGATTGGCTCCGACGATAATTGATTTTCATGGGGAATTGGCCCTACACCGGCACAGACTTCACTGGAGATCCAGACCTCCCGCTCCCGGAGGGAGAGGATTGGGACGAAGAGCTAGGTGAGACTCATTTTTTATTTTCATGAGTTTATGATTTTTTGGTATATATGCATGTTCTGACAGTTACTCTTATATGTATGCAGATGTTGGCCCAAAGCGAACTGCAGGTATGTCGCCGATAGCGAGGCAAGTTCGTTGCGATTTCGATCCTCATGGTGAGGGTGGTGAGGAGGAGATAGTATAAAACCTGTAGGGGATCTCTCGTGGGGTCCCAGACTATGCTCGCTTGGATGATGTGCCTTGGGCCTATCAAAGGCACACTATAGGGGTTGCTGAGTCATATCCACCGCTTGCTGAGGCAGGTGGTACGGGCGATGACGTGCTATCATGAGCACCATGCCGATTAGGCACTTCGGTTTTGATTTCTGCACATTTTTGAGGGACATGTTGTCTCACGATGTAACTGAAACAGACATATATAATTTTTGGGTTTTATGATGCACATGTTGCAAAAAATTGATATATATATATATACATATATTTTCTACATGGGTCTATTTAAATATGATGATGTTTTATAAATTGCACAAATGTCTATCTAGCACAATGTTAGCTATTGCATCTGTTAATGTATTCATTCGTCTTGGTATATGTTGATATGTAATGAAATCAAAATGTCTTTCAAGTAAAAAAATACGCAAATACAATCTCAAAATGCATGGGTTTCGAACCAAATAATGACCGTTAAGTTGAAGAACAACAAGCTGCGAATCCAAATTCACAAGCAATGCGCGTATGCCGAGGTTAACTGCCTCGATTAATAGTTCCAAAACATCACTATATTCAGCGACATTGTTTGTAGCTAGTCCCAGACAAATAAATTGTAAATTAATCAACTCACCAACAGGATCATAAATTACCCAGGCTGTCGCAGACAAGTTCCTGGTATTGCAGGAGGCAACATCCGCGAAACCGACATAGGGGGAAATAGACATCTGCATAACAAAGAAGACCCAATAAGTAGATTAAAGCTCACAAAGAACATCAAACCAAAGCATGCACAAAAATGAAAAAATCACCTATGTACACATATCATGCATTAACTCAAGCATAATACTTTTTCAGGTACAACCCATTTCTGGGCTGTGCTAAGGGATAACCTTCATAATCAATAAGCTCATAAGCCCCATTCTGTAACACACGTTTGACGATGTAGGGCCCATGCCACATGGGTTGGAATTTACCTTCCCCCAACTTTTCATGAGCTTGGTCATATAGGAGAATGAGGTCACCTTCGATAAAATAATGAGGGGAAACTGTTTGGTCAAAATGAGCTTTGACTCACTTCTTCTGTGCTTCGATGACCAAGGCAGCTAAGTGATGAGTTTCATCCAATCTCTCTAAGTAGAGGAGACGCTCTTCTTCAGGTGAAGTATTAGGCAGTAATTCCATAGCTAGTTTGAGTGAAGGGATTTCACACTCAATCGGAAGAGTGGCTTCCAAACCATACACCAACTGAAACGGGGTAAATCCAGTTGCACTCTTAATCGACGTTCGGTAAGCCCATAGAGATGAAAACAACATGAGATGCCAGTTTTATTTATGGATCCTAATTTTTCATTGAAGCATTGTAACAAGGACTTTGTTTACAACTTCAACTTGGCCATTAGCTTGAGGGTAATAAGGCGTTGAGCTGTCGTGACGCAGACCCAACTTAGACGTCAGCTCTGCCATCATATAGTCCCGAAAATGAGAACCATGGTCGGTAATGATGGCTTGAGTGACACCAAACCAAGCAATAACATGATTGAATATGAATTGTGCCACTGTATTACCGTCCGCAGCCAGTGTAAACATTGCTCCGGCCCATTTTGTAAAATAATCGACGACGACGATAATATAGGCATGCCCCACAGCCGAACGAGGGTTACACGTCATAAAATCGATGCCCCATTTGGAAAAAGGATGAACGGTAATGACAATGTGTAAAGGAACAAGTGGCACATGCATCTTGTGTTGATATATCTGGCATGCATGACATTTGTGTATTGCGACGATGCAGTCTTTAAAAATGGACGGCCAGAAATAGCTAACACAAAGGATCTTCTGTGCAGTGGCATAACCAGACATGTGACCACCACAAGTGCCACTGTGGCTATCATTTAAAACTTCCTCAGCTTCCTCGAGGGTTAGACATCGGCGAAGTACATAATCGACTCCAACACGATAGAGGGTATCTCCGACGATACAATAAGGTTGCGATTGATGCTGAATGTGGCGTCGAGCATCCTTCATTAACTCAGACCTGAAAGTAGACGTTTGGAGATACACGATGATATCACCGTACCACAGATCGAGGGTGCTAATCAAGAAAAGATTTTCGTCCGGAATATGATCCTTGGAATGAGAAGGAGTAGAGTTGGCGGGGGGAGAACAAATCAAATCAGCGAAAATAAGTGATTTCTTGGATTTGGCTGTAGTAAACTCTAAATCAAACTCTTGGAGGATAACGATCCACTTCGAGTATTACCCCCCTAGCAACTGCCGAGACAGAATATAGGTCATGGGGTTACAATCAGAAATCATGGTCACCGTGCGTAAAAGGATATAATGACGAAAACGCTGGACAACCTGGATTGCAGCCAGCGCTAACTTCTCGAAATGCGCGTAACGTGTTTCAGGGCTGAGAAGGTTTCGAGACAAGTAGTAAATGACATGCTCGTTGCCGTCATCATCATCTTGAACCAAAACCATGGCGATCTTACTCAAGGCGACAACTATATAGAGGGTGAAATCATGATGGTGATTCGGAGGACGTAATAGAGGAGCATTGACAAGCAATGTCTTAAGCCTATCAAAATATTTCTAAGCAATCTCATCCCAAAATAAAGGGAAGTCTTGCTTTAAAAGTCGTGTGAATCCTTTAGCTACTTTAACATAGTTTGGGATAAAACGACGTAAAAAATTTGCTTTCCCTTGGAGACTCTGAAGCTGGTGTAATGAGGATGGGGAGGGGAGATTAACAATAGCCTAAACCTTAAGAGGGTCAAAGCGAATTCTATCTTTAGATACGATAAACCCTAAAAATATACCGAAATCGACGCAGAAGACACATTTATGTGGATTGAGCCAAATGTTTTAGCGTCTATAACGAAGAAAGATCTGGTGGAGATGGTCTGGGTGGTCTTTTTACGCAGTTGAATGAGATGGAAGGTCATCCAGGTATGGTTGAACAATATGACGAATATCGTGAAAGGCATAAGACATTACGCGCTAGAATGTAGCCCCAACGTTCTTCAAGCCGAAAGGGAGCTTATTATACGCAAACGTTCCCCAAGGAAAGATAAAAGAGGTCTTGTGTTGATCAGACGGGAGAATGTTGATCTGATTATAGCCAGAAAAACCGTGCATAAGGGAAAAAATTTAACTCCCTGCACAATCGTTAATGATCTGATCGATGAAAGGGGTGGGATAGTTATCCTTAGGACATGCTCGATTGATATCGCGATAATCAACACAGACACAAATTTATCCCTGCTTCTTATCCACAGGAGAAATATTAGAAACCCACTCTGTCAAAGGAATCAGATAAATGAAACCCGCTTTGAGAGTTTTTTCAACTTCAGCTTTTATGGCGGCGGCGTTCTGAGGATGCACTGGATGAAGACGCTCGCGAATAGGCTTCGCACTTGGGTAGGTGGGAATCTCGTGCACCATAATACCGGGGTCAATTCTAGGTATCTCTTCATAAGACCAGGTGAAAACATCATAGAATTCATGAAAGGGGCTGGTATACACTTGGAATTCCTCGGAAGAGAAAGTGACTCCCACATGGATGTTCTCAACAATTCCCGGTTTCACGGAAATGTCGATAGACATCGTTTGAGTAATGTTACCCAAGTTACCTTCAGCGAAGACTTCATGAGTCAAAATGGGCATTTGAAGTGGCGGAGAAGGAACTTGAGACGCAAAATGCTCAAGGCAGTTAGACATTGCCCCGAGGCCAGGCATAAAAGAGGAATGATGATGCCCATCGCTCCATGGTAGATCTTCGAGAGACATGATTTCCATGATAGCTGTCAAACCAGGAGGTAACTCCTCAAAATCAGAATGTGTATTAGCTGAAGAATGCATATGGATTTATACATGGAGGTGAGGCTATTGGGATTCATCTCCCAATGACTCTTGGCCTTCCTTATTTCCTAATATTAAATAATATACAATATTAAATGTGCACACCAAATCACAGATTAGGCCGAATATTCCCCCTTTAATCCGAAGGGATGTTGGTGAGTCCAAGCATCGATCTGAACTTTTCAAACTTTTCTCTTCCAAGTGCTTTGGTGAAGATGTCAGCAGTTTGCTCATTTGTGGAACAATGATGTAGATGGATGGTTTTGGCTTGAACATGATGTCGAATGAGATGGTACTTTGTATTGATGTGCTTTGTTCGATCATGGAACTTTGGGTTCTTGGCCAACTTTATTGCAGAAGTGTTGTCGATCATGAGTGGAGTGGAATATATTTGTTTCATCTGCAAATCTTCCAGGATTTTCCGGAGCCACACAATTTCCTTTGTTGCTTCAGCTGCTGCCACATATTCTGCCTCGGTCGTGGAATCTGTTGGAACTGACTGTTTGCGTGATCTCCATGAGACAACTCCTGATCCAAGACTCATGGTGTAACTTGTAGTAGACACCCCTGTTTCTTTGTCGCCATCAAAGTCTGAATCAGAGTATCCGATCAAGCTGAAGTCGCCTACCTGTGTATATTTGAGTCCAAAGTCTTGAGTCCCCTTCAAGTACTTTAGCACTCTTTTTGCAGCAGACCAATGTCCTTCACAAGGTTTTTGCATGAACCTTGAGAGGATTCCAACAACAAATGAAATGTCAGGTCTGGTGGTGGTCAGGTAGATAAGACTTCCTACAAGCTGTCTATACTTAGTTGCATCCTCAAATTCCTTCCCTTCAATAGATGTGAGCTTCAAGTTTTGTTCCATTGGAGTGCTTAAGGGTTTACAGTCATCCATGCCAAATTTGTTCAAGAGATCTCCAATGTATTTCTTTTGAGAAAGAAATATGAATTTAGGATGTTGAATTACTTCAATACCCAAATAGTAATGAACATGACCCAAATCAGTCATTTCGAAACCTTTCTTCAACTCTTTCTTCATGGATGCAATATAGCTCTCATTGTTTCCTGTTATCAAAAGATCATCTACATATACCACAAGATATACAATTGTTTTTCCAACTTTCTTAACAAACAAAGTTGCATCATCAAGATCAAAATGTTTGAAATCAAGTTTCAGAAGATGCTCGGTCAACTTCTCATACCAGGCTCGTGGTGCTTGCTTGAGGCCATACAAGGATTTTACAAGTTTGCAAACTTTGTGTTCTTGATCCTTTATCACAAATCCTTCTGGCTGGGACATATAAACTTTCTCCTTTAGATATCCATTCAAGAAGGCTATTTTTACATCCATTCTGAGCTGCTAAGGCAAAGAGAGTCTGGATGGTGGTCCATTTTGCTGTGGGAGCAAAAGTTTCTTCATAATCGACTCCTTCTTTTGTGTGAATCCTTTTGCCACAAGCCTAGCCTTGTGCTTGTCAAGTGAGCCGTCTGCTTTGTACTTGTTCTTGTAGACCCACTTACAGCCAATTGGTTTCGTTCCCATAGGAGGATCAACCAGCTTCCAAGTGCCATTCTTTATCAAGGCATCATACTCCTTCTGCATCGCTTCTTTCCATTCATCATGAGAAGCGTCTTATTTGAAGGAAGTTGGTTCATGATCTGTAGACAAACTCAATTCACAGTTATAAGCAATATCCATATCAACAGGGGAATCATAATTATCTACATCACCTTCGATTTGTTGAGTGGAACTTCTTGTTCCTGTTTTTCCAACCTCATCAGGATGAACATTCTCCAGTGTCTTTGTCAGCCATTTGGGAGGACCTTTCTGAGATGGCCCAGGCTGGTCATTTGACTGAGTTGGGATTGATTCAAGATTCAATCTCCCAATTCTGTCAATCGCATCATCCAATGTGTCATCCGTGGTTGTTTCTTCATGTGGGGGAGAGAGTGCTTCAGGACATGATTCCACAGTTTGATTCAATATCGGAATCCCCCCTTCAAGGTGTGGAATCACATTATCAAATTCTCGGAAAGACTTTGCATGTGTGAATCTATCCAGGCGATCAAGTTGCCGCTCAACAACCTTGTCACTCTTGGAAGATTCAAGAAATATGACATCTCTTGCTATCACAAACTTCTTATTTGCTTCATCATAGAGACGATATCCTTTGGAGGTATTGGAGTACCCCAAGAAGATACATTTTTTGCTTCTAGCACCAAGTTTGTTCCTTTGACCCTTGGGTATCAAGGCATAACAGGTGGACCCAAAGACCCTGAAATGCTTTACCGAAGGAATGTGGCCATGCCACATTTCAAAAGGAATTTTGTTTCTAATTGAACTTGAAGGACACCTATTCTTTATGTAAACAGCACATAGAACTGCATCAGCCCAAAACATCAATTTTACATTCTTGAAAAATAACATGGAGTGAACCATATTTAAAATAGTTCTGTTCATTCTTTCAGCTACACCGTTCTGTTGGGGATTATATGGCACAATTGTTTGATGTTTGATTCCATGTTGACGAAGATAAATTTCAAATTCGTTTGAAGTGTATTCTTTTCCATTATCAGTATGTAGAGAGGCAATATGAGTTTGTGCATCATTTTCAATCCATGCATGAAAATTCTTGAATGTTTGAAAAGCATCAGACTTATTCTTCAATAAGTAAATCCAACACATTCGGGTGTAGTCATCAATAAATGTCATCATGTATTTATTTCCATTTGCAGAAGCAATAGGCATAGGGCCACATAAATATGAATGAACAAGCTCAAGTTTTCTATGTGCTCTAGAGTGTGAATCATGAAATGGCTGTTTTCTATGCTTTCCTAGAATACAAGCATCACATTCCTTAGGTTTTCTAGGAATTGTAGGCAGTCCATTAACACCATTTTTCTTCAAAAAACGAAGGCTTTCATAGTTTAAGTTTCCAAATCTAGCATGCCATAAAAGACTTGATGGGAATGTACCTTCATCATGATGTGAACTGAATGCAAAGTTTTGAGCATGAGCAGATGAACCTTTCAGCTTCAAGAGACTCCCTTCTTCTATTCCCTCCATGACAAGTGAGTGATCTGATGCTTTTCTGACATCTGCCTTGCCATCAAACAAGTGAATCGAGTGTCCTTGCTACCGGATTTCGACCAGGGACATCAATTTTCTCTTCAACTCCGGGAGGTATAGAACCTCATGTAGGATATGATCAGGAAGACCAGGCAGTTTAAGCCTGACTGTGCCAAGCCCTGATGGCTTGAGTTTGGATTTATCTGCGAAATATACTGCTCCATCAACTTTGTCAGTGAATTCTTCAAAAAAATCTTTTCTAAATGTCATATGACATGTTGCTCCTGAACTAGCAACCAATCATCTCTCCATGAAGTAAATGAAACATCAAATAGGTTTTCAGTTACTCCATTGTTACAATGTGCTAGAACAGAATGAGCTGATTCAGCTGGTTTACCTTTGTCTTTGTCACTAGTTTTACCTTTGTCTTGATTTGTTTGCTGCTGAGCTTTAGATTGTCTGCCCCCCTTTTCTCTGAAGTTTCTTCTTCATCTTTTGCCTTCTCTTCCTCTGGATGGACATGAAGCATGTCTCTTTTCTCTCTGTGCCAAGTAGGCAGCCTCTTTAGAAGATGAAGGGACTGTCATCTTCTTTTGAAGGAGGAGAAAAAAACTTTGCTGGAGAATCTCTTTTGAAGGAGAGAAAACAAAAATACTCTTTGTTGGAAAATATACTGAATTTAAAAGGACAGAAACACTTTTTGCTAAAAGACTGAATTTAAAAGGACACAAAAGCTCTTGCTAAAAAATGAATCCTGCACCAAAAAATATGTGTATTTTTTGTTTTGTTTGGAGATATTTTTTTTTTTTTTTTATGGGAATCAATTTTATGAAATGGTAGGGTGATATGAAATGTTTATGGGAGGGCGGTATTGTGAAAATGGGAAGTGGTATGGGAGGGTGGTATTATGAATGAGTGGAATTGAAAATGGAGTGGGCGGTATTATGAAATGAATGGAATTGAGAATGGAGTGGGCGGACAGTGGTATTCCAAAATACAGCGAAGACAACGTATTAACACAGCGGAGACAACATATAAAACGCAATGCAAAGTATTAAAAACGTATTAATAACAACATATTAACAATGCAAAGTATTAACAATGTATTCCATACAAAATACAGCGTTGGATTTAAACGATGGAATGACGTATTGTTAAAAGGCGTATTAAACAATGGAGACAGCGTTAGATTTAAACGCAGACAACGTTGTATATAAACACAGGGTGCGCAATCAACGTGATATATAAAATATGAAACAACTGTATATAACACGACCAACAGTAATGACAGCGTAAAAGGCGATATTGAAAATTTCCAATGGTGGGGCGGTGTTATCATATGCAGGCAGGTGACACCAAAGTGGTATTATGAGCGTGGTAATATGTATTGGATATGCAAACTGCGTGGAGGGAAGGAGCCGAAAGGATACCGCCTGTGGAGATATGACAACAATGTATATGTAACAGTTGACAACGTATAACATATATATGAGCGGTGGTATTATATGAGCAGCGTTGTATTTTATTAAACGCAGATGAAGGAGTGTAGGCCGAGGGTAGGGCGCTGATGTATTGCTTATGCCTATTGCTGTATTCAAGAATCCACGGGAACGAGCAGAGGGAGAGCGGAGTAGGTAATGGAGAAATGAGGGGCGTTGGGTAGGTGAGGGAATGTAGGGAGAGAGTGAGGGCGTTAAAAAAAATGAAATGGCAGTGTGTAGGTGCTGAGTTGCAGGAGCTGCAGAAATTGTAGCGGCTGCAAAACACTGAGATATTGTAAGAGCTGAACCTGTAGAAGTCAGAGACTGTAGAATGCAGAAATAGAAAAAAATGCAGAATTTCAATCTAGAAATAAAGAGCAGCAAAAAACTATTAATAAAAATTGACTGAGCAAAGGAGAGGGAGTTACACCACAGGAAGAAATGCCAATAGTGGAGCTGGCTCTGATACCATGTCAAACCAGGAGGTAACTCCTCAAAATCAGAATGTGTATTAGCTGAAGAATGCATATGGATTTATACATGGAGGTGAGGCTATTGGGATTCATCTCCCAATGACTCTTGGCCTTCCTTATTTCCTAATATTAAATAATATACAATATTAAATGTGCACACCCATCCCATAGGATTAGGTGTCAACAATAGCCTCGTCGTTTAGAAACACTTATTTCAAAGAATCAGGTGAATCCGCATCACCAAGCCAGGGGGGTTGAGAATAAACGTCGAGAGACATGCTCAAAGGAGCACCTTCAGGAGGGGGAGAAGTAGATGCAGCTGTAAGCTCACAATAATTGACTTCAATTGGACTAAGCAGCATCGAATCTCCAAATGAATCAACTTGTTTAGGTAAAGGGACGATCCATGGGTCATCTGACCGAGAGACCATATTAAATTGAACAGTATTTGATGGAGTAAGGGGAAACATACCAATGAGAGCAGGATATTTGAAAAGACCTAGCCCTACACTGTTAGGGGGAGAAGGAATCTGATCCACGTATGGCACGTTGTTCTCGGAAGATGAGGTAAAGAACGAAAACTGATCGACAGTAATTATTTTTCCCTCATGTGGAAACTTTAGAAGTCGAAAGAGGTTGGATGGAATGCACAACATAGCGTGAGTCCAAATGCGACAAAGTAGAAGATTTTAATTGAGTTTGGCGTCAATGACTTCTACTTCAACGTTGACTGTCTTTCCTTGCAACGTGATTGGCAAGCTAGCGAGAACACCCAAGGGTTTCGATTCCCTTCCATTGAATGCCTCAAGGGAATTGGGTGACGAAGTCAGGGTTGGAGAGCCAATAGCCTTCCAACAAGCATATGACATGACGCAGGTAGATGCACCCGCATCCACAATGAATCTATGGATGTTGAGACCGTTAATGCCGACTTGTATGAAAAGCACAATTTGGTGTGGAAGTTGAGGGATGAAATTCTCTAAGTTGAAGGAGAGAAGGCTAGAATCAACAGGGTCAATCTCGCCGATCACAAATAATAACGCTTTTTGTTGAGACAGACAACTCTGAAGCACTTCTAATGTGGACATCACGGAAGGCGCCTGTGCTAAGTCCTCAACAATACTGTAATGCTAAGCAGCACAGGCGTTAGGACTATAAGAAGATTTCTGGAGAACACCTTTAAAAGGTGGCCATACAATGAGTTTAGCACTGGGCATTTCAATCTCAAGAGGACCAGAGGCAGGTGGGGGAGGAGGACCATCAGCGACCTCTTTTCCGGCTGCCTGGCATGATCCGGCATAATCCTTCGACCGAGTAGCGATGGAAACGTGTGCAGAACTGTTCATCATGAATACTTGAGAGCCAAACGATGTAGATGGAAGAGGTTGCTCAACCATCTAGGTTTGCTGAGATGGGAAAGGTTCTTTAAGGACCGCCGGAGTTCCCTTAGTGCCTTTGAGCAGTTGAAAACCTTGGATCGTCTAGGACAATCCTTAGTGTAGTTTTCCTCATCACAAATCAGACAGGGATACTTCAGCTTTCGCTGTGAACCATCATCAATACGAGGTTTAGACGATTCCGATTTCGAGGCATTGGCTTTGGTCTTGCCTTTGCCCTTCTTTCTCCCCTTGGAAGTATTGTCCGCAGGATTGGCTTGAACGGTGTTGACCTTCGAGGTTTTACTAGAATCCGGGGTAGCCTGAGGAGCAAAATTATTGGAAGAATTTGATTTCTACTTCCCATTGGAAGACTTGCATGAAGTCTGAGATACAAAACCAATAACGCCATCGACTAATGGGGTAGCTGGTGCTTTAGAGGTCCCAGGTCGTGGAGCCTTAGTCAAGATGCCATACAAAATTCCTGATTGGGAGTACACTAAATCAAGGTACTGGGCACAAGTGATGGCTTGTTCTTCGGTTACACATGCCCCCATGGCAACGCACTTCGCAATCTGATTGAAAAAAGAGGTAGTGAACCAATGAGTAAGAAGCTGATCAAGAATTTCAAACTTGATCAGGTGATGACGCCATCTCCATTCATGAATGTGGTCTGAGATATGGGTAACCTGGTCCTGTTTCAAGCATGTTAGGAGATGCGTCCTGGCTTCGTAACGAACTGGAAACTGGAAATGGGTAAGGAATGCCATAGCAAGAGTGTTGAAATCTTGAAATATGCCATGAGGTAGTTCAATATACCACTTAGCAGTAGCTCCGGTGAGAGTGCGTTGGAAGAGACAGAGTCGAACAGAGTCATCCACCCAAGAATTGGAAGAACACCATAAATGGTATGTCATGACATGTGCTTGGGGGTCTTCTCCAGACTTACCCTCAAACTTGGGACAATCACCTGGAACCTTTGTTGGAATCGGAGGCCAAAAAGGATTATGAAAAATGGGATCATTTGTTAATTTTGACACATACGGTAACTCCAACGTGGCGAGGAAAGGTAATTGACGATTAAAAGGCATAGCAGGTCCTCGATAAGGACCTGTACCGATACTCCATCCTGGTCGAGTATAAATCTGCCCCCATTGGTTCTTTCCTGGAGGATTCATAACATAAGGGGTATAAGCCAGATAATTCAGTTGATATGGCGGCTGAGGACCAGGATATGGGGGTTGAAGACCAAGATACTAATTATGAGTATATGAGGGTCCCATTTGAGCAACATAAGGATTTTGTTGCAGAGTATAGGTATAGCCTGGTGGTTGAGGGTAATAAGAAGAACCTTGAGGAGGGTTGTATACCGGTCGATCTTGACCTTGAGGGTAATAACTGCCTTGGGGTCGAACAGGCTGTTGATAAGTGGGGCCCTGCTGAGCTAGATAAGTCGGGCGTAGAGGCTGATTCAGCTGCGGCATAAAGTAGAGGGGTGGTTGAGCAGGGTGAATGGGCTGTGCAGGTTGGCTCGGCTGAGCAGGTTGACCTGACTGATGAGGGCCACCAGGTTTCCCTTGCAGATCAGGTTGGCCTGATGGCTGTGGTGGGCCAGGTTTTTCCTGATATCTAGGTTGACCTGGAGCAGGACCATAAGATGGTCATGGCTGTGCAAAATTTGGACCAATTGGAAGATATGGCTGTTGAGGTTGCACCAAAGGTTGAGATGGATGGATCTGCCCCCCAGGACCGTATAAAGGTCCGAGTATACCGGTTGTCCAGCTGGTCCTTGAGGTTGCCCTGGTTGGATCACAGGCTGAGCTTGTAAAAGTTTACCTTGAGAATTGTAAGGCTGCCCTTGTGGGCCGTAAAACAATCCCTGCTGGACCGAAGGTCGTCCCTGTAAGGGTTGCCCTTGTGGGTCATATGCATACCCTTTCTGGGCCAAGGTTGTCCCTAAAAGGGTTGTCCTTGTGGGCCAAAAGCATTCCCCTTCTGAACCGAAGGTTGTCCCTGAAAGGGTTGTCCTTGTTGGTTAGAAGGTTGCCCAGGTAAGGTAGGCATAAAACCGTTAATGAACTAATAAGCCTCAGGAGCAGGAAAATATATGGGGTTGTCGTGCTCATCATATTGAAATGGAAGTGAATAAATCGGGGTACCATCCACGGCATAATGAGAAAAATAAGGACGATTAGGATCCTGAGGGGACTGATTAGTCTGGGAGCTCTGCTGCTGAAAAACCAGCCGATACTCCTCAAAAGAAAGGCTGTCAGGGATTTCCATGGAAATCAAAGTCTCTACTAAAGTCAAAACTCCTAACGGCTGAGTGGTGACGACCGGTGCTGACGCAACCACACATACAGGAGGCCTAGTGGGGACAGACGTAACAAAAGGCGTCGACGAGACAAGTCTCATCGGCGACATCCCTAATGATGGGAGGACCAGTCCCCTTGACAGAGTTAATGTTTCCATGGAGGAAATACTAGTGATAATCGGACCCAAAGATCTATATCCGGCTGGAAGCGAAACCGATGGTGAAGATTGAGCAGGCTCTTGATGGATGTCTTCTGGAAAAAGTTGGTATTCTTCATTAGAATCTGGAATACCCTCACTGCCATTAGGACCAGACGAGTCCATGTATGAATCCACCTTGAGATCTTGCAAAAGACTACGGGGGCTAGGAGGTATGATAGTAGCCAAAAATGGTGATCCCGATGTAAGAAGGGGAAAATGTTCCCTGACCCCAAACCCAAACCAAGCATTTTAAAGAGGCCAATGGAGCTCAATTGGTTCTCCAAAGGGGTACTCTGTTGGGATGATATGTTGTTGAAGCTTGGCAGACCTAGAGGTCTGAGAAGTTTCAGATGAATTGTCTGAGAAAGGAATTCTAGTAGACGAAACTGATGGTTCCGCCACTATGACTGTAGCACACCAGAAAAGGGAAAAAGATCGAAAAATAAGGCTCTTGGATCAAAACCAAGGCAAACAAAGACAGGCCAAGTAATCAAACTTTAATGGGCGTGTAATCGTAGGTAGTTTATTTTACCACATTGAAACCAAAAATTTGCTGTTTCATGTTTTAAGAGTCAAGAAACAGTCAAAGATGACTCTAGTCTCTTTCAGTTTTAAGCGAGCGTGAAAGGACAAGTGCTAGATGATATTTTAAAATTTATGGAGTCAGTAAAGATAAAAAATGACTTCTCAGGTAGTCTAGGTAAAAGGGTGTACGAGGTCTTTGTGAACTGCCATATACACCTTGGTTATAAAATGAAAGAAGAATCAACCAAGGACTTGACGTACGTGTAGGTAGTCTCCCCGAATGCTGTGTTCGGTGTATCACGGTTACAAGGCGGTAGACTCGGCTTCCTACGGATAAAAGGATTGCATCCTAGAGGGGTCTCCCTTTATATACTCGACGATACGGGGAGCACAAGTTCGTACTAGTGCTATTTGAAGCCAGATGGTGAGCGACAACTGCTAGGTTTAAAGACGTCAAAAACGTCTCTAACTTAGACCACTAAATGTTTCGTTAAGTTTCAATGTTTCCTTAGGTTAATTGAATAAATTTTAAGTTGATATTGTATTTGTGTTTCAATTCCAAGGTCCTACCGAATTTTGTATCTCACAAATCCCTAAATGCAAGATACATGCCATAAAATACCATTTCATTCGATGAAAAGCTATCTACAAGAAAGTTTAGGAGTTTTCAAGTGATAGCGAATAATGAGAACACACATAAGCATCCACTATAGGATCTAATTCAAGCTAATGAAAATGATAAATCTCTCCTAGAATTCCAAATGCTAGTTATACGAAAGATTTTCCAATTCCACAATGCAAACAAGAATGCAAGCACAAATTTTGTTTTTATGATTTTTCAATGTAATAGAGAAAACAATGCACTAAATGACATGAAAAATAAACCTTCACACTAGTTCGAGAATGTTATGCGAGAGTTGAAATATAACAATTCAATCAACTCAAAAGCAAACAAAACAAAGACTCAAACCAATGTTGCAATCTCCCAAATCGAAGAAATATGTCGGAACAGACCCATACAAGCAATGTGAGCTATGCTTGGAGTGACAAGAAGCACAACTGAATGAAAGATGCAAGACTCATCCAAGACTCATTCCACCAAATGCAATCACTCAAACAGATCAAGAGAGCTGAATGCAATCAAACAAGGAATGAAGGTGGTTGTGAAACAAAAGACCGAAGCTCCTACAGGAGGCTCAGCATGCCAAAGCACTAGAAAACCCTAAGGCTATGATGCTGACAAGAAATGGACAAACAACCGAAGGAAGGAGGCTTCTCACAGTCACAAACAATCCCAAAGCACTCAAAACAAGTCAAGAAAACACCTAGAGACACCAGTACTGACCAAAAAATCCAAAACAGGGAAAACCCTAACACCTACAGGAAATGGCGCGACTGTCTGGCTATAATCAGCGCCAGACAGAGGATGGCGTGGGTGCTAAACTAGAAACAAGCGCCAGTGGGCACGAATGTCAGACTGGAAACCGCGCCAATCAAGCCAAGCCTAGAAAAAGGAAAATTTTGGAAACTAGAGGTCAGATTTGATCCTCTGGGGCTGAACAGGGGTCTTAAAATCAACAAAAATAATCAGAAAAGGAAAGCTAAGCAATAAAATACCAAGAAGAATACCTAATGGACGAAAGACAAATTGGCACTGATCCCCAGCAGAGTCGCCAATTTTTTAGTGAGGTAAATCCCCTCTACGGACATAGGCGATCCCACTAGCCCTAGAGTGGGTCTAGCGACAAACAAGGCACACTATAACATTGATTCCTAGTTAACGAATGGAAGGAGACTCGATAGATAACTTACGGGAGGTCCTGCGCTGTTGTGTCATTGGAAAGAGTGGCTGCCTCTCGCCCCTAGTTTAACAGATCACAATCCGCTCGTTCTCACGCTTGGATACCTACACATACACAAGAAACAAAGACGATATACAACATACTATCCCTCATTCATAACTATCATTCAGTCGAAGAAGACTAAATAAATTGCATCAATAAACATAACACAATGATGGAACCAATACCATAGTCGAGTATATTAATGAAAGGAAGGAGGAGTACAACCAAGCTTCGATGTTGTGATCTCCTCCAACAGGGTTCCAGCGGAGCGCGTCTCACAAAGGCTTATCGGGAATTCGGACGGGGCTCTCTCTAAAGAATTCTCCTTGGTTCTACCTTCTCGATAGTGATTACTCAACTATAGTATCTCTTCTCCAAGTTCAGCTTCTTGGCTATATGTTCAGTTAGCTTTCATAAAGGGAGAAGGCCTGTTTATATAGAGGAAGAGGGAGAGGTTAGGATCCCTATAATCATGGGAGGGAGACCTATCTCCAAGGAGTGTTCCATTGGAGGAGAAAACCACTACCTAAAGAGGGATATCCGTGGCTCATCAGATTAACCACTTCTTGTGACTCATCCCTGAGGTGGTTAAAGGAAACTTCCGCCTCTAATTTGTTAAAAAACATTCCCAAAAAGGCTAGCGTGGGTACAACAAAGAGACAGAGCGCCAAGTGGCACGATCTCTAATGTACATCCTCCACATTTGTGCGAGGGAGTAATAGGCTACCCGCGCCAAGGTAAAAACATAGGTTTTTGTGGGCTTTTTGAGGAAATGTTCAACAGGAGAAATGATGTCCTTATGCAGAAGGATGCAAAGAAGGTGTTTGCAGAGTATGACACTGCTCACAGGTCACGAGAAAGACCCTCCAATATGCGAGGTGAGAGATTTTAGGGATGGTGACAAAATGCTATGTAATAGTTACCCTAAAGTTATGAAAATCCAAACCGCTCAGGCCATTCCAGGATATCCTGGATACCCTCCTCCAGGTACCAGACTTGTCCCTCAGGGCTATCAATTTGCACAGAAAGACACTAACCAGCGGTTACCTTTTATAGAAAATTTGGATTTACCAAACATGTCTTAGCTAACAAACAATCCTATCCATTATCTTCCTTTTTTTTTCCAGCCATGCCTACCAAGTTGCCCAGTGACATTCCAAAGTTTGAAGGAATATCAGGAGAGGACCCTTCAAACCATGATATGATGTATAATATTTGGTGCACATCCAACTCATTAATCAGTGATTCCATTGATTACAAATTTTTCAACGAACCTTGATTATTTTAGCTACAAAATGGTACATTGAGTTACGACCATGATCTTCTTTCAATAATTTCAATGCCTTAGAAGCTGCTTTCTTAACTCATTTTTAGTTACCAGTCCATTATGATATTGCTACCGAAATTTTAACCTCACTTAAACTAAGTATGTCTACCTATATTTTCGATCATATTCATGAATGGAGATGTAGACGCCATTTGGTTAAAGTTTTCTTTATAGATCCAATTATGGCTGAATGGTTTATCAAGTATTTAATTCCAAAGGTTACTAAAAATGTAGCTAAAGGAGGTGTTTTAACGGAATAACAAGTTATCTCTCAAGCCCAATATCTAGACCCCGTTTACACGCAGTGTGGCACTTTTTATGAAAATATTCCAGATTAACCTCGCCCTGGTCAACTAACAACGACTCCTTCTGGCTCTCATACTGCAGATGGTGTAATAAGTACAGTTAGTACATCCAAGAGTAAGAAGAAACAATCCAAGTATAACACTCCAATTATAACCTTGCTAGATTCACCTAAAGGAAACTCTTCTCCTAAAAATACTTCTAAAATTAATGTTTTAGATTCATCTACTAGTAAAATAAAATCAACCAAAGGTAAAAATAAGGGGAAGGGTAAAACCAAACAAAACAATTCTTCAAAAGAGAAAACTGATAAAACTAAACCATCTGACGAGAAGAGGAAACCTCGTTATCCTTGTTCAATTTGTGATGAAGAACATTACACAAAGTAATTCCCTCATCATGCCGAGGTAACTAAATTCATCAAAGGTTCACCCACACCCGTTTCTCTCAAGGATCCATTTCCCTCTCAGGAAAGTAAAATGGTCTTTCATAATGCATCCTCTTCCAACTCATCATCATATATCATGATGATGTATTATCAAATTATGGTTGCTACGAGATCTCAAAATTATGGATCTAAGGGTCCTGTAAATGGAAATGAGGTTGGATCCTCTAGTCAACCTTCTACATCAATTCCTCCTTCTTCTGAACCATTACAGATCGAGAAACCTAGTTCTGACATGGTAATTAAACCACCTCCTAAAGGTGTTCTTTGAAAGTTAGCTTTCAATCCACATGTGAGAGCTGCTCAGAATTACAACATTGTTGAAGATCTGGTTATGTCACCTTCAGAAATGTCGGCCCTTTAAGTTTTTCAAACTTATCCAACACAAAGAAAATTTCTATTGTAATCTATTGGAGCTATTGATCCTCAGGACTCTAGTCTAATTATCTTCGATCTAGACAATTTTGTACCTAGACTCCCACGTCAAATGGATTTCAAAATACCAGTCTTCGTTAAAACCAAGTGAGTTTTTTTCATGGTAATTGATGAGGGAGAATCTACATGTATAGTGTCCATGGCTTGTTAGAAATACCTCGGTTCTCCAACAATCAATCAATCTCCCACAATTTTAAAAGCCTTTGATGGAAGAGGTTTTTGCCCATTTGGAATTCTTCGGGGTTTATCTATAGAGATAGAACGTAAAAATGTTGCAGTTGATGTTGAGGTTTTTGATGCTAAACTTGACTATAACATTTTACTAGGATGAATTTGGTCTTATGTTATTATAGTTGTAGTCTCATCAGTCTTTTGAATGATAATGCCCCCCCATAAAGGGAAAATTTTCAAATTTGATCAGTTGTCTTAATATACTTTAGATCCTGCCTCTACAGATAGTGTCCCTTACGTTGGAAATATGGTTACTCCTTATGAAGATGTTGGAGTAGGTTTTCTCAAGGATTCATATCTCATGTCAAGTTTTTTCCATGCCTCCTCCAAGTTTTCATCGTAATATTTCCAATGTCAACATGATTAAATCAAGCATAATTCCATCAGATGATCCTTGGATTGTGCCTTTTGAATATGAGTTAGACCTATATGGCAGTGATATGCCCTTAAGCCCATTTGAATTATATTATTAGGTAGTTCAATCAATTTCCAGCCCACCATTAACTAATACTGATAAAGTGAATGTGACCAGTGATGAATATTCTCATCTATCAGGTTTGCCATGGGGCAATTTTCATCATTGTTCATCTTTTATACCTAATCTTGATAAACTAGAGAACAATTTTTCAACCATGTTTTCGATTGAATATGTCAATGATCCTCAAAATCCCATGTAAATCATTCATTCAAATTCAAAAATGAATTTAGGAAACATCTCTTCGACGATACAAATTTACATTTTAGTTAAACTAGGAATTACTAAAAACATTCATATAGGTGCTTCATGCTCAATTAACGAAATCAACATGTATAAAGCCCTATTTAAAGAATTACGTGAATTTTTTGCCTCATCCTATGAAGAAATGCCAGGAATTGATCCTAGAATTGTAGTTCATGAAATCAATACATACCCGGATTCTAAAACTATTAGAAAAATATTGTGTCCAATTCATCCACGAAAAGCTGTTGCTATTAAGTCTGAAGTTGAAAATTACTCAGAGTAGGTTTTATTTATCCTATTCCCTTAACTGATTGGGTATCTAATATTGTTCCAGTGAACAAGAAATAGGGAACTTGTTTGGTTCCAATTGATGATGTCAATCAGAGTTCAATTTAATGTCAACCTGGGAAAGTAAACTTAGAAGTACTTATCTAAAATATACAGATCTAGAAATATTTCTAATTTGTCCGAGATCTTTTGGTTCTCTTACAAGAACACATTCATCAAGATCTCCTCCAACAACTAAGATTCATAATTTGTCCAAGATCTTAAAGTTCCCTTACAAGAACACATTCGTCAAGATCTCTTTCAATAATTAAACAAACATAAATCTAACATTCGTCAAGATCCTAAGGTTCTCTTACAAGAACACATGAATTTTAGGATCTCCTCCAATATTAGAACATCTAACAAAAAAATTACAAGTTGAAATGAAACAAACATAAATCTAATAATTGTATGAGGTCTTACGGTTCTCTTACAATAACACTTTCAAATAAGACTCTTTCCAATATTAGAACATCTAACAAAACTTAAAAGCTGAAATCAAACAAAAACATAAATTAAATTATATCTAAAATAAGTATGCAAGTGAGGCCATGGGGGCCCTCCATAACTCCACAAGCACACCAATTCAAAGGAGACTCAGATGTATAGGCAAAATCAAAGTATGATTCTTTATTTCAAAATCTCCATTACAAACCAAATCTAAGATTACAACTCTAAGCTTCTAAGATTACATACTCCAAAATTCTAATATTACAAAAACTTACAAATGGAGGAGATTGTACTCCTATTTATTCAATAGGATGAGTTACAAATTCATAATGATGATCCACTAATCTCTCTTTAGTTCCATACATCTCTCAACCATATAGACACATAACCCCCTTTTGTCCTTGATCTTCTCCATGAGATCATGATTTTATCCATGAGGTTTATCTTATCAAATTCGAATTTGATCATTCAAGGCCACATAAAGGTGTATTAGAAGCTTCCTTGGCACCTACACATGTCACAAAAACAATCCACTTTCCATACATGAAGTAAAATATATTATTTTCTAATATTTAATTAAGAATTTCTCTTAAAAATGCTTAAAAATAAATAATATTTGGAAGATATAAATGAGACCCATTAATGGTGAACAATAGGGAAAATGAAGTGACATGGTGGTGAATAATGAGTGATATAATGGAAGCATAGGTGAAAAATGTATGGTAATGAGTGATATTTGTATGACATTTTGAAGCCCAAACAGAACTATTTGAGTATGTGTCGATTATAGGGATATCAATAAGGCTTGTCCAAAACGAAATTACCCTACCCCTTACATCGAAAAAATTGTTGAAGATTGTGCCGATAATGAAATATTTTCATTTATGGATAGATTTTTTGGATATAATCAGATAGACATACTCCTTGTCGATTAGCCCAAAACTACGTTTATTTATCCATGGGGAACTTTCGCCTGTCGCAAAAAACCTTTTGGATTAAAGAATTTCAACGCTACTTTTCAAAGGGCCATGTATTATGCATTTCACGATATAAAACATATTGTGAAACCCTACCTGGATGAATTACCGACCCATTCTATGAGACAACAAGATCATCCTACGCATTTAAGAGATATTTTACTCCGATGTAGGCATTACAATATCCGTTTGAATCCACACAAATGGGTTTTTTGTGTGCAATAAGGACGATTGTTGGGATTTATCATTTCTAAGGAAGGCATTCGTGTCGATCTAGTCAAGGTCAAGGCTATCGTTAATTTACCTCCTTCTACTCTTCGCCAACTCTTAAGTTTGCAAGGGAAAGACAAATTTTTATGTCGATTTATCTCTAACTATGCGGAGTTGACTAAAGGTTTTACTCGATTGTTGAAAAAAGGTATTCCATTCATTTGGGATGCGCTTGCTGAAAAATCTTTTGATGCACTAAAACACACATTGACCCATGCATCATTACTACACCCGCCTGATTATCACCGAGATTACTTTTTTTATTTAGCTCATCCAATTCTACCATAGGAATGGTATTAGTTCAAGAAGATGAATCTACCACAAAACATGTGATTTATTATTTGAGTAGTAATCTTACACCTACAAAGAGTAAATACACATATGTGGAGAAATTAGCCCTAGAAGCTGTTCAAGCAATCCAACGTTTTCGTCACCGTATACTTTTACGCAAAACAATTGTGATTTGTGATTGCAACACTATGATGTATATTTTGACTAAACAAATGTTAGGGGAAAATACTCTCAATGGATTTTTATCCTGCAAGATTTTTATTTGGATTTTGAAAAATATAAATCAAAGAAATCATTGGTATTTGCTGAGTTATTATGTGAATTTCCCTATACTGAATCCAAAACCGTGGCAGAGGATCATCTTCCCGATGAATCCATGTTTCTCATTAGTACTCTGGATCCTTGGTATGGAGATACCATTATATATCTTCAAACTCAAACTTTTCGGCCTGAATTGTCAGGATCTGATCATCGTAGAATCCGATACCAATCCCAACAATATACTTTTGTTGGCGATACTCTTTATCGTCGTGGTGCCGATTATATTTTCTGACGTCGTTTAACACATGAAGAAGTTGAGAAGGCATTAAAGGAATTCCATTCTGGAGCATATGGTGGTCATATTTCTGGGTTTCACACTACCCAAAATATGCTACTTGCTAGCTATTTCTGGTCATCACTCTTTAAAGATTGCATAATTGCGGTTATAAAATGTCACAATTATTAAAATTTTGATCAAAAGATGCATGCACCTCCTGCACCTCTTCACCAAATCATAGTTTTCAGTCCATTTGAATAATGGGGCATTTATTTTGTTACATGTAATCCTCACTCAGTCAGGGGGCATGGGTATATTATTCTCGCAGTCGATTATTTTACCAAATGGGTCGAGGCGATGCCTACATTCAAGAAAGACGGTGAAACTGCAACTATTTTCATATTTAATCATGTGATTACTAGATTCAGCGTACCCCAAACTATCATTATGAACCATGGTAGCCACTTTCGAAAGTTCACGATGACTAAACTTTCTGCTCAGCTCGGCATATTCCATGACAATTATAAACCTTATTATCCACATGAAAATGGCCAAGTTGAAGCTGTAAACAAAGTTTTGACCAATATGATCAAGCAAATTGTCAGCATTCATAAAACTAACTGACATACCATGCTTTTTTCAGCCTTGTGGTCATACCGTACTTGTGCAAAAACATCCACTGATTTTACTCCCTTCCAACTCATTTACGGTTTTAAAGCCATTTTACCAATTGAATGTGAAATTTCATCATTAAAACCAACCATTGAGTTATTATGAACTACCTCTACATAGGAAGAGTTTTTTTATACTTAGCACAGATAGATGAAACTCTTTGCAATGCTGCACTGGCTAGCGAGGCTCATAAAAAATGTGTTAAGGCTCAATAAGATCGAAACCTTAATCCTTGTGTCTATTCAGAAGGATACCTAGTCTTAGTTTACGACCAAGCACATGATAAGCTAGGCGCTGGTAAGTTTGAACCTATGTGGCCTGGCCCTTAAATTATTAAGAGTGTACTTGCAAAAGGGGAATATGAATTAGTTGATTATGACAATGTATCTTTATGAGAGGCCAGAAATGGTCTCTATTTGAAAATATATTATGTGTGATTTATCTTGTGGAGTTCTTTCTTGTACATTGATGGGCCTCTAAATTAGACATAAAATAAGGCCCATCTAACATTTCTTAAGCCCATCTACCTTCCTTATGCACATGAATATATATATTAAATCTCTCCTTCTGCACTTAATAATGTTTTCTTATGCTTCAATATTTTCTTAGGAAGGTTTAAAGGTAATTGCATATTTGTGCCTAATATTGGTTATTTTTGTAGAGTATTGTGAGAATATTTGGAAGATTAGGCAGATTTGAAGAAGGAGATGATTTAGGGACTTGCTCCCTTCCATTGGAAGATCAATATTGGAGAATAAATGAGCACAATATCAGGAAATTAGGGAGAAATATTGGAGAGATTCAAGGGGGTTTTCCACCCTCCTTAACTCTCAAAGGCAACCAAAGTATCCTCATGATATCCCCTCCAACAATTCAAATTCCAGAGGTAGCCAAGTGACTCAAGACCAAGTGCACTCAAGCCATACTTCACTTGGAGTCAAGTGGACTCATTACCTATTTTTTAGGGAGCTATTGGTAGCTGCCCTTGAGGATAAATAAAGTTAATCAAGAGCTAATTAGGGTCGATTCTATTCCATTCCGGTCTGGCCATTCGATTCTGGTCCATTTGATACAGTCCATTCCATTCCATCCCATGCCATCCATTTTCCATTCTATTAGAATTTTGCTGTTTAAGACCTTCGAGATGTAATAAGGTGAATTTTCATAGATCTAGTTCCAGAGAGATGGGCTCGTGGATTAGGGCCCAATCCATGTGCCTCAGCTTCTCTGCCCATTACCATTCTTTCCTTTCTGTAATTTAGCTAGTTTGTTTCGGTCCATTAGTTATTTTTTGTTTCTGTCATTTAGTTAATCTTGTTTTTGATAGTTTCAAGCTGTTGTTTCGAATTTCTACTGTAGGTTTTCATTTGTTTAATAGAATGGAGGATAAAAGCCTAAAATTTGTGGATCTAGACTTCCCTTCTCATCTCTGTCAATAGAGATCGAGGCGGGTAGGTTTTCCCATAGGCCAAAAAAATTGATTAATGTTCACTATTTTTATCATGCATTCTTTTCTGTTTTCTCATCCATGAATCCACATGTTTGTTTATCGGAAGAAGTATTAAAGTTTCAGAGAAATTCGCCCTCGCCTTCCCGCTTAATTTTCCATCTCTAATGTTACGCTTCTATCCCCTTCTATTTTCACTTATTTGCAGCTTACACACCCTTTTTATTCCCAAAAACACTTCAAAACAGCTAAGTCTGCCTTTTATTCCTTCGTTTTCATGTTCTGCGGCTATCACAACCATTTTAACACAAAACGCTTGACAAACCATAAAAGTTTAACCTCAACCCTTTTCTTCTTGGTTCTCCTGCTACCGTACATTGCAATCACACTTCACAACATTTACCCTTTTCTTTCAAGACTTACCGCTCTGATCCGCCGATTGCGATATTGCGATTGCGCTCCACCGTCGGTCCCACCACCATGTCACTCGTCGTATTTCACATCGTTTAATTGGTTTTTGTTAACACTTACCACTTACAACAACTGATTGCGATATTGCGATATCACGTATCGCACTTCAAAACATTTACCACATCGCAAATCGAACTTCGCTCCCGCTTCTCCGCCATCGCACTTTTAAAAACATTTTTCTCCAAAGCCATTTCTGTGATATAATAAGGTTTTATAAGGTTTAACCCCGCTCTTTCCACTTCTAAGCCTCGTTTCATGCGTTAAACCCTCCATTAGCCTCTTTAGCCCTTTTTCCTCCAAACTGCAAGCACTCTTCTTCAAATTATAATTAGGTCATGAATAACTGGATAGATATGAGCATGATAGATAGAGTAGTGTGTGTTTAACTGATTGGCCAAGTTAAGTGTGGTATAAATTAGTTTCCTTTCTACAATTTAAATTAGTTTCATTTCTGCCATTTCCTTTTTGCAAATTGAATTAGTTTCATTTTTGTCATTTCCTTTCTGCAATTTATTTTAGTTTCATTGAAGTGTGACATACTTCACTGGGAACCCCTAGAAGTAGCACCCTTTTGTAGAGTGGAAGAGGATGACATGAACATAATTCATCTGCTGTGTATATAGCACTGTCACCTCCAAGTTTGTACAAACCCCGGGTTGATAAAGTAAATTAGGGCAACCCCTAGGAGTTGCAACACTCTTGGTGCAATACCAGGGCTCACCACTTTTTGGCGCCGTTGCCGGGGAGGTGTCTAGTAGATGCTTTGATTTTGTTTTTAGCATTATTTTCTGATTTCCTTTCTTTTCATGCCATTTCAGAAATATTGAAAAAAATACAAAAATATCTTATTTTCATGCCTCATAGGAGTAGGGATACTCAGAATTAAAAAAAAAATGCTTCTCCAATACCAACCCCTCCACTTGACCACGTGGTGCAGTAAGAACCACATCACCATACACTTTTGAAGGTAGAAGAGATGGATGGATATGATGAAAATGAACAAGATCTTATTGGGTTTCCCATTCAAGATATGGACATCAGTGTACATATGAAGAAAATCCCTCCATCTTTCCTTCCCAACTTCCATGGTATGAGGATAGAGGATTCGGAAACATTTCTCTTTCAATTTAAGATACTTTGTAGGTCTTATGGCTACTTATCACACACTCAAAAAATGATATTTTTTCTTGCAACATTGAAGGATAGAGCTCTTAAATGGTTCATGAGTCTAGGTACTAATTCAATAAGATCATGGAATGATATGCAAAATATATTTCTAGAAAAATACAAAGATCGTGATCTTAGAGAAGAAATTTTTAGAATGAACCAAGAAAAAGATTAGAGCCTTGAGGCTCTAATAGAGAGGTTCATGTGTAATGTTAATAGGGAAAAAATTTCATCATTTAGGATTTGACACACTAAAAACTCTCTTACTAAGAACAGTTAGGGATGAGTGGATTGATCTCCTTAATCTCATGAGTAAAGGAGATGTATATCAATTGTCATTTGAAGAAATTTGTGAAACATGCAAGCACATATCAAGAGGAAGGGAAAGAGTAAGTAATTCAGAATCAACAGTGGTAAGGCAAGATGAACTTGGAAATTTTCTTGACAACTTTAAAACATAAATTCTTATAAATCCAAGTGAACAAGTAGAAATGTTAAGAATGCAAAATGAGAAAAAATAAGATGCCGATATTTTTGTTATCCATGCAGAATCATATGCTACTAAATTTTGTTCATTATTCCCCAGGTTTAAAGAAGTTTACTAGGAAGACAATGGAGCAAGGCAATCACCAAAGAAGCTATGTTATGTAGCTCCAAGGAGACCCTAGCATCCTAGTCAACTTGATATGATGCAAGGACCCACTTCACAATTTAAGGCTTATTCACATCCATCTCAAACTAATTGGGACACACTCCCTCCTTGGAAACCTTGGAAATATAAACCCCAAAACCAATATTGGCAACATGGTTGGCAAGGTCCTTATTGGGAAAATACTCAACATCCTCAATATCCTCCATACCCAACTCCATGCTATCCCTACCATCCACCTCCACGACAACCACAACCTTGACGACATCCATATCATATATACACCCCTACTCAACTACCTGTACCACCATTTCCAAACCCATACAATGAAGTATCTCAACTCACTTACAATGCTGAGTTACAACACTACCAAACATATCCTCTTGATCTAAATGGTATGCATCTTAGTTCAAGAAAGGTATTGTAAAGAAGAGATTTTCTTAATGTCACTGAAGGAAAACATCAAGAAGAAGAAGATCCAAATGAGGAGATCAAAAGATCGAGGGCCGCACTTGATGAAGAGAAGAAATCATAATAGGATGTTGATAAAGTTCCCTCATTTTTACCAGCATTTCCTCCATGTGTTCAAGTGTAATATCCCAAAATGGGGATGTAGCAATACATGAACACAATTCTGGAAATAGAAGTGATGAATCACCTCATAAAATATGAGAGGAACACATAGCCATCAAATGAATGTAACAACAACAAAAATGAGCTTCTCTACATCATCCCAAAGTAGGGAAAATGCAGCAATTAGACCATAAAAACATTATTCCCAGAAAATTACATTGTAACAAGGGGATATAACACTTTGATTCCTTAGAATATGTATATTGGCCCTTATATGTAAAAGGGGATCAGAAACAAATCCCTTTTATCAAGTTAAACAGATTTCTCGGCCTCAAATTGGCTTAAAATGCCCAAACCCCATGACTTAAGCTGTGCAGAATTTCCGAAGCACATGATAGCGCTATTCTGTGAGGGCTTCTACAAAATTATGGTATAAAATCATATATCTAGAGTTATATTGAACAATATGCTAAGAAAAATAGAGATATGACCTCCTTAATACATTATAGAGATAACCTGACAAGGGTTTCTTTGAAATAATGAGTACAAAGAGTAGATCTAAATATTTAGCTCTAAAATAATGTAGTATTACTGCAAAATTACATAAATATGGCTGAATGATACAATAGAGGGATGAGAATCCCTTATTCTAGCTTCTCGGGAGAAGGGTTGGCCCTTTCCCTAGGAAACTAGCTCAAAAACAAGGGCTTAAACCCTGCTACTGCAACTCTATTAAAAATGACGTAGTTCCTGCAAGGGACTGCGCTGTAGGAGATGAGGAATACTTTGGCCCAGTTCCAAGATGTGAAATGAGCCCAGAAATCCTCTTAGCTGATCTCTCAAGAGAAGGAAAGCTCCCTCTATTGAGAAACAAACCCGGAAGTGGTGTTATCAATCCTCCACTGCAACACCCTGCAACACAACGTTATACTGCTGCAGAAATAAAAATGTAGCTGAAGACTGATGCTTGGCCTGAAGCCTGGATGTGGAGAAATACAGTGCAATACTCTCCCAATAGGCCTCTCAAGGGAAGAGGTGGGATTCCCGCTCGGGAACACCCGGTGCTAAACAACACAGCAACCCTGCTAAACAACAAGAGGAATCAATAGTCTAAGCAGAACAATATCAAAATAATAATCTCAAACATAATCCAAAATGGCTGCCATATTATTCCTTAAGTAGAATGTGAGCTTTCATGTCCTTGGTCCCACTCAATTAGGTCATTTCCTTCATGAAGTCCACCTCCCTCCAAAACTGCGTTATTCTCTAATTAATCTCCACTCCTCCTTAACAACGTTGTTGACTTGGTCAAAGTTGATTGAATCAACATGATCCATACCCTGTTCACACATGGAGGAGCTTTATTTAGCTACTACAAATGTCTCCTTTCACACTTGAAGTGTTTTTATTTCTGCTCAAGAGACTTATGGGCCTCCTCACCCACTTATTAACCTACCTAATGATAAAAGAACTATAATATTACATTTAGCTTGAGGGCTAAATTTTTGGAATATTACAGTCCTCCCCTCCAAAATGTTGCTTGTCCTCAAGAAAATATATAAGGAGAGGAAAATTCTTCCCCTCCTTTTCTTGTGGCCTCCTCATCAATATTCCCCACCACTGCTCAAAATAGTCTGCAATAAATCTGCCCTCCAATGTTTCCTCCCAAGTATGCAAAACCACATGGTTCACATCATAAAAAGGTGGAAGTTGTAAGGGGAAACATCATTGTTTTCCAATGGCCTCCTCAAGGTAGGAGTGATGACAAACATGGGGAATCTCATTCCCAATGAGTGACTCCCACACCCATGCTATCATCCAAATGAAATGAGCCATTCTAGGTAGCTCATCAAAGAGATCCTAAACCCCTGGTTCATACAATGTGTTGGGGCTGCATGGAGAGATTGGATCCTCCCAGCCAAGTGGTTTATCTCTCCATTTATGGTAAGTATGGGGCTGTTTCTAATATTGGGATGAAATTCATGGCCTCCAAGAATGGACCAAGCTACCACACCAAACAAATAAGCCATGAAGTACCTCCTCCAAAAACTCACACTCTCCAGATGGCTCTTCCCACATGGATAAAAGATATGTAGTTTGGAAATCATGGGCTGCCCATTGCTTCTCCTGAAACATGCATCATGTAAAGTAGGGAGGATCATAATCCCAATGGGAATATCCAACTCATCTATCACTCTCTAAAAAAATCTCCCTATGAACATAAGAATATCAACAATACATGGAAGCAAAAACCAATGAAAACAAGTTGTCATATGACAACCAGAGAGTGGATCATAGTTCCACACATGGAACCAGCGCAATGCATTCCTTTACTACATCAAAAAAAGTAATAACAAGTGCTCTCCCAACCACTTTTTTGCTGCCACAATCATTCTATAAGATAGAAACATGAAAGTGCAATGTGGTGCCAATGGTGCACACCAAAAATCATGTGGCTTCGCCCACAAACCACCAATAAAATAGCCAATCTCAATGCTGCAAGTGGCTTTAAGTACATCATAATATAATATGAAATAAGGGATAATCCTCCTTGTTACAACATGCTGCTCATATAAAGTAAAGAAGTACAAAACATAATGTGAAATTATACCTTCTCCACCATGTACTTGGGACCTTGAGCTGGAATGGCTCAACCGGAAATTCTCCCTCACCTCCAAAGAGTAGGGAAGTGGCTATGCCATCCTCTCTATCACCATTCGGGCTATGCATCTCTCCATATGTTGAAATATATCATGCTGGATGCCCTCCCAAATGAACTCCTCTGCCAAAGAAAGATATGCATCAAAGTGCATGGAAAGGAAGTCCTCATGTGCTACATGTAGCAGCTTCTCCTTGAGCTCAAAAGCTCTAGTCAAGAAGACTCTAACATAAGAATAGATGACCACATCATCCACGATATATCTATCATCTCCATCTGGGTCATCAAGAATCATGCAAGCACCAAGATCCTTGGAGTACTCTACCAAGAGTTGAGACCTCCGATATGGATCAATCCTCCTAAGAGACAGCGCTGAAGATCTAAAATGTGAAGCTCCCCACATGGTGCTATCTTCTCCTTTGACATCCCCCATGCCAAAGTCATCCTCCAAAATGCTTCCATGCTCATCATGTAGCTGCTCATGCTCAAATAGAAGTAGTGATCTTTGGAAGTTGGCCTCCCATGAGAAGCTCTCATCCAGAAAGAATCTCCCAATCTTGGCCAATGTAAGCATGAGTGGCCTCCATCTACTCCAGTGTGTTGAGGATTCCTTCCTCAAAGTAAGTACCCTCTGTTTCTCCAAATCCATGGAGCAGCTCCCTTGCACCATAAAGGTGCCATCCTCCATCACTGCAACAACTTCTGTCAGCGCAGTATATGTAGTGAGAGTGGGTAATGCTGAAAATGGGAGAATGTATCCCTCGTCCTAGAGACTATCCCAAACTCTCTGCGCTGTACTAAACTCCTCCAAAGCCTTCACCTCTCTAGAATCTAAGAGGGGTGAACCAAATGGCAAGATGTCTCTTACCAACTCCAGATCTGGTGGCCTCCCAGGTGGAATGCCTCCATGTAATGAGACATCAATGTCAAGAGTAGACTGTACATATGGTTGGGAAACTTTGCCCTTGCCCTCACAGCGCAAATCAATCTGCCTCTTCTTTGCCCTAGCTCTCTGAAATAGATAGGGGTGTGTGCTCGTCATCAAGTGATGTTGACCTTCCTCCCCACCTTCTCCTTTCATTTGTAGTATCTCACAATAAAGCTGCTCATTGATTGTGCTTTTTCCTCCATATGTGAGATCTTGGGGGACCTCTTGCAATGACACAAGAATTCCTCCTGTTGGAGTATGTGCTCCTCCTTCCTCTACATGAGGGAATAGATATGCTCTATATGTGACAACGCTGTTGCCCCCATCCTTCTCTTGCTCTTCAATATGAATGGGAGTCACCTGCTCCATAAGAGGATCCTCTTTTGAAAAAGGAACCTGCATGCCCTCTTGTCCAAAGATATGAGACATAGATATTGCCTCTAGCAAGGTGTTATGAAAGATGTGAGATTTTCCAATATTTTTCTGAAGTGGATTTGAGTTTTTAGGTTCTTCCAACCCATGCACAAGTTTTGATTGTTTTGATTTGTTTGGTTCTACCAAGAGTGTTTTAGAATGTTTTCCATCAAACCTCTCCACTAATCTCTTAGTGAACCTTGCGTAAGAATAAATATTGGCATTTTTTAATGAAAATGACTCAAATATCCACCAAGCATAGCCCTTACCTTCAAAGTGCAGTGCTGCAACTTTGATGGCTTCATCTTCAGAAACTTGGTGCTGCTGCAAATAGGTGTATAGCTCCTCCACCCAAGCTTTGGCTGAATATGTTAGTGATCCATCAAAGGTAGATAGAGAAAATATATCCATGTCATGCTGCTTGCTCCTCTCCACCTTAATCTTGCAAAACTCCTGGAAAGTGATATGATCTCTAAACTTCTCAGTTTGAGATTCATACTCCTGCAGAAAATCACTAAGAGTTTACCTCTTAGGCATCCCTCCTTCTTTCATCTCTCCCCTTTAATCTCTCTCATGATAGATCTAGACATTTGATTGCGCTGTGAATAATAGGGTGTAGCTGCATGCTCACACCTATCATGTGCAAATCTAGATTTGGCTCTAGATCCAAACTCCTCTGGAGATTCCATCTCCCTTCTCATTTTCTTGAGATCTTCTTTAATGCTCTACATAGATTTAGGAATAAGCTTTGAGAGCCTCTCCTCCTTCCTTCCTCCACATAATGGATTCTTCTTTTTTTTGTACATCATATCTTATCCTTCTTCTTTTAATAGCATAATGGCTGAGATCCACAGGCAGAGCCAAGATTATGCACTGATACCACTGTAGTATCCCAAAATGGGGATGCAACAATACATGAACACAATTATGGAAATAGTAGTGATGAATCACCTCATAAAATATGAGAGGAACACATAGCCATAAAATTAATGTAACAACAGCAAAAATGAACTCCTCTACATCATCCCAAAGTAGGGAAAATGCAGCAATTATACCATAAAAATGTTATTACTAGAAAATTACGCTATAACAAGGGGAAATAACACTTGGATTCCTTAGAATATGTATATTAGCCCTTATATATAAAAGGGGATCAGAAAAAAATCCCTTTTACTAAGTTAAACAGATCTCCCGGCCTCAAATTGGCTTAAAAATGCCCAAACCCCATGACTTAAGTTGTGCAGAATTTATAAAGAAAATTATAGCGTTATTATGTGAGGGTTTCTGAAAAATTATGGTAGAAAATCATATATATTGAGTTATATTTAACAATATGCTAAGAAAAATAGAGATTTGACCAACTTAATACATTATAGAGATAACCCGGCAAGGGTTTCTTTGAAAGAATGAGTACAAAGAGTAGATATGAATTTTCAGATTTGAGATAACACAGTATTAATACAAAATTACATACATATGGCTGAATGATACAATAGAGGGATGATAATCCCTTCTTCTAGCTTTTCGGGAGAAGGGTTGGCCCTTTCCCTAGGAAACTAGCTCAAAAACAAGGGCTTAAACCCTGCTACTGCAACTCTATTAAAAATGACGCAGTTCTTGCAAGGGACTATACTGTAGGAGATGAGGAATACTTTGGCTCAGTGCCAATATGTGAAATGAGCCCAGAAATACTCCTATCTGATCTCTCAAGAGAAGGAAAGCTCCCTCTACTGAGAAATAGACCCGGAAGTGGTGTTATCAATACTCTACTGCAACACCCTGCAACACAACATTATACTGCTGAAGAAATAACGCTGTAGCTAAAGAATGATGCTTGGCTTCAAGCCTAGATGTGGAGCAATACAGTTCAATACTCTCCCAAGAGGCCTCTCAAGGGAAGAGGTGGGATTCCCGCTCAGGAACACCCGGTGCTAAACAACACAACAACCTTGCTAAACAACAAGAGGAAGCAATAGTCTAAGCAGACCAATATCAAAATAATAATCTCAAACATAATCCCAAATGGCTGCCATCCTCTTCCTTAAGTAGAATGTGAGCTTGCATGTCCTTGGTCCCACTCAATTAGGTCATTTCCTTCATGAAGTCCACCTCCCTCCAAAACTGCGTTATTCTCTAATTAATCTCCACTCCTCCTTAACATCATTGTTGACTTGGTCAAAGTTGACTGAATCAACATGATCCAAACCCTGTTCACACATGGAGGAGCTTTATTATCTACTACAAATGTCTCCTTTCACACTTGAAGTGTTTGTATTGCTGCCCAAGAGATTTATGGGCCTCCTCACCCACTTGTTCACCTACCTAGTGATTAAACAACTATAATATTCCATTTAGCTTGAGGGCTAAATTTTTGGAATATTACATCAAGAGAACAATCATCAAAAAGAGGAAGATTTGACTGCCATAATAGAAGAGGACATCCAAGGTGATCCAACTCAGCAAGTGAACCAGGGGCATCACAACTATATTGACATATGGTTCCAAACAGTTATTAAGTTGCAACAACACACTCTTCTCCGACAATACTTGATACAATCCCAGTCAAAGAAATTCATCTCTCATATTCAGGTACATGTCAAAGCATGTATTCCAAGTGTGCACATGATTTTATCTGTCATCTTGATGTGTACATGGCTCCATTGGAAGTATTCCTATACTTGAAAAAGGTTTTGCTTTTTTAAAGTAGAGTAGGAAAGTGAAAAAAAGAAAAAAAAAGAAAAAAGGGAAAGAATAAAATCTCAGGTGAAAAACTCTTTTGAGGCGTTTGAGATGGCCCATTGATTGAAAACCTCCATGAGGAGGTTATTGGGTTGGGAAAAAAAAGAGAAAAATAAAATATCCTAGGTGAAAACCTCCTTTGAGGCACCTAGGCAGACCTACTAGTGGAAAACCTCAAAGAGGCGGATAGTATGCCTTAAAATAAAAATAAAAATAAAAAAATTGCATTTCTCCATGTATCTCCCTTTAATGAATGAAGGTGCTCTCCAACCTTTGCAAGCTGTAAAACAACAAGTTGGCACAAAAAGAAAATTTGGTCAAAACCCTAGTTAAAGGTAATCAAACTTGGACTTCCTCCTCCCGTGCTCAGAAGCTCCAAAAGGACCTCAAGCAGATTATCACATGTAGCTTCAGAACCTCCGAAGACAGCTTCAAAAACCATATCAGCAGCTTCAATATCACCTGAAAAAATAAATAAATGGTAAGCCTCAGGTATGCAATCATCTAACCCTTTCTTTGAATATATTTTAGCTTAATAGAATGTTAAAAAGTGTGAGAAGGAAAGTTTTTTTTATATAGCAAAAATTAGTAGCAGAGCAACCTCAGCCTTATCTAGCAACTAGCCTCACTTTTTCCACCAAGAAAAGGAACATGAAAAAAGTAAAAAGGACTTGAGAAAGTGGGTAGTAAGCAGGTCATTGTAATAGAAGACAAGGAGTGCCAAGGGATAACCAAGGGTGAACTTAGCTTACAGAAAAAAGAACTATGAGTTTAATTTGCATGCAATAAAAAAAGAAATAAAAAGAAAAAAAAGAAAAGAGAGAACAAAAAAAGAAAAAAATCAAATAAAAGGTGGATCCACCACCTCTTGGCATGAAAAAAAAATATTTTCTTAAGGCATCTAAGGACCTCCATGAAGCACCTACAAGAAGAAATGCAAGAAGAATAGCAAGAAGATTAACAGGAGGAGCAACACATGGGCCAATAAATAGAAACTGAAATAAGCCAGCATGGACGAAAAACCATAAGGCAGGGGGGACGAATAGTTTTCTCAGAGGATGAGCAACACTTTCAGTAGGGGGATGATGATGGGCCTATAGATTACACATAAAATAAGGTCCATCTAACCTTTCTTAAGCCCATCTACCTTCCTTATGCACATGAATATATATATTAAATCTCTCCTTCTGCACTTAATAATTTTTTCTTATGCTTCAATATTTTATTAGGAAGGTTTAAAGGTAATTGCATATTTGTGCCTAATATTGGTTATTTTATTAGAATATTGTGAGAATATTTGGCAGATTATGCAGTTTTGGAGAAGGAGATGATTTAGGGACTTTCTCCCTCCCATTGGAAGATCAAGATTGGAGAATAAATGAGAAAAATATCAGGAAATTAGGGAGAAATATTGGAGAGATTCAAGGGGGTTTTCCACCCTCCTTAACTCTCAAAGGTAGCCAAAGGATCCCCATGAGATCCCCTCCAGCAATTCAAATTCCAGAGGCAGCCAAGCGACTCAAGACCAAGTGCACTCAAGCCATACTTCACTTGGAGTCAAGTGGATTCATTACCTATTTTTTAGGGAGCTGTTGTTAGCTGCCCTTGAGGATAAATAAAGCTAATCAAGAGATAATTAGGGCCGATTCTATTCCATTCCAGTCTTGCCATTCGATTCTGGTCCATTCGATACAGTCCATTCCATTCCATCCCATGCCATCCATTTTCCATTCTATTAGGCTTTTGTTGTTTAAGACCTTCGAGATGTAATAATATTTCATTTTAATGAAATGAGTATTCAGATGAATTTTTGTTGATCTACTTCTAGAGAGTTGGGCTCATGGATTAGGGCCCAATTCATGTGCCTCAGCTTCTCTGTCTATTACCATTCTTTCCTTTCTGTGATTTAGCTAGTTTGTTTCTGTCCATTAGTTTTTTTTTTTTTTCATTTAATTAATCTTTCTTCTGATAGTTTCAAGTTGCTATTTCAAATTGCTGCTGTAGGTTTTCATTTGCTTAATAGAACAGAGGATAAAACTCTAAAAGCTATGGATCTAGACTTCCATTCTCATCTCTTTCAATAGAGCTCGAGGGGGGTAGGCTTTCCCACAGACCAAAAAAATTGATTTCTGTTCACTGTTTTTATCACGCATTATTTTATGTTTTCCCATACATGAATCCGTAGGTTTGTTTGAAGGAAGTAGTATTAAATTTCCGGAGAAGTTCACCCTCGTCTTCCTGCTTCATTTTCCATATTTTTTGTTACGCTTCTATCCCCTTCTATTTCCACTTATTTGCAGCTGCCGCACCCTTTTTATTCCCAAACACACTTCAAAACGACTAAGTCTGCCTTCTATTCATTCATTTTCACGTTCTGCGGCTATCGCAACTATTTTAACGCAAAACACTTGACAAACCATTAAAGTTTATCCTCCGCCCTTTTCTTCTCGGTTCTCCCGCTACTGTCCATCGCAATCGCACTTCGCAACATTTACCTTTTTTTTTAAGACTTACCGCTCCGATCTGCCGATTGTGATATTGCGATCGTGCTCTGCTAGCGGTCCCACCGCCATGTCACTTGTCGCATTTCTCACTTCACACTGTTTAATTGGTTTTCATTAACACTTACCACTTCCAACGAATGATTGCGATATTGAAATATTGCGTATCGCACTTTGCAACATTTACCACATTGCAAATCGTAATGTTTACCCAGTCACACTTCGTGCTTCACAGATTTTACCTTTTCACAAATCACACTTCGCTCCCACTCCCGAACTGTACTCCCACTTCTCCACCATCGCACTTTTCAAATAATTCCACTCCAAAGCCATTTCTACGCTGTAATAAGGTTTTATAAGATTTAACCCCGCTCTTTCCACTTCTAAGCCTTGTTTGATGCGTTAAGCCCTCCATTAGCCTCTTTAGCACTTTTTCCTTCAAAATGCAAGCACACTTATTCAAATTAGAATTAGGTCATGAATAAATGCATAGATAGGAGCATGATAGATAGAGTAGGGTGTGTTTAGCCGATTGGAAAAGTTAAGTGTGGTCTAAATTAGTTTCCTTTCTGCAATTTAAATTAGTTTCATTTCTTCCATTTCTTTTCTGCAAATTGAATTAGTTTCATTTATCTCATTTCCTTTCTGCAATTTATTTTAGTTTCTTTGAAGTGTGACAGAATTCACTGAGAACCCCTAGAAGTAGCACCCTTTTGTAGAGCGGAAGAGGATGACATGAACATAATGAATCTGCTGTGTATATAGCACTATCACCTCCAAGTTTGTACGAACCCTGGGTTGATAAAGTAAAGTAGGGAAGCCCCTGGGAGTTGCAACATTCTTGGTGCAATATCAGGGCTCACCATAGATTACTTATAATTTTTATTAGTGTGTCGTAGATTAGTTATTTTTCTTATGAGTCTCTACTACTTTTCCTGCTTATCTTGATTACACTTGATTAGCATATTTCGACGTTCCCTCAAACTTACATTAGATTTTCTGATGACGCTTGTCGTAGTACTCATAATTTATCTTCCGCAACATGGGTCATCTATTCACCCACTGATGAGTTAGTTTATATTCATGGGATATGCTTTGGTCAAACAATGAACAACATAGTAGAATATCATGCAATCATCGAGTTATTATCTGATGCAATTACATTTGGCATTCAACGTTTGATTGTTAGGTTAGATTCACAACTCATTGTATTACATTTAAGCAATTTCTATATAGTTAGAAGTCCATCGATGTTAAGAATGTTTTTAAGGGTTCACCTCTTGGAAAGACAATTTTATTATATTGAATATCAGCACACTACAAGAAATTAAAACATTTTAGCTGATGGATTGGCCAATCAAGTGTTAAATATACATTTGCGACATTAAATTAAATCAAAACAATATTTCATCCATATTTAACAAGATAACCAGAAAATACAAAGAGTAGTCTACATTAGGTTAATAATAGTCTGTTAAAAGTGTGTCAAAAAATATACATCATCCAAGGACGTAGGATTCTGAAGCCTTTATTGTTTGAATATGTTGATATAAAAAAAATGTAGCCCTAGAATGACTATCAACTATCCATGGTGATGATCATGGTAGAAAACTATAGCACGTGCAACTCGACGCAACAATCGCTGGATCGACCCTAGAACCCCAACCACGTGCCTCTGGTACCGAAGTGGCAAGTCATCAGTTCCAGTCTCTGGAATGTCTATGGTAAGCCTTTTCAAGTTGTGCTCCAACTTAGTCAAGGCCTCTGTTGTGTTAGGTTGTGGTGGAGTAATTTATTTGGGATGGTCTCCTCATCGGTCAAACCGCTGTAGTCCTGCTAGTCAGACTGAACCTACATCTGTATTAACATTTTGAAAATTAGCAATGGATGATTAAAAAAAATCAAAATATAAAAAACACAAAAATTCAAAATGAGACATTGTTACCTGTGTCATCCTACTGCATCCCGACTGGGAGTGCCATATCTGGGTCACCCCTATAATCCATCCCTTCATATGGGAAGTCCTCTATCATGAAGATTTGACTTCTCAACTAAATGAAAAAATAAGGTTTATATCTCACAACTGGGCTACCATCACCACCTTGGCAAGCCAACAACGTAACCCACTACAACATGCAAGGATCTCTAGGTCCTATCGGATCCACAAAATGTTGCTGTGGAATCCTCTTGAGATAAAATGATATAAGGATGGCACCATAACCGAAATTATTCAACTTACCCTCCTTAGCTCTAGTTAGTTGTCCCTTCATGTTGACAACCACTCTCTCACACCAGTTAAAGACAATCCCCTCTGAACACTCGACTGCAGTCAGAATCTGGGCCTTTGTAGCCACGTGAGGAGCTACACTATCGCACAGTTTTGTAACTGTGAAAGCGATAATCTTCAAATCGAGCTGTCGAATAGTTTTGATATCTATCTGACCATATTTGAGATCTAAATTGGGAGCACAATATCTCCTAAGGTAGGATACAATAGATTCCCCACCCGGCCTCTCGCAAAACAAAGAAATATCACGTCCTCTACGTGAAAATCTAGTGAGAAATTAAATATTCTCTAAGTCAATAACAAGCTGGTGATTGCCAATAACAAAGCATTGTTCCTGGATATCCGAGGCCCTCACTAGCCAAGTCATTAGCTCCACTTGAGATTTCATCCCTCGAATGGACCAAAATTGATAGAGACCGCAATTTTTGAGATCCTTCAAGGTTTTCGAGCTATCCATGGCTTCCACATCATGTGTTTTGTGCTCTCGTTCTCTCCACTCTAGCATTATTGGTTAAAAATTCATGAAAATGACAAATTAGGGATACTAAAAACTTGAGGGAGAAATATTGATGATTTTTTGTGGTTGTATTTTTATATTCTAGAAAGCCCACGATGCTTGCGCAATATTTATTTACAAACAATGTGTTTTTGCATAGTTTTTTAGGTGAAAAACTGCGCAACCAATGTAACTTTGTGTCTAGGAAAATATCGGGGTGTGCTGCCTCGATGAGGGAAAACCACGCACCCTCGGGAGCGATTTATAAAACCATAAACCCCCCTTCCCCCCACCCCCCCAAAAAAATAAAAAATTCTAAAGCCTAAAAAATAAATTCAAATGGTTGAAATACAATATATGGAAGAGATCTATTACTTGGAAAAGACGGTTGTGATAAAAAATGATTCATTTTGAATATGAGTAATATTTTATCACTTTTTCGGACTCTAGAAAAACACGAAAAATAAAATTCTTGGGGTCATTTTTTAAGCCCTTTTCGAACTCCCTAAACATGACAAGATTGCCGAGTACTTGACTATTCAAACTTGTTAAAGTAAATGAACAGTCATTTTTTCAGTATAAGTTTATCCCTTTTACGAACTGAATTAGAAATTTTATGAAAAAGGACACTATGGAGTTTTCTTAAGTTTTTCTTTTGACTCCCTAAAACTGAAAGACACCAAGTTTCACTTTCTTCAGGCTCGTTAAAAATTTACGGTGAAAGAACTATATGAGTTTTCTTTTTTTTGTATTTTCAAACTCGTTAAATATTGAAAGAACATCGAGTTAGTCCTACACCGGACTCATAAAAATTAAACAGTGCAGGACCCGTTGATTACAACGGGACCGAACCACTCCTTCCTAGGGTTCATTAAAAATAATTTGGAGGAATCATCCGAAGGATGAGATTACATGAAAAGAAAATGTTATCCTCCTCAATATTGAAAAAAATAAAGAGGTACTTTCCAGTAATGGTGGGGGGAAATTGGGAAAAGGTATTCATCTTTGTATTCGTTTTAGAAGCAGCATGTCACTCTTAAACACTACACTCTGTCACACTTGTTTCTGGGTTGGGTAATACATTTATCTTAATATTAATCAAACCTCATTGAAAGTCTTTAACCGGTTTTGGGTATTATTGTTGAGTCAAATGTTGCCAAGTAAATTATCGTGTCCTTATGTGTTGAAGAGAAGTTCAACCTCAGTGCATATTCCTTTGCAAATATTAGCCTCTATTCGCATTGGCCATCCTTGAGTCAGTCCTTACAATTTTTTTTTCTTCAACTTGACATAAAAAGTTTCGTGTTGTGGGCCCTCCTGTGACAGGTCACTTCCTACCGACTTTAGATCATTATCTAGCAAGTTGATCCAGAAACCTTATTAGTACCTTGAAGTCTTCATGCCCTAATGGCAAGTTTCTCGCCTTCGACGATAGGTTTTCATCATTGAACTTAAATTTAGCGAATCTATTAGTGCTTGACTACAGATCATCTAATCACAATTCATATATTGTACTGAAGTACCTTGAGATCCATTGTCATTATTGGTGGTTTATCTTGCAATTATTAATGATTTTCATCATTGACCGGTAATCAAGTGGTTTCTACCATGTTCGACTTCAACACATTCAATCACATGGCTATATTCGTACTAATCGAGAGATGGAGATTAAGACCCTGGATCTAGTTTCATCCATCCAGGTTGCAAGGAGTTATGTATTCGTGTTTGAGTAGACAAATTCATAACATATGACTACGTCCATACTGTGTCTACTATTGATATGATTCTTGGCTATTTTTCTACTAGTACACTGAGTTAGTTTTACTTTGATTATATGAATTCCTACCTCAGTGATGATTATATATTTGCATTGTAATCCGTGAATGTTTGTTGAATGTTTCCAACCAGTGTCTCTCATCCAATCTTTGGTATGATAAAGCACTTCAATATTTTAATAAATTTCCATATTTCACACTTTAGGGGGCAATTTGTTACACACCATTTTGTCACCATGACACTTCACAGTTTAAATGAATCTATTTCCATCCATAATTTTGTTCCAGTATACTCCTTTGCAAGTCAAAAATTCATATTCCTTGACCAAATCATGAATTTTTGGTAAAATGGCTCTTTTACCTCTTAAAGATGACTTGTGCATTTTTCCTAGTCAATATTCGTGCATGCGTTGTTATTGCCATAAATCCCTGCGCAGTCCTATGCTATGTTTTCCATTAAAAACTACACAACTGACTCAAACTAAAGTAAAAATAAGAAGTAAGTTATAGAGGCATAGTTGGGTGCATATATCCCAACTAGAAGTCTTTGAGTCATATCAGTTCGAGTGAAACCCCTCTAAACATGGAGCTAATTCCCTTGGATCATGGAACCCTAATCCCGTCATTTATGGATCTCATCCATATTTTGTGGATCTGAAAGCTCCTCCATTTGTCCTATAAATTGAGCTAAGATTTCAGGGTTAGGAGGGTTCACTTATGGTAGTCTTATGCTTATAATTTTGGATTGGGAAGCTTGCCATCAAAGGAGGAAGATTAGAGGCATTTGGGAGGAACCTTCATGACATCAAGGCTTGGTTGTAAGGATTCTCTTTTATCCCTTAATAATACATTTGGATAATTTTTCTCATTGTATTGTTTTATTGGAATTGTGAATTTTTTGTGCTCATGTATTCATTAAAACAATTTCAATTCCTAATCTCCTTGATAATTAGGTTAAGCTGGTTTTATATTATTATACTGCATATGCCTTTCATTCTTTGTATGTTTATGTTTGCAAGCTTCTTCAAAGCATTCAGGAGCTACATCAGGACACAGTGTGGGATCTTCATCATTCATTTTATTAAAAAGGTCAGAGCATCATCCTCTTCCATTAGTTTTAATAATCGAAACAAAGTTAGCTTAGGGAAAGAGATATTCTTATGTCTTTTTGTTTCTAGTTCTCCTTTAGGATTTTAGGGAGATCACTCTTTTCCACAAGAGGGATTTATCCGTATAAAAAAATAGGATGGCTCAATCTCTACAAGATCAGTCATTAGATCCATGTAGCCAATGTACCAATCTGGTGATTTACTCTTCTTGTGCACATTTGAAGGAGCACCCACATTCTCCCTCGCATCCTACACAAGTCTCTTAGCTTCCCTGGTTCTTTTCTTGCCTTCTATCAATGGTTATGCTTGAGTGGCTGTCTCCACTATTTGCTCCTAAATTTGTGGCTGCTCCACAGCTTATTGAGGTTCCTCCTTTGGAGCTAAAATCTCCTCTTCTGGTGGGATCTAAATCTCCCTCTTAGGAGAGCACAACATCACTTTCTCCTCATCAAATTTTACATCCCTTCACATAAATGTCATTATGAGGGATGGAAAGTACACACAATAGTTGTGGGGAGTTCCTTCATAACCCATAAATACCCCCAATTATGTTTTCAGCTCTAGATTCTTCCTTAATTATTTGCATGAAATTCTACAAAGACTGCAAAACCCTGAAGTGCGACACATCTAGATTTATCCCTGAGAAAGCCTCTAGTGTAATCATGCCCAAAATTCAATGAGGTCTCAGGTTGTACAAATAGACTGTTGTGTTGCATGCCTTGGATCACAAGTGCAAAGGGTAGGCCTTGGTGATGAAACATCGGCCCCGCTGCTCCCACAATGATACGATTCTTTTTCTCAGCCACCACATTCTGATGTGGGTTGTGTGGTGTTGTCAACTCTCGTCGAATGTCTTCTTTTGAAAATTTTCTTTTAAATTAATTCAACATGTACTCACCTCCATTATAGGTCCTAAGAGCCTTCAAATTCTTGTCAATTTATTTCTCAACTAGTGCCTTGAATTCTATGAACTTGGAGAATGTATTGTCTTTCTTTCGCATGAAGAAGATCCAACAATTTCATGAGAATTCATCAATAAAAAAAAACAAAATATTTGTGCATAGAAGTAAAGGGTGTCGAGAAAGGTCCGTAGACATAAGCGTGGATCATTTTTAGGACTACATGTGCTTTGCTATCACGATCATGGAATGTGGATTTTTGTAATACCCCAAAGTACATCCTTTGCATACATCCTGTTGCTCAAGTTCTCCTTTGGGGAGGCATGAGGTTATCTATTGCATGATCTTCAGGGCTCCACGATGCAAGTGGCCAAGTCTTCTATGCCAAAGTTCACCGAAATTGCAACTCTGCACCTTCTCCACCTTCATTCTTAATGCAATATAATCCTCCACATATAGATTATATAGGTTCTTCACACGAATGCTGATATGCTTCACCTGCCCCATGGCTATGTCTCAGGAGTGCCTTTCCTTTACTTAAGATCACATCTTAACCATGGTATTCTAAAACTGCAACATATATAAGATTTTTATTTAGGCCCTGAATGAACATGGAATACTTGAGCCTAAGGGGGGAGCCTGACTCCGTCTAAAATGTGACTATACCAACCCTGGTCTCACTATACCTTTCGTCGTCCCCCATCTTGAAGTGCATTTGGAAATTTTTTTCTTCCTAGTCAATGAAAATTTTTCTACACCCTGTCATGTGGAACGATGCACCCAATTCCAAGTACCACATGCTCCTCATCACTATGTTAGCCATGCATGCAATGAGGGTAAAGACAAGTATGAACTATGAAGCCAAAAATTCACCTGTTTCTCCTGCTGAGGTCTTCTTGCTTTCCCTTTTATGTGAAATTTTCGTGGCATAATTCCCAAATTCATGACAATGGAAGCATTTAATTTTTGACAAATATTTATTCCTCCCCCCTTGACTGGATTATAGTTTGGATTGAGGTTTCTTCCCTTTTGCCTTCTTTTCTTTTCCAACCAACGAAAATTTTTCTTCATCCTCTCCCTTGGATGAAGTCTTGTCTCTGATATTTCACCTTATTACCTCCCGTAACAAATTAGACCTTAAGCGTTCCCAATTTGGTAGTTTCCCCCTGCCATTCAATGAATCTTGAGAGTATGCCAAGTCTTGGGAATACCCAAAAGGGCTTACATAGGGACATTAACATCGAACCCATCAAGTTCATCACGACATTGTGTGAACCTGCTCAGAAACTACGAAATTGTGTCACAATTCTTCATCTTAATACTTCTAAGTTTATCCTTGAGCGCCAGCTTCATGTGGTCACTATTATTCTCGAAAAATTCTGTCAGTGCTTTCCACATCGTGAACACAGGTTCTTTTCTTTGGATATTTGAGACAATGTGATATCATTCTCCCTCCAAGATTATTCTCCTCGCCTTGGCTACATCTTTCTTCCACTGAGCATGATTATGGGCATCAAATTGTGGTGGTTGTGTAGCATCTATCTTGATGTAATTCTAGAAATCCATTTTCAACCAATACCACCTCCATGAAATCCTTCCATGCAACAAAATTAGAGGTGCCTTCCAAGGCATAATCTAGCCTTAGTCCACTGAAGGGCATCTTCTCAGCTTTGAATAAATCTTGGAAAACTGATCTTCAAATTCGAACCTCCTGAGAAACAACTTCAAAGTTCTTGCTCTAATGTGAATCATGCTCTGATACCTTGTAGAAATTATGTTGTATATTTGCAAATATTTATAAAGTTTTAATCAAAATTACAATACACAAACCTACTCTACTACTCTGCAAAAATTGATTCACAATTTAGAACAAAAATTTCAGACATGCAATAAGAAATCACACAAATGCAACAAGTATTTTCCTTTGGGGAAAGCAATCTGATAAAAACCCTAATGACTATTTGCATTAATCAAATGAATATATATGTATTACAATTTATTTTCTCAACTGAGCACAACCTGCAAGTGCATAACCTATTTCCCTGCTCACTAAGAATATATGACCCAAACTTAGTCAATATATGCCTCTTCTTGAGCTCCTATTACCTTGCGCTGTTCCTTGAGGAATTAGGCCCTATTATTTAGTAAATTCCTTGATTTTAATTGTGAAATTCCTTAGGTTTATCATCTGACTGCATGAAACACCTATACACTCAAGACTAGTCAACAAATGATGTTACACTACCTTGGAATCTCCACCAAGCCCGGGGAACTAAAATTCTCTACATACACTAGCTATTTTGGGCTGATTGGTCAGTTAACTAGATGATCAGTGAGTTTGATTGAAGTCCCACTGCACAAATTGACGCTCCACTTGATCCTCCAACAGTTGGAACTAGTTTAACTGAAAACAAACTCATATAATTGACCTTGAATGCTACAGGTTAGCAATCACACATGCTTAATTGAAATTTAACTCCAACTTAAATTTAGTGATTAAACTGGGTGAAAAAATACATGTCACACAAGTTAACATCATCCAAGTTGTTTGTTGATGTGGAAATTCAAATTTTCTCAATTTAATCAAGGAAAAAAGAAATTGAGAATTTCTTGCTGCATTTTTTCAACAACCTCCATGAACTCAAACTTGTGAATTCCAAAAGAAACTTTCTTCCTTCAATTGTAACTACAACTGTTACTCTAACTTCCATCTTCTAATAAGAAATGAAAACGAATTTCTTTGAAAACCTGATCTTGCCAAAAATTTCCAATAGTAGAGGTCCTTATTGTCTTTAATATTGGGTTTTTTTTCAACTTCTTCATCTTTTGTTGCATGTGCTTCATGTCTTTCCTTCATTTTGTGTCTCTAATATCTTTTGAGTTTGAGCTCTTAGGAAAATCTCTTTTTATGTGTCTAAATTCATGACAACCAAAAAACATCACTTTGGACATATCCTTGTTTCCGTGAGACTTGTTGTTGTATTTGTGATGAGATCCAAATCTTCCTAATTTCCTAAAATTCCTCTTTGATTTGGTCGCAAATGCTTGATAATTTTCATTATGGGGTTAATTATCATCTTTTTCATTCAACCTTGTTTCTTCTAGAACAAATAGCCCAAATTTCCTCAAAAGATGGAGTATTTTTTATTGCATATATTCCAGTAGCAAAACCTATTCCAAGCTAGATGTAGAGAATTGAGTATGGAAGTAACTAATTTAGAATCAAATATGAATTCTCCAAGTCCTTAAAGTTGATCCTTTGTTTTTGATATCTTCACAAAGTATGAGGCCGAAACTTTTTCTTTAGACATTCTAGTTCCATAAAATTGATTCCTAAGAGATATCTTTTGACCGATAATATTAACAAAGTATAGTTTTACCAATTTTCCATAGAATTATTTGGATGTGGATAGATATGAAACAAAAGAGATAACTATTGAATTTACATGACCTTGGGTTTAGGTTAGATTCTTAAATCAATGACACTACCAAACCAAGAATATCAACCATAAACTACTTTTCACAACGGAGATATAAAGCAGTAAATCACACATGCAAAAATATACACCATTTAAAAAAAATTTGTACAATAATGTAAATTGTTGACACCTAATCCTATGGATGGGTGTGCATATGTATTTTTGTATATTATTTATTATTAGGAAATAAGGAAGGCCAAGAGTCATTGGGAGATGAATCCCAATAGCCTCACCTCCCATCTATATAAGCATGTACATTATTCAGCTAATACACATTCTAGTTTTGAGGAGTTACCTCCTGGTTTGACATGGTATCAGAGCCAGCCCCACTATAGGCATTTCTGCCCTGTGGTGTAACTCCCTATCCTTTGCTCAGTCATATTTTTTAATAGTTTTCTGCTGCTCTTAATTGCTAGACTGTTATTCTGCATTTTTTTTCCTATTTATCACTGACATTTGCAGCTCCAGCTCCTGCAGCTCCTGAAGACTGCAGTCTCTGTCAATCTGCAAATTGCAGACTCTACCATTCTGCAGTCCTGCAACTCTGTCTTCTGCAGATTCAATTTCAAATTTTTTTTATGTAACGCCCTTTTGGACCTCCTTCATTCTCCATCGACCAAGCGCTCCATTCACTCACGCCTCCCCTTCTCCATTCACCTACGCCCTCTCCCTCACTCTGCATACACCTCCTCTCCCTCACTGTTCTGCGCCCTCTCTCTCACTGTTCTATCCTCACTCATCTCCCTCACTGTTACATTACCCAACGCATATACTGCCCTTTCCATACAGCGCTCACGCAGCATTCAGTCGACCACATTGTATATATATACACCAGTGCCTGTCTGCATTTCACTCACTTGGTCATATTATAATTCCTCATGTGATACATTCCAGCGCTTTCATAGAACACTGTCGGCTCGCGAATTCCAAACGCCTTCATATATATTACAACGCTGTAAGCACGCCTCCATTTAAACGCTGTAAGCACGCCTTCATATATAACGCTGTCTCCTCCGTATGTAATACACGCTGTGTTTTATATGGAATATGCGTTGTATTTTATATTGTTTATCACACCATTTTTTATATACGACCTCCATACGCTATGTTGTCATGCCCTCCAGCGCTGGCTATAACACCCTTTGCATATAATACGCCCCTGCTATATTCAATACCACATCCCACGTAATATCAATACCGCCTTCCACCACTGTTGGCGCCCTTTGTAATACCACCTTACATATAACGCTGTCGACATACGTTCAATACACCGTCGTGTCATTCCCACGCATTACATGGTTTAAACTCTGTTGATATATATTGTATTGACATGTTTTAATACTATTAACGCAGTCATATGAAACACCCTCTGCATATCTATCGCTGGTTGTATTGTCATTGTTATTAAACGCTGTCATATGCGTTGTTTTATATTTCCGCCCCTCCCTTTTTAATACCACGCCCCTTCTTTTCAAATAATACCGCCACTCTTTTTCACATACCGCCATTTCATCATATTGCCATTCCACTTCTCTCATTCATATAATTCCCATTCCGTTTATATATCGTCCCCCCCCATCACCATTTCATATAATTCCTTTTATAATTCCCATTCCTTTTATATATTTCGCCCTTCCATTCCATATCATCTTTTCACATACAATTTTTTCCCCAAACAAAAAAAAAATACATTTTTTTTATGCAGAATCAGTTTATAGCAAAGAGTCTTTTTTAAATTCAGTCTTCAGTAAAGAGTTTTTTGAGCAGATTTAGTTTCCAGAAAGAGTTTTTTTTTAAAACTCAGAATATTTTTCCAGCAAGTTTTTTTGTCCCCTCTAATTGAGCAGATTTCAAGAATTGAAAGTTTGTATAGCAGAAATTTTTCCTCTTCAGATTTTTTTTTTCCAGCAAAGTTTTGGTTTTTCTCTCCTCCTTCAAAAGAAGATGACAGTCCCTTCATCTTCTAAAGAGGCTGCCTACTTGGAACAGAGAGAAAAGAGACATGATTCAGGTCCATCCAAAGGAAGAGAAGACAGAAGACGAAGAAGAAACTTCAGAGAAAAGGGGGGCAGACAATCTAAGGCTCAGCAACAAACAAATCAAGACAGAGGTAAAACTGATGACAAAGACAAAGGTAAACCAGCTGAATCAGCTCATTCTGTTCTAGCACATTGTAACATTGGAGTAACTGAAAACCTATTTGATGTTTCATTTACTTCATGGAGAGATGATTGGTTGCTAGATTCAGGAGCAACATGTCACATGACATTTAGAAAAGATTTTTTTGAAGATTTCACTGACCAAGTTGATGGAGCAGTATATTTCGCAGATAAATCCAAACTCAAGCCATCAGGGCTTGGCACAGTCAGGCTTAAACTGCCTGGTCTTCCTGATCATATCCCACATGAGGTTCTATACCTCCCGGAGTTGAAGAGAAACTTGCTGTCCCTGATCGAAATCCGGCAGCAAGGACACTCAGTTCACTTGTTTGATGGCAAGGCAGAGGTCGCACGCATCGCATCACTCACTTGTCATGGGAGGAATAGAAGACAGTTCAGGAAAAGGTAGCCGAAAGGTTCATCCTCGAAGAATGCTCAAAACTTTGCATTCCGCCTATTTCATGATGAAGGTACATTCCCATCAAGTCTTTTATGGCATGCTAGATTTGGACACTTAAACTATGAAAGCCTTCGTTTGTTGAAGAAAAATGGTGTTAATGGACTGCCTACAATTCCTAGAAAACCTAAGGAATATGATGCTTGTATTCTAGGAAAGCATAGCAAACAGCCATTTCATGATTCACACTCCAGAGCACATAGAAAACTTGAGCTTGTTCATTCAGATTTATGTGGCCCTATGCCTATTGCTTCTGCAAATGGAAATAAATACATGATGACATTTATCGATGACTACACCAGAATGTGTTGGATTTACTTACTGAAGAATAAGTCCGATGCTTTTCAAACTTTCAAGAATTTTCATACATGGATTGAAAATGATGCACAAACACATATTGGCTCTCTACGTACTGATAATGGAAAAGAATACACCTCAAACGAATTTGAAAATTATCTTCGTCAACATGGAATCAAACATCAAACCACTGTGCCATATAATCCACAACAGAACGGTGTAGATGAAAGAATGAACAGAACCATCTTAAATATGGTCCGCTCCATGTTATTTTTCAAGAATGTAAAATTGATGTTTTGGGCTGATGCAGTTCTATGTGCTGTTTAGATAAAGAATAGGTGTCCTTCAAGTTCAATTAGAAACAAAACTCCTTTTGAAATGTGGCATGGCCACATTCCTTCGGTAAAGCATTTCAGGGTCTTTGGGTCCACCTGTTATGCCTTGATACCCAAGGGTCAAAGGAAAAAACTTGGTGCTAGAAGCAGAAAATGTATCTTCTTGGGGTACTCCAATACCTCCAAAGGATATTGTTTCTATGATGAAACAAATAAGAAGTTTGTGATAGCAAGAGATGTCATATTTCTTGAATCTTCCAAGAGTGACAAGGTTGTTGAGCGGCAACTTGATCGCCTGGATAGATTCACACATGCAAAGTCTTTCCAAGAATTTGATAATGTGATTCCACACCTTGAAGGGGGGATTCCGATATTGAATCAAACTGTGGAATCATTTCATGAACCACACTCTCCCCCACATGAAGAAACAACCACAGATGACACATTGGATGATGTGATTGACAGAATTGGGAGATTGAATCTTGAATCAATCCCAACTCAGTCAAGTGACCAGCCTGGGCCATCTCAGAAAGGTCCTCCCAAATGGCTGACAAAGACACTGGAGGATGTTCATCCTGATGAGGTTGGAAAAACAGGAACAAGAAGTTCCACTCAAGAAATCGAAGGTGATGTAGATAATTCTGATTCCCCTGTTGATATGGATATTGCTTATAACTGTGAAATGAGTTTGTCTATAGATCATGAACCAACTTCCTTCAAAGAAGCCGCTTCTCATGATGAATGGAAAGAAGCGATGCAGAAGGAGTATGATGCCTTGATAAAGAATGGCACTTGGAAGTTGGTTGATCCACCTTTGGGAACGAAACCAATTGGCTGTAAGTGGGTCTACAAGAACAAGTACAAAGCAGACGGCTCACTTGACAAGCACAAGGCCAGGCTTGTGGCAAAAGGATTCGCACAGAAAGAAGGAGTCGATTATGAAGAAACTTTTGCTCCCACAGCAAAATGGACCACCATCCGGACTCTCTTTGCCTTAGCAGCTCAGAGTGGATGGAAAGTCCATCGGATGGATGTAAAAACAACCTTCTTGAATGGAGATCTAAAGGAGAAAGTTTATATGTCCCAGCCAGAAGGATTCGTGATAAAGGGTCAAGAACACAAAGTTTGCAAACTTGTAAAATCCTTGTATGGCCTCAAGCAAGCACCACGAGCCTGGTATGAGAAATTGACCGAGAATCTTCTGAAACTTGACTTCAAACATTTTGATCTTGATGATGCAACTTTGTTTGTTAAGAAATTTGGAAAAACAGTTGTATATCTTGTGGTATATGTAGATGATCTTTTGATAACAGGAAACAATGAGAGCTATATTGCATCCATGAAGAAAGAGTTGAAGAAAGGTTTTGAAATGACTGATTTGGGCCATGTTCATTACTATTTGGGTATTGAAGTAATTCAACATCCTAAATTCATATTTCTTTCTCAGAAGAAGTACATTGGAGATCTCTTGAACAAATTTGGCATGGATGACTGTAAACCCTTAAGCACTCCAATGGAACAAAACTTGAAGCTCACATCTATTGAAGGGAAGGAATTTGAGGATGCAACTAAGTATAGACAGCTTGTAGGAAGTCTTATCTACCTGACCACCACCAGACCTGACATTTCATTTGTCGTTGGAATCCTCTCAAGGTTCATGCAAAAACCTTGTGAAGGACATTGTTCTGCTGCAAAAAGAGTGCTAAGGTACTTGAAGGGGACTCAAGACTTTGGACTCAAATATACACAGGTAGGCAACTTCAGCTTGATCGGATACTCTGATTCAGACTTTGATGGCGACAAAGAAATAGGGGTGTCTACTACAGGTTACACCATGAGTCTTGGATCAGGAGCTGTCTCATGGAGATCACGCAAACAGTCAGTTCCAGCAGATTCCACGACCGAGGCTAAATATGTGGCAGCAGCTGAAGCAACAAAGGAAATTGTGTGGCTCCGGAAAATCCCGGAAGATTTGCAGATGAAACAAATGTATTCCACACCACTCATGATCGACAACACTTCTGCAATAAAGTTGGCCAAGAACCCAAAGTTCCATGATCGAACAAAGCACATTAATACAAAATACCATCTAATTCGACATCATGTTCAGGCCAAAACCATCCATCTACATCATTGTTCCACAAATGAGAAAACTGTTGATATCTTCACCAAAGCACTTGGAAGAGAAAAGTTTGACAGTCAGCATCGATGCTTGGACTCACCAACATCCCTTCGGATTAAAGGGGGGAATGTTGACACCTAATCCTAGGACAAGGTGCATACATTTTTTTATATTATTTATTATTAGGAAATAAGGAAGGCCAAGAGTCATTGGGAGATGAATCCCAATAGCCTCACCTCCCATCTATATAAGCATGTACATTCTTCAGCTAATACACATTCTAGTTTTGAGGAGTTACCTCCTGGTTTGACATAAATCACCAATATTCATTATATGAAACCAATTCTGAATAATACATTAGTTTATGGTATACAAAATTCAATGAAAAAATCGATGTCGTATCTCATCCTGTCGGTCCTTTGATTTTGTACTGCTCACTAGTAGTGCCATATTCCATCAAGGAACCTGCACATCGAGACTCTCGGAGGGCTGCCACCTAACACTCTTACATTTCCATATGTATAGTGTACATGGGCTGATCTAATCTACTCTCCGGGCTAGCCAATTCCCGAGCTCAAAACTGCCAAGGTAGAAACAAATTTCGTCCATTAAAGTGTTGCACTTTGGTACCAAACTTCACCCAACCTTCACCTGCTCTTCGTCACGTCAAGATAACTTGTCTAGGGCTACTTTGGGTAGAAAACATGCTGCCCTCCAACAGAACAATGGTACCCAATCCAATCACTAAAATATATGCACCTAAGGAGGCTCTCGATCAAATAATCAAGCCTCCAACTTGGCTCCCACAAGTTGCAAATTCATGAACCAAACACGGTCAAACACTTTGACCCAACACACCTCCACTTGGGTTCCAAGCCCATAAGATGCCCTTGTAGAGCTTTTTCCTCCAAACCCTGAACCTTGGGGCTTGGAGTACCTCCCAAGCTACACAAATCAACGCTCCCTCTTAGCGAGGGAGGAACCTCCATGACTAGGAAGTACTTTATCATCATTATCACTGCTTGCAACAATTTCCCAACTCCTGGCACTTACAATCACAACAATCCATGTACGGTTAACTAGGCCCTTCTCGTAAGTGTCGCTGTCAAATGAAGCATGTTTCTTCTTCTTCTTCTCCTATAATTATTTCCAATATCGCCGTGATTCTTTCTGGGTATATAAGGAATCACCCTTGCTTCCCACCAACCACACACTCTTCTTGGGTTGCAAAGTCTCCCTCTGAATATGCAAGCTCCCTCTAGAACTTAACTCCCTCTGAGTCTTTGGAACCTAGATCTTATTCTCCGGAAAGTGTATCTTCTTTTAGGGAATCTGTACCTTCTCCTCTATAGCCTGCACCTACACCTACACCTACTCATTCTTCTTCGGAACCTGTACCTTCTCCACCTGCTTCTTTCCGTGATCCACAAGCTTACCCATCAAATTGTAGACACCATTCTCTTTAACTCTGAGTACAATCCCATTAAAATTATACCCTCTGGCTTAAGTCTTGCCTTCCAATAATGGAACAAGACCTAAAACCCCTTTCTATCCATCATCGAGAAAAAAATAACACTATATCCGAGTCCTGCTACAAATGATACATCCTAGACCCACATCATACGTCCTGTCTCCATCTTGAATGACACAAATCTTGATCCTTGGATCTCCAACTAACTCTTGTCTCCCAACACCATGTGCAAATTTGAGTCCCATTCAACTAGAGTCTCAAAAACCTATTGCGACCCTATCATATGCTTCGTTGCACCACTATCCATGTACCATCCATCCTCCTTGATAGTACCCTGTGAAAAATGAGAAATCATAGAAAATTCCTCTATTTCAAATCTCCTGGAGAGATCATCCATCTCAGCTAAAGTGGAAAAAATGGTGACCTGCTTCCCTTTCCTCTTTTATCATATCCCCTCTTTATCAAACATCTCGATGAAAAATTACCCATCTCGCCACAATTGATACACTTGACTTTACTCAAGTCCTTCTTTGGCTTACCCTTCACTCTGCTGCAAGTGCCACATCCTCATATATCTTCCTCGATGGATGAATATACTTGTCTCACAAATATCCCTGAATGAAGTCGTACCATAGTCTATTATAGTATGGAAAGTTATCCTTGGAAACGATTCCTTTGATGAAGGGATTCCATTCCTCGGTGAACCATTTCAAGAAAATCCTTACCATCTCTGCATCTGAAACTTTGACATCGATGAAAAAAATCACATCTCGAACCTGAGACAACCTCACTAGATATGAAGTCATTCATTCACCCTTTATCATCTTGGTGTACTTCAAATTATCCTCCAATACCAATACCGAATTCTTGTTCTTATTGTGGAACAACTTTTGAAGAGCCATCCACATCTCATGTGCATTTGTCTTCCTAGAAAAATGAGGTATTAAGTAATCCTTCACACCATCAAGGATGATAAAACTCACCTTCGTATCCAATTATTCCCATATATCCAAATCCTTAGGGCCGGTTGGCTTCATGATCTCTTTCTTGATAAAATATCAGATCTTATTGACCTGCAAGACCAAATTGATCCTTTCCTTCCAAGGACTATAATTGGAAAATCCCTCCAACCTATCCTCATACTAGAGACCTGCCTACAACTTTGAAATTGTAGTGATCCCTTCACTTAAAATGTGACCAACTCCCTCTCATGTTGTACTTAGCTGTGCACAACTCTGATTTACTTACTTCCAAAGTAGCTCAGAAACTCTCTGATACCATGTTGAATTTCTATGACCTTGGGTATTGGTTAGATTCTTAAATAACTAACGCTACCAAACCAAGAATCTCAACCATAAACTAATTTTCATAGTGGAAATATAAGGCAGTAAATCACAAGCACAAATATACACAACTTTTAAACAAATTGTACAATAATGTACCATCACCAATATTTGTTATATTAAACCAATTCTAAATAATACAACAGACTATGTTATACAAGATACAATGAAAAACTCTGTGTCATATCTCATCCTGCCGGTCCTTCGCTTCTGTACGGGTCACCAGTAGTGCCTTAGTCCATCAAGGCACCTACACATAGAGACTCCAGGAGGTCTACCACATAAAATTGTTTCATTTCCATCTGTAGAGTGTGCATGGGATAATCCAATCTACTCTCTGGGCTGGCATATTCTCAAGCTCCAAACTGTTAGGCTAGCAACAAATTTCATCCATCAAAGTGTTGCAATTTTACACCAAACTTAATCCAACCTGCAACTGCTCTTCGTCACATCAATATATCTCATCTAGGGATACTTTGAGTAGCCAACATCCTTCCCTCTAATAGACCAATGGCACCCAATCCAATCAATACAAATCTGCACCCACAGAGGCTCTCGATCACCCAATCAAGCCACCAACTTGGCTCACAGGTTGAAAAGTCACGATACAAACATGGTAAAACACTTTGACCCAAAACACCTCCACAAAACCTATTTCCCTCTTGTTGTCACTACACCTCTACTTAGGACACACAATGCTGCCCTCCACCCTACACAAAGTTAGCAAGTATGGCTTTCTAAGGATGTGGTCCTCCAAGGATAGGCTCCTCCAAACCTACGTTATCCCAATCTAGGCTTATGCACTCAACGTTGCCCTTAAAAAAAACATAACTACTAGATATGGCCTGTGACCTAGAAAAATAGCTGCTGTAGGAGCTCAGACTCCTCCAAAACACCCAAACAACCCCTTCAAACAACACTATTTTGTCACTTAGAGTTGCAGCCTTTAGTAGCCAACACTCTCAATAAATAAAAACCCTTAAACAACAAAAAAATAGCCTCCAACAAGCTCCATTGTCTCCTACAATAGCTCGGCCTTCACCAAAGGCCCTCTACACTGCTCCTCAACCTCCTCACTTATTACTCCTTGACCTCCTAATCTAGCTGCGACTGTCTCTAAATTTAGAGCTAAATTGGAGATGTATTTCCCACACTTGGAAGCTCAAACAATAGTTATCACCCTATTTTTATAAACATAATGAGGGCTTTAAAGAATTATTGAAGAAACACACCTATTGGAATTATTTACATCAAGCCTACATTACTTTTCAACCAATAATTAACATGTCAACTTCAAAAATTTATTTCTCTAACGAAAACTCAGAATCAAATTATTCTCATTGCATTGGAATCATATCACCGAGCACTATCATCCTCATCCATCACATGTCAATTTCTCATCACGTTTTTGGCCCAAAAATTGATGGGTGCAAAACCCCACACTTGGGTTCCAAGCCCACAAGCTTCCCAATTTGTCCTCCAAACCTTGAACCCTAGGGCTTGGAGTACCTCCCAAGATACAAAAATCAACAGTAACATGATAATTGATAGACTCAAAAATAATCCTTTGAGCTGTTATCTACCCTTTATTGTATTTGGTTACTTATTGAGCATTACTTTTGTCTGGCGTTGGAGCTTTTCCCTGAACAAATTGCATAACTTCATTTTCCTGGACAATTAGATTAATTCTCTTCTTCCTAGATTTGTAATTATAAGCTTCATCAAGATTGTTTCTTTCCTTGCAAATAGATGTCATTTTTCTAGGAGGATTAGACATAGAGAATAATAGAATACTTACTTGTCAAAGAAGGAGATGCCTGTTATAAGAGTGTTTTCAAGAATGTTGATGAATGAGTGAAAATTTGATGATATTTCTAAGATATTTTGAGAGACATAGTTCCTATGAGGACTTATTCAATAATAATATATTTAAGCACTCTTTGTAACCCTCCCTCCCACATTTACCCAAATCCACAAGCTCGCTAGGTTATAAACGAGATGAGAGTTACTGTGCGAGACCCGATTTCCAAGATGCACTCATGGAAAATGGGGTCCACATGTCCAGAACTAACTACAAACCACCAAAGAAACATGATCACATTTCTATAAACCTAATTTGACCCAACCCTATTTCATTTTAGACTCATTTCCTTAAATTAAATATGAATTTTTATTTTTGGTAGTTTTTCGAGTTCTAAATTTCTGAGGCTATTTTGAGGGCCTAAACGACATTTTCAAGGAAATAGTGAGACAAGAAAAATAAAAGAGTATTTCACTAGTTTTTTTTTTGGCTCGTCGTGGATATCTTTGAAACAAGGTATTATGATAGTCAAACGGAGATTGTATGAAAAATTTATGACCCTGTGAAGTTGGAGATCCAAATTACTCATTTATACAAACACTTTGTGTACATAATACCTGTAGGTTATAAATATATATATGTTAATTAATTCAATAATCTCACCATAGAATCACTGAGAAGTCCCTATGCCCTCTCCACATAGCTGCAACACCACTTATTTGTACATACATTCATTAACCAACCAATAGCTAAGCAATTCATGACAGCAACCATTGAAGATACACATCATATGAACAACATATAACAAGAAAAAACCAATATAAAAACCATGGAAACCCAACCATTATATCAGCAACATAATTCCAACAATTATACAAGAATCATCATAGAAGAATTACTCTTACTAACACATGAGAATTCCAACCAAGTAAGGGACTTGCATGTACCACCTGACCATAGATTGGGATGAACAAAATCTCTTTTTTAGCCAATCAACCATGTACCATATTCCAAGCATGAATGTGGGATCTAATGGAATACACAAAAAAAACCAAACTAGGGCTTCTAGAGGCCAAACCACCTCAACCCTCAACCAATGATTCCACCTCACGATCGACATCACTAACATCAACCAGATCGGTCTCTACCCAAGTTGTCTAGCGCTCCGGAGCATTTGTTTCAACCTGAATCCAGGACAAGTAAATAAACCCACACTTGCCACAAGGCTCCAAAGAAATTTTCCAACCAAAGCTTTTGGACTAGTAACTCAACCCACCAAGGGCTCCGGAGCGTTTGTCCAATCAATGTTTCCAATACTAGTAACTCAACCCAATTTGTTCTAGGGATTCCTGAGTGTTTTTCCAACCAACGCTCTATGAAACAATAACTCAACCCAAAACCATAAGGAACAAGAGCACCAATAAGAAAAAAAGAAGGAAAACCCACAACACCAAGGCTATTTAGGAAATGGAAAGGTTAGGAAAAACCACTGTCAGTCGATGAAATCCTCCATGCACATGAAAAATCATAACCAAATAACCACATGAATATACGATGCATTCCAAAACTAGCAAGTAAATCATACACACAACTCGGTACCTGCAAAACAATCCAACTATAGATGCCGATCCCACTGTCCCCTTGTGATTTCATTCTTTTCTGTGCCTTCCAATGTGCTCCAATAATGCTCCAAGAAAATATAAGTGTGTGTGTGAGAGAGAGAGAGAGAGAGAGAGAGATAGAGAGAGAGAGAGATAGAGAGAGAGAGATGAGAGAGAGAGAAATCGAAGGTAAATCTGATAAAAAGATATGGACTGATGCTCAAAAGCATTTTTATCATTGAGGCCTCTATTTTCTTCATTTTCCATTATTTTCATAAATAAAATGCCAATTAATGCCACTTTTCCTTCCAAAGCCTTTGCCATTGCCTTTGCCAATTTCCTTAGCCATTAATTTATCACCAGTGATCCCCATCACTATGTTTTTCCAACATTTAGCTTGGAATATGTGTCCCATGACCTTGGTCTTATTTTTCCTTTATTACCTTTATTACATGGATTTTTAACCAAGGTTGTTACACTCTTTCTTTAGAGAGATGACTACTGCAATAATGTATTCAAATATGCAAACAAGTAATGATCTTCAAACTACCTTCCCTTCACTTTAGCTTTGAAACCATGTTGAAAAACCAAGTGCTAGAAGAAAATGATTAATTTCTCTTAACTTTACAATTAATTGTGAATGTTTGTTGGCTTCTTATTAATTATATTATGTTCTCTTCATCAAGAAAATACCAAATGTACAAAACATGAAGATCAAAAAAGACAAAGGACACAAGAAGTTAGGCTCCAAGCCAGGGAAAAACCCCACAAGGGGGAAAAACCAAACAATCCTTCTTATAGAATCATATCAAAATGAGATATCCAAGACCTAAGACCAAGACCAATACTGTCACAATGATCCCAAGTGAACCCTCCTCCAAGTCTCCTCCAAAAAAGTCAAGTCAACAAAAGTCAACATTGGTCAAATCTTTGAAATTTGGTCAAATCCTTGAAATTTTTAGACCAACGGTGGAGGATAAATTTGTTATGCAACTAGATCACAAAATAAAACAAAATATATATCAATGACTTGAAAATTATCCTCTTCGAGGGGGAAACCTCCTTTACATCATATAAATGAACAATTATTGGATGATACAAATGAAAATACCTCCTTGGTATATATAAGAGTCTAAGGGGTCACAATATAATCAAAGCCTACATAACAATAATAATGTAAGAGCACAAAAATAGCAATAGTGGGCTTCTATGGGGTACAACAATAATAATGCGGGGGCTACATGGTAACAACAATAACAATTGGGGGCTACACTAACAATAAAAATAAGGGGGCTACACTAATAATAACAATAAGGGGGCTACACTAGTATTATAGGGACCTAACATGCCCCTCTCCTTCAAAAACTGTTGTCTTCAATTCTTGAGTAGTTATGGATTCTTCTGCATAAAATTTTCATCCTCCCATGTGGAATCTTCAACGGTTAAGTTCTTCCCCTTAATGAGATACTATGAATTTGATCGATTTTGTAGCTGTCGGTTTCTTGTTTCCATGAATGCTTTAGGCTCCAATATGATTTTTTATTTCTTCATCAAGTTTTGGCAATATTGTTTGAATTGGGATATTGTCACTGACAACCTTCTTTAAGCATGAAACATGGAAAACTAGGTTTACTCATGAAGATGCAGACAACTCCAATTTGTATGCCATAGTACCAATGTTTTGCAACACTTTGTAAGGACCATAATAATTGGGGATAATTTATTATCATTCTTAGCTATATTGAGGGGAATTTGTTTGTATGGTTGTAGCCTTAAAAATACCTAGTCACCTACATAAAAAATTCTTTCATTACGATGCTGATCTACTTGTTGTTTCATTCGATTTTTTGGTATAGTGAGGTTATCCTTTAAGAGTTGGAGAAGTTGTTGTTGATGCTCGATGTGATCTTCCATTGCTTGAATCATAGAATGTTCTCTTAAATATTATGTGATAGACGGTGGATGATATCCATAAAGTGCCATAAATGGGGTCATTTTTGCTGCAATATGGAAGGAAGTGTTATACCACCATTCATCCAAAGGTAACCACTTGACCCATTGTGTTTTTTTATCAAATATAAAGCAATAGAGACATCATTCCAAAAATTTGTTCACTATCTTAGTTTTCTCGTTAGATTGAGGATGATAAGATGAGCTATGAGCTAATTGAGTACCAAGTCAAGAAAATAAATTTTCCCAAAAATTTCCAGTGAAAATGGGATCTCTGTCACTTACAATAATCTTTGGGTTTCCATGTAGCTTTTTAATTGTTTCCATAAATGCAGTAGCAATTGTATTGTTTTTAAAAGGATGGGATAATGCACAAAAGTGTGCATACTTGGTAATTCTATAAATTACCACCATGATGACACTCTTTCCATCAGACTTGGGTAAAATTGTGATAAAATCCACTTAGACCTCCTCCCAATGCTGACTTGGAAAGACTAAAGGTTGCAAAAAAATTAGGTTCTTAATTGTATCATATTTATTTTGTTAGCAAACCAAACATTTTTCCAAAAACTTCTGAATATCATATTTAAGGCATCCCAAAAACATCCCTTCTTGACCTTGTGGTAAGTTTTTAAAAACCCTAAGTGACCTTCTATGGGAGAGGTGTGCAATTCCAAAATAATATTTTGTTTGAGTTCAGAATTCTTATAGAGATATAAGCGATCTTTGTGCCATAATGAGTCATTTTTCCAGATAAATGTATCAGATGTACTGGGATCTTGCTGCAACTTCTGAATGAGTGTCCACACCTCTTTTTCATTCTTCCATTCATCCCTTTATTTAGTTATACAATCATGTTGGATAGTAGAAATGACATAGAGCAATGCTTCCACATCCCCATCCTTTTGAGAGTGCATCTACAAAAACATTTTTCTTCCCTTTTTTGTATATGATTTCAAAGTCATAACCCAACATCTTTGTGACCCATTTTTGTTGCTCTTTTCAAGATAATATTTGTTCCAAAAATTATTTAAGACTATCATGATCTTTTTTTACCTTGAAGTGTCTTCCCATTAGGTAAGGTCGCCATTGCTTTAGTACATCTAGTATTTCCAACATTTCCTTCTCATAAATAGGTTTGTGTAAATTATTTCCCTTGAATAGATGACTTTCAAAATAAATGGGTCTTCTTCTTGCATTAAAAAAACACCAATTCCATTTCCTGAGCTATCACATTCCACAATAATGGTTTTTGTGAAGTCTGGTGTAGCTAATACTGGTGCTTGGCACATTGCCTCTTTAAGATGTTCAAAGGCCTTAATTGCTTCTAGAGTCCAAGAAAATGCATCTTTCTTCAGTAATGTTGTTAGAGGTGTTTTTAGTCTCCCATAATTCATAACAAACTTACGACAATACCCCGTCAGCTCGAGAAATATTTGAATATTCTTTAGGGTTGTGGGGATTTTCCATTCCTTAATGGATTTAATTTTGTTAGGGTCTAACTTAACACCCTCATGAGATACAATATGATCCAAATATTCCACCTCTTGTACTCCAAAGAAACATTTGGAGGTTTTTGCATATAATTGTTTCTCCTCCAATAGTGGGAGCGCCTTGTCAACATGTTGAACATGATCCTTCCAAGACTTGTTGTAGATAAGTATATCATCAAAAAATACTAACACAAATTTTCTAAGGGTGGGTTTAAAAATGGAATTCATGAAACCTTGAAATGTATAAGGTGAATTAGTAAGGCCAAAAGGCATGAACAAAAATTCATAGTGACCTTCATGAGTTATGAATGTTATTTTCAGAATGTCTTTTGTCTTCATTCTATTTTGAAGAGATCATAAACGAAGATCCATCTTGGTGAAGTAAATTTCTCCATGTAATTCATCCAACAATTCATCAATGATAGGAATGGGAAAATTATCTTTAATAGTGAGCTTGTTGAGCTCCCTATAATCTAGACACATACGCCTAATCCATCCTTCTTGTGCAGTAATACTATTGAAGCAAAGAAATAACTATGACAAGGTTGAATTATACCGACCTCTAGCATTTCTGCAACCATACGTTCAATTTCACTCTTTTTGGCATAGGGATATTTGTAAGCCCTGATGTTTGGAGGAACACTTCCTGTGTAGAAAATCCATGTAGATTCGAACTGCTAATTGTAATATGCTAAAACAATAGACTTGAATCTACTCTACCAATTGAGCAAACCAATTACGATCATGAAATCAAAAAGCATAAAAAAGAAAGAATTTCAATCACACATTACACAATGATTTCCTAGGGAAAGCCACAACTAAAAACCCCGCTATATGTATATTGCATTAGTCATAAAATATGAGAATATTGCAATGTATTTCTCCAACTTGAGAAACCTATGCACTATCTCTATCTGTATCACTGATTCCTAGACAAGCTTAAGCCAATACTTAACCAATTTTCTGCCTGCCTGGATCCCTATTTTCTTGCATTGTTTCCTTAGGTAATTAGCCCCTATTAATTAGGGAAATTCCCAATTGGAGTTTCAAAATATATCTAGAGCCTTCCTTTGAGTGCATGCACCACCTGTACAATTTGGATGATTATACAACTGATAATACACTACCCTTGAACTCCAATCTCAACTAGGTCGTTCTATGATATGACATGCATGAGATATTTATGGCTTACTTATCTGTTATCTGATTGATCACTGCATGGGGTTCAAGTTCAAGTTCCACACTTTTACCTCTCACTAGTTCCTCTATCAGTTGGAACTAGTTAAACTGACTTTAACTCAGATAAACTGAGTTAATTGATGACAACTCAAATTAAACTCAACCAAGGTTCTTATTTTGTATGAGCCACTCTACATGACTCAAGTTAGACCTTAAACTCTAATTAACTAAACCAACTAAGTCAAACTAACTTAGTTAACTCGTACAAGTTTTCATGTGATGTGGAATTACAATTTTATTCTAATTTAATTCAAGGTAAAATTAAATTAGAATCTTTCTTGGTGTCATTTTCAACACTCCCTCTCAGCAAGAAATGGATTTTCAAGCTTCTATGGTTGTTAATTGAAGAAATGAAATTCGGATTATCCACAGTATCAACAAAACTTGGTCGATGTTTCGAATGCAAATGGGGATCCATCTTCAGGACAGATTCTGAATGGGGATCCATTCACAATCTGTTGTGAAGATGGATCCCCATTGGGAATCGAAACATCGACCAAGTTTTGTTGATACTGTGGATAATTCAAATTACGTTTCTTCAAGAAAGAGATTATCTGATACCCCGATCCTACCTCTGTGGAACTCAAAATTTCCTCTTGACAATGCGTTCATCAAGATGTTTTCATCCCAGTCCTTTCTAGGAATGTAATCTAGCATCATGATTTGCCTCTGCACACAATCTCTGAGATGGTGATACCATATATTCATTAGAGAAATTTTGAGGTCTAAAATGGGCCTCCTAAGGAAAATGTACAACCAAGATAAAATTTATAAGGACCAATAGGATTCAAGATGATGATGTCAACCATGGGGGATGATTCACCATTTTTGGTGTTAAAAAGTAAAAATATTAAAAAATAATAAAATAATAAAACTACTTTTTCAACTTGTATTTTCAACTTATCTCCCTAAGGTTTTACTCAAATTTCGAGCGTGAGTACTCGTTGGATGCAAAATTAAATTCCTCATCCAAGGAGTACCTATTTTGCATACTTTTGATGGACCTTGCTACACGAAAAATGAGAAATACATGAAAAAGCGTGATTGCATTCACAATGTTTCACATTTTTCGTGTAGCAAGGTCCATCAAAAGTATGCAACATGGTTACTCCTTGGATGAGGAATCAAATTTTGCATCCAAAAAATGTTCCCGCTAGAAATTTGAGTAAACCCATAGGGAGATAAGTTGAAAAAGTAGTTTTTTTCTTTTTTCCCTCTAAAATCTGATGATGTAATCTAATCTTATTTTATTATTTCCACTGTTATTTTATAAGTTCCTTAGGAGGCCCATTTTAGACCTCAAAATTCCCCTAATGGATATGCTTGGACCTATCATGAAAAAATGGATTAACCAAGAGTTTGATGCAACTCTGTGTGTCATAGTAAATCACCGTAGGATCCATCTGTTGACCAAAAAACTCAATAAGGATCTTCCTCATCCATATAGCCTCACAAGTTTCTTGAATAACAGTCATGTACTCTGCTTCTGCTAAACTGAGTGCAACTAATCTCTGCTTCCTAGTGTACCATAAAACTGTAGCTGAACCAATACTGAAGATTCCACCTGATGTGCTCTTCTCGTCGGATGGACTCCCTACCCAATCTGCATTTGTGAAGCCTTGTATCTTCACTCCCTCTGTCCGTTTATACCAAAGACCAAACTGAGTGGTGTCTCTAAGGTATCTCAACACATGTTTGGTTGTCTTCCAATAGAGATTGGTTGGATTAACCATTGCTTAACTAAGCTAGTTAATCACATAACACATGTTCGATCGTGTGTTCACCAAATACATAAGTGAACCCACAAGCTACCTATAAATGGTAGCTTCTACCACTTCGCCTAAAGTAACATCTTCCTCCCTCCAATTCCATGTGATAGGAGCCTCTATGGGTTTGCTTCTCTCCATGTGAAACTTCTTCAGTATCTCGTTGGCATACTTACCCTGAGAGATGAACAATTCCCCATCTCTTTGCCAAATTTCCAAACCAAGGAAATAATTCAAGATTCTCACGTATTTCATCTCAAATTCTCTTGCAAAATCTTCTTTGCAATAATTTATCAGCTTCTCATCACCTTATAGAATTAAATCATTAACATAAAATATTATAATAAATAATATACCTTCAAACACAATATGGTAAAGGTTTTCATCTGCTTCACTTTTGGTGAAGCCCAACCTAGTGAAATAACTGTCGATCTTGATGTACCAAGCACATGGTGCTTGTTTTAGTCCATACAACACTTGCTTGAGTCCGCACAAAAGAAAATCTTCGTCGAAGGTCTCAAATCCTTCTGGATACTCTATGTAAACTTCTTCCTCAATCACTCCATTGAGGAAAGTTGTCTTTACATCCATCGGATGTATTTTCCATCCTATCTGCGCTCAAAGTGCAAGAATAGATTTGATTGAAGAGTACCGTTGTTAGAATGAATTCTTACCGCAAGTGTACGAAAAGAGATCACTTTAGCTGCACATGAAAAATAGTGCTAACAACAAAGATGGCTGTCTAACTTCTTAGATATGCAATAGACAGTCGAAACAAATGCAAAATAAACCCAAACCTATGCAAATAAATTAGTTAAACGACAAAAATGAAATAATAGTTTCTCCAAAATATCCAATGGACAAGACAAGAATTATAAAGATTTTTTTGTATTATATTAACATCTGGGAAGGGAACTAATACAACCCCCCTCAATGGGATGGGTTCTTGGCTGTCCTCAAACGCTTCAGCTTCAAACTTTCTCTCTCAATGGTGTAGAATACCCAAGAGTGTAGAACTCAACGGGAGCTCAATAAGAAAAAAGAAAAGAAAAGTAAATCAAAGTGCGACAATGATAAGAGGATAAAAGTCCGAACATGATAAATGGATCAAAGGTAAGAAGTGAATGGAAAGCCCTCCTAGTTATAGAAAAATATTGAGTTATCCTTGATAATGGTGCATAATAAAATATTATTAACCAAGATATAGATCTAACTTCTTGGAATATTTTATTATATTTTGTTGGAGGGAAAAGAAATTTAAATTGGTTAAATCCCTTTATTTAGAAACAATAAACAAATAAAATATTTATTTATCATTTCAAGGATAGGATCGAGGAATAATTTAACAAATAATGATTTATTTTATTATTCCTAAATGATTTATTCAAATTTAACAAGGAATATTAATTAAATAAAGATTTAATTAATTATTCCTAGAGAATAATAAGATAAATAATGATTTATCTAATTATTTCTCATTAATTGGGTTAAATATGACCAGGAATATTATTAAACAGAGGTTTAATTAATTATTCCTAGAGGAAAATCAAATAAGTAAGGATTTATTTAATTATTCCTCATGGGGTTTTCTATTTGGACGAAAATTAACTTAATAAACTATGGTTTATTAAATTATTTCTTAGAGAAAGCAATTTTACTATGGTAAAATTGGTCTTACATGGTCTATTTCGATCCATCTAATTATACATGGTTAGATGGAAAAAAATTGGTGTAACCACCATGCTACTGGAGCAAAGGTCTCCTCGTAAACTATTCACTCCTCCTGAGAGAATCCCTTAGTCACAAATTTGGCCTTGCGTTTCTCAACACTCCCATTTGTTGCTTGCTTCACCTTGTAGATCCACCTAATTCCTACAATTGACTTTTCCTCCAGTCTTGGGATAACTTCCGATGCACTGTTCCTGAGAATGGAGTCATACTCCTCTACCATGTCATCAACCCACACTATTTGCTTCACTGCTTCCTCGAATGATGATGGCTCAGTCTCTACACTCTTGCTCATAAGAGCCGTGTAGCCAGTGTACCAATCTAGGGACCTTCTCTGCCTATGCTGTGATGTGGGTTCTCCCACATTCTCTCTAGCATCATGCATCAAACTCTCTTCATACATGGTGCACTTCCTTCCATGTATGAATGTCTCTACATGAGTGGGTGCTTCCACTCTCTACTCCTCTGCTTGTGGCTGATCCACATCTTGAGGTTCTTCTTTTGGAGTTAAAATCTCCTCAACTGCATGCATCTGAAGCTCCCTCTCAAGGGAAATTCACACGGAATTCCCTTCATCCAATTTCACATTTCTATGAACCATTATTATCCAGTGAGATGGAAGGTGCACCCGATAGTTGTGAGGTGTATTAGTGTACCCCAAAAATATGCCCAGATCAGTTTTTGGTTCTAGATTTTCCTATGCATCCTTGGAAACGTGATAGTAAACTGATGAGCCAAAGATTCTAAAGTGCACCACATTTGGCTTCTTACTAGAAAAGGCTTCCTTTGGTGTACTCATCCTGAGGATCCAATGAGGACTCCTATTTTTCACATACACAACTGTGTTGCATGCTTCCACCCAAAAGTGAAACGATAGTCCTTGATCATGTAACATCGCCCGTGCATCTCCCACAATGCTTTTGTTCTTCCTTTTTGAAACCCCATTCTGTTATGGGTTATGGGGTGTTATCAATTCCTATCGAATGCCTTTTGATGCACAAAATTTCTTGAATTAATTTTACACATATTCTCCACCATTTCCACTCCTGAGAGACTTCACTTTCCTGCCTGTGTCTTTTTCAACAAGTGTTTTGAACTCACAAAATTTTGAGAACGTCTAGTCTTTCTTCTACATGAAAAATATCCAACACTTGCATGAAAAATCATCTACAAAAATCACATAATACCTGTGCTTTGCTGTGGAGGCTGTTGAGAATGATACACACACATCTGATTGAACTCTTTCAAGGATTGCTTGTGCTCAACTATCCTTATCATGAAAGGTGGCTTTGGTGTACTTCCTAATGTACACCCTTTTCATGTATCACACTACTCAAGTGCACCCTTGGGAAGTTCTGTAGAAATCTCCTGCATGATCTTCAAATATTTGTGGTGTAGATGTCCCAATATTATATGCCATAAATCACTGATGTCTTGACTTTGCACCTTCTCTTCTTTTGTGCTTAAGGAAACACAATATTATACATCCAATTTGTAGAGGTTCTTTACTCGAACCTTGATGTTCTTCTCTTGTCTCGTAGATTTGTGAAGAAGGAACACCTTTCCTTTCTAAACACCATGTCATAGCCATGGTCTTCCAACATAGCAACTGAAACTAAATTATTCTTGAAACTTGAAACATACATGACATATTTCAATGTGAGAGGAGAACGAGACTCCCTCTGAAAAGTAACAATACTGATGTCGGTCGCGCTATAAATTCCATCATCTCCCATCTCTATGTGCATATGAAGGTCCTTCTCCTCCACATTTTTGAAGAACTCTTTGTTTCCAGTCATATGGGATGAGGCTCCACTCTCCAGGTACCACTCACTGCCCATCACCGATGACACCATGCATGCGGTGAGGGTGAAATCCAACTCAAATTTCGAAGCAAGTGGTTCACCTACCACTCCTACTGATGGCTTATTTCCGGCCTTCTTGTGTGGAAACTTCGTGGCATAGTGTCCAAACTGGTGACAATGAAAACATTTAATCTTCAATAAGTCCTTCTTCTTGCCTTCTTGACTAGAATATGATTCGGAATGGGATGAATTCCCTTTCCCTTTATTTTCTTTTCTAGCCAAGGCAAAATTATCCTCATCATCATGCTTGGATGAGGATCAATCTCTAGTGTTCTACCGAATCTCTTCTTGCACCAAATTGGACCACAATCACTCCTACTATGGTAGCGTCTACCTCCCATTTACCGAATCTTGGTAGATGTGACAGCTATTGGGAAGGCCTAGAAGTGTTAGGCTCATTAGATCATCTTCAAAAACTATAACACCAACACTTCCAATCTCATCCCGACATTAGGTAAACTTGGTCAAGTACTTTGGTATTGTGTCACCATTTTCCATCTTGATCTTCCTGAGTTTGTCCTTCAGGAGCTTCCTATGATCACTGTTGTTTTGAAACAAATCCATTAAGGCCTTCCACATTACATATGGAGTTTCCTTTCCATGGAGGTTTGAGACGATATGATCTTGAACTCCTTCCAATATAATCCTTATGGCCTTTGCTACGGATTTTTTCCACTCTGCTAGGTCCTGTGCATCAGCTGGTTTCAGGATGTCTTTGTCAATTAACTCCTTCAATCCGTTGTCTTCCAAGACTACTTCCATCCAGTCTCCCCAAGAAATTTAATTTGAGCTACCCTCAAGGGCATACTCGAGCCTCAGACCATAGAACACCATCTTGATCCTACTGCTATTTATGAACAAGAAATATGCAAAACCTTTTCCTCCTGCAAGTACAAACTCATATTCTTCTCTTCTATAGTGATTTTAGCTATGATACCATATAGAAAATCCACATAGATTTAAACTGCTAATTGTAATATTCTAAAACAATAGACTTGAATCTACTCTACCAATTGCAGAAACTAATTACGATCGCAAAATCACAAAGCATAAAAGAGAAAGAATTTAAATCACACATTACACAATGATTTCCTAGGAAAAGTCACATCTAAAAGCCCTGCTATCTGTATATTGCATTAGTTAGGAAATATGAGAAAATTACATGTAACGTACACCTCCCCTCACATCTACCCAAGTAACCGTCCAATCGGGGTAAACCTGAGATGAGGGAAGTTAAGAGCAGACTCAACCTCCTTGGTGACTTTAAGGAAGTGGAATCGACGCAAGTAACCATAACACGAACTCCCTACACCTAATACAGGACCCCAAGAGACTATCATAGTCATCAAGCTGACTTTTCCTTGGGTCCTACTGAATTTTACTAAATAAAACCCCCAGAATCATCCTTGATATGGGCAAGGGTGCGTTTGGGAGGCTCTAGACGCTCCCACAACATAGCCATGCTTTTGTCTAGTGACTCATTTTCCCAGACTTGTGCCTGCGTCCACGAGATTTAAGGCACTTTTTAAGCCCAAAATCCTTGACACTACCCAAAACTTCTTGTATCTTTCAAGATTCATCAAACACATGACGACAATTCCAAATAACCAAAAAATGACTCTAGGACTAAGCCTGACCATCCCCAATCGGGACTGACATTCTATCAAACACTTGGCATGAATGAAATATATAGGTTTAAAATATAAGAAAAAGCATGAATGAATGAAAACTCTTATGAGACATTACAAGAAGGATCCTAAACCTCTTCCTTGAACATATATGACATCAATTAGTTCTTGCATCCAATATCTTAACAATTACAAGTAAATACATGAAATAACTATGACATGAATCAATCATTTAACCATGCTTATAACCAACATAAAACCATGGAAATAATAGTGATATAGAAGGAATTAAATCCACACATTAATAAGTAAAAAAGCAAGATAACTTAGCTTTCACTATATATAGGCAATAACCCACCAAGTTCGAGACTTCCATGTACCACCCGACTATAGACATGGCTAAGCCAAATTCTCTTTAGTCAGTCACCCTTGTGCCATATTCCAAGCATGAATGTGGGATCTTATGGGTAAAACTATCCAAAAACAATCAAAGGAACCTAGAGGTTAAACCACATCCACCCTCATGATACTGTGATCACACCAAAACCGGTGCTCCGATCACAAAATCGAACTGAGCTTGGAATGCCTTAAAAAATCCATCACTATTATTGAGGAATTTTCTATCTCTCTATCTCTCAGGATTTACCGCAATCCAATCCTGGATCACTAGGCCCTAAATCGAGACATCAACCTTAGGCTTTACCATGTATCCCACCAAAACCAGTAAAGGTATTCCTAAGCCTTTGGGAATTTTCATTGATACCACCTCCACCCCAGATTGATTAGAAAACTTTTGAGGTCTAAAATGGGCCTCCTAAGAAAAATGTACATCCAAAAGAAACTTTATAAGAACCAATAGGATTCAATATGATGATGTCAACCATGGGGGATGATTCACCATTTTGGGGTAAAAAAGTAAAAATATTAAAATATAATAAAATAATAAAACTGTTTTTTCAACTTATCTCCCTAAGTTTTTACTCAAATTTCAAGCGGGAGTACTCGTTAGATGAAAAATTTAATTCCTGACTCAAGGAGTATCCATGTTTCATACTTTCAATGGACCAGGACACAAAAATGAGGAATACATGAAAAAATGTGATTGCAATCACATTTTTTTTCATGTATTTCTAATTTTTTGTGTAGCAGGGTCCATTGAAAGTCTACAACATGAGTAATCCTTCGATGACGAATCAAATTTTGCATCCAACGAGTGTTCCCTCTCAAAATTTGAGTAAACTCATATGTATATAAGTTGAAAATACGAGTTGAAAAAGTATTTTTTTCTTTTTTTTTTCCCACTAAAATTTGATGATCTAATATAATATTATTTTATTATTTCCACTATTATTTTATAATTTCCTTAGAAGGACTATTTTAGAACTCAAAACTCCCCTAATTCTGAAATCCATTCGGTAATTCCAAAGCTCAAAACTGAGATCAAAATCCCAACACACCATGGCATCTGGAAAAAGGTAAGTCAAGGCTGAAAACCATTGTCAAAACCCAACAAAACCATGCCACCAACAACAAGAGAACCAAATACCAACATGTATAAGCCATGCATGTCCAAATGAGCTAGGAAATCACACGTGAAATATGTTACCTACATGTATTCCTGTTGAATCTGCTAGATCGTGCTCTTCCTTACTTGATCTTTTCTTTCCTTTCCTTCCCTTGTCCTTCCTTTGCTTGCTTTCCTCTTTCTTTCCTCAAAGTTGATTTTCTCCAAGCAAACTCTGAGTATCCAAGAGTATGAGAGAGAGAGAGAATACTGAGAGAGCTCCAAAACTGAACTGAAAAAGGGTGCCAACCGATCCTCAAAAGCCTTTTTATCAATGAGGCCTCTATATTCTTCATTTTCCATTATTTTCCTTCAATTTCCTCCTCACATGCAACATGTGACCTTTTACCTTCCTTTTCTCCTAATTTCCTTTATTTTCATAAATAAATGTGCCAAAATTACTTTTTTCCTCATTAATTTTTTAGCCATTTCCTTTGCCAATTTTACTTAGCCACAAAAACATATCCAATGATTCCTACTAGGATATATTTTCCCAACATTCAACTTGGAATAAGTGTTCCTTAACCTTGGTCTTATTTTTTCCTTTATTAACGTTTTATTACATGAAATTTTAGCCCGGGTCTGTTATAGAACCCTCCCCCTTGGGGAACACCGTCCTTGGTGTTAAACCACACATACACCTTAGAAAACCACTGAAAATAAAACATAGTGCTCATGGAGATTTATAACTTAGCTCGATGCAATATTTACAATGAATAACCTACTCAAAAGCAAAAACCATGATAACATGACCATATAATATCCATACCACTTATTGGAGATTTATAACTTAGCTCATGATGGTATTTAAATTCATATACATAAGTACATATATAAAACCATCACCAAAAAAATGCCAAACATATACCAAAAACCAAACGAAAACTGCTTTGCGTCAACCGGAAAATAATGAAGGATACATAGTACGCATCTGATTCGCCATCTCCCATGTACCTCCATCGGGCCCAAATTTCTTCCACTACACTTTAACCTACTCTATGGATTTGTTCTTGAGTATGAGATGCTTCTGCTACAATATGCACTGAGGTTCCAGCTGAAATTCTCCTTCTTGCTCCACCTGCAAAATAGATCAATCAATAACACGATCAACATCCTTTATATACATTTTAAGTAACGAAACATCAAAGACATCATGGAATTTCACTATTGAAGGCAGTGTAAGTCGATATTCCAGTGGTCTAATATTCTCAGGGATCTAAAAAGGCCTACAATATCGTGGTGCCGACTTGGCACATGATCCGATCCTCAAGGAGATCTTCTTGGGATTGATGTGCAAATATACATGCTCCCCAACCTGAAATTCCTCAAGTACCCTGTGCTGGTCTATGTAACTCTTATGTTGGTCCTGTAATGCCTTTAGATTCCTCTTTATAATCTTCATTTTATGCTCCATGTATTTCAACATGTCCGTTCCAATCAAGACCCTGTTAACTGGATCACTCCAGCTGATGGGAGTATTACAACTCCGCCCATATAATGCCTCGAAGGGAGTCATCCCAAACGACTCCTGATACTCTTTGTTGTATGAAAAATCAACTAATGGTAGATAATTTTCCCATTTATACCACTGATGCATCACATACATCCTCAACATGTCCTCCAAGATCCTGTTGACCCTCTCATCTGTCTGCATATGATAAGCCGTGCTGAAGCCCAACTCTATGCCCAAACTTGCAAACAACTCCTTATAAAACTTGGAAGTGAACTTTTCATCCCTGTATGACATAATATTCTTTGGAAAACCATGCAATCTGACTATGTCTCTAATGAACACCTGTGCTACATCACTAGTTGAATACGTAGTGTTCACTGGAATGAAGTGTGCAACCTTTGTCAACCTGTCAAAAACAACCATGATGGAATCATGTTGTCTCACTGTCCTGGGAAAACCTGTGATAAAGTCCATGGAAATTACCTCCTATTTCCATTCTATAATTGCAATAGGCTGTAGTAGTCCACCTAGATTCCTTCACTCTTCCTTTACTTGTTGAAATTCCAAAAACCTATCCACGAACTCTACTACATCCCTCCTCAAATTCGGCCAATAATAGAATCTATTTGTTGAAGTCAATATCTTATGATAGCTTGGGTGTTTTGAATATGGTTTCACATGAAACTCCCTCAATATCAATTTCTTGAGCTCGCTACTATCTGGCACATATATCTTGTCTATAAACATGACAAATCCATATGTTGTTAGACGATAGTCCACATCCTGTACACCTGTACCTATACCTATACCTGTACCTGTACTCTGCTGCAATATGTGCCTAAGCTCTATATACTCGAAATTCTACTGACCTTGCGAAAATATCACATCCTTTAAATCTGTCCCATAGGAGCTCATAGTTTCAATTTGATTTACCTGTATCCTCCTACTAAGAGCATCTGCAACCCTGCTCTCTTTACCTTTGATGTGATTTATCTCAAAATAAAACTCACCGATCTTAGCCAACCATCTAGCTTGCCTGGAATTTAGATTCAGTTGGTTAAACAAGTACCTCAACCCACTGTGATCACTCATCATTACAAATCTCCTGCCAAGAAGATAGTGCCTCCACATCTTCAATGCATGTATGATCACTACTAGCTCAATATCATTCGTTAGATAGTTTTTCTCATGCTCATTCAGTTTCCATGTATCATAGCATACCACCTATCGATCCTACATAAGGACTCCACTTAACCCTCTCTTTCAAGCATATGTACATATTTCTGGATCTACAATCTTTAACACTAGAGAATGTGTCAAAAACTTCTTAAGTTGTTCAAAACTGACCTCACACTCCCCTTTCCACTCAAAATTCTTACCTTTCCCCTGCAATGATCTAATCATATAAGAAATCAGTGAGAATTTCATGATTAACCTCCTATAATAACCTACTTATCCCATGAAGTATCCCACCTCAACTATATTTCTAGGAGCTTCCCATTCCATGATGGCTCTTACCTTTTTTGGATCCACTGCTATGCCCTCCTTGGAGACAACATGTCCCAAGTAATGTACCTCAGTATAAAAGAAACTACATTTGCTGATCTTAGCAAACAATTGATGGTTTCTCAACAATCTCAAAACTTCTTCCAAATGCTCGACATGTTATTATTCATTCTTAGAATATACCAGTATGTCATCGATGAATACAATAAAAAACCTTTCTAAGTAAGGACACAAAACACTATTCATCAAACACATAAATGAAGCTGGACCAATAGTCAAACTGAATGGAACTACAACAAACTCATAATCCCCATACCTGGTCTAGAAAGCTGTCTTGTAGATGTCCTCTTCTTTGATGTGTACCTGATGATATCCTGATCTCAAGTCGATCTTAGAGAACATTGTTCCTCCCTTCAGATGATAAAATAAATGATCGATCCTCGATAATGGGTACCTGTTCTTTATGGTCACTTTGTTCAACTATCTGTAATCAATGCACAATCTAAGTGTGCCATCCTTTTTCTTCACGAAAAACACTGGTGCACCCCAAAGTGATACACTTGGCCTAATGTATCCCTTATCAAGCATCTCTTTCAGATGCAACTTTAACTCTACCAACTCGAGTGTACTTATCCTGTAAGGTTCCTTTGATGTTGGTGCTGCCCCTAGTACCAACTTAATAGAAAATTATACTTCCCCATGAGGTGGAAACTCTGAATTATCTTATGGAAACACATCCTAAAACTACTGTAGAAATATATACTTGCTAAAAATATCTACATCCTCCACTTCCTTACCTTTGTCACTAGAGATATGTATTGCAAATAACATGCACCCTTTCTTGTGACTACACTTGGCCTGCAGAACTGTCACCATCCTAATTGATGTGGATTTATTCTTTCCCTGTAAGACTCTTGGTTCCCCATTGTCATCCAAACACTCAATGTCCTTGTCATAATAATCCACCTTGGTCCTCTGAAAATATAACCAATCCATACCCAATAACATACAGTATGATCCTAATGGAAGTATGTTCAAGTGCGGTACTGTAGGAATACCATTTAACTCAAATTCACAAGCTCTTACCCAATGGTGAACTCTTTTATTTGTACGTATAGCCAACTGCACTAGCCAAGATTATGCATGCATTTATTTTCTCAAACCACACTTATACACTAGGTCAGGATTAATATAACTATAATTAGATCCAGGATCAATCAAAATAGAAACAAGTTGATCACAAATCTTACCATCCATCTCAATGATAGATGCCTAATGGTATGCCTGCGTATTTTCCACAATTACATAAATCTGAGGAATGTTATGCCCAACATCCCCAAATATCTGCGCCTCCTTCGCACTATATATTTGGGGTCCACCACCCAGATACTATGGCTAGTCCCTCTTACGATGATCCTTGCCACATATCCAACACTGCAACGGTGCCGTACCATCACCTCTAGCCTACTGCTCTCTAGGTCCCTTCCCAGTTGTATTGAACTTCTTGTAAGGAACCACATTTTCTTTTTCACCTGTATCTTGTGGTCTTTCCCTCTTTGGTGGCCATCTTCCTTTATATTTCTCATTTCCTTTCAAATCAAGCTTAGGCTCAACTTTGTGTTTTGACTGCTCATAACTATGCTTCAACTTTTGAATGGCCTCCTCCAATGATCTAGGATCTTCTCACTCAATTTGATACATTTAGGCTACTAGAAACCCACTGATGAATCTCTGAACCTTTACCTTCTCCTTCCTGAGGTAAGGCACATATCTCAACAACTCCATTGAACCTGCTAGTATACTCATCATCTGTCATGGAACCCATCTGCAGCCCATAAAAATACTTAGCTCTAGCATAATAATACCTCTACGACAGATAATTCTTCCAAAATAGCCTCTCAAACTCACTCCAAGTCAGTTCCTCTTCATAAATACCCTCAAATTTCTTCACATATTCCCACCAAATGTTTGATTTACCTTTGAGACTCAATGTGGTTATTCTGGCTTTCATGTTTTCTGAATAGTCATGCAACCTAAAGAATTTCCACATACCAAGCAACCATGCCTCTGCATCCTCTGATTTCTTCATATCTCCTACAAATGTAGGTGGATTTACTTTATTAAACTCATCTAGAAAATATCCCCTGTCACTCATCTTGTAAGGATGATAACGATGATGATCATAATGCCTATCAAAACTAGAACTACAATAATACCTGTGTCTGTCTGGAGTATCCAAGAATATGCCATCTCTAATTGTGTCATCTCTTTCCAACCTATAAACACCAGGATACCTAATACCATATGCCCCAATAGTTCCATCCTCCTATCCATAACTGATCCAAAGTGGCCCCTGTCACTGCAAATATAAAAAACTCTGAAGAATTTCCGTATTTACTTCTGCTTGTTTTTCTTGTGCCTGTATGACTCTATCATTTTCCACCTTACAACTCCTTATATCTTCCTTCAAACCTCTTAGTTTATCTTCTAAATGATATGAGTGCCCAACACCATGTTTCTCATCGGATTCGTAGGGAGATTCTTTGTAGTCTACCATCTTTCTAACCATCTTTGATTTCTTCCTGCAAGGCATCTCATGTAAGCTTAAACCAAATCACAATAAACCAACATAGATTAGCATAATGCAGGGAGGATATATCATTTTAAAGATCAACCAATCATCGTAATACATGTATAAACACAATCATAACATCATATAAACTTGTAACACATGGTATACCAACACATAAACAACATTTTACTTAGATTCCAGTCCTCAATTCACGACCACATCAGCTACACACCATGCCCTCATGCATGACAACCTCAACCATACCAATGTATGCTTAACAACATGTAAACACCTGACATGTATAACCAGTCATATGCTCATGAAATGTTTTTTACAATGATGCCATTAGCCCTTCCATGGTGAAACCGCTGCCACCATAACCAACACCACACAGATGCAACAAGTACATATACCACAAGCATGAGAGACACATGCACAACCGACATGAATGCATGACGACAATAAGCCTTAAAACCTCATACTTTTACCAAGGAGAGGGCAACCACGCTCTGATACCACCTGTAATGTACACCTCCCCTCACATCTACCCAAGTAATTGAAAAATCAGGGTAAACATGAGATGAGGGAATTTAAGAGCAGACTCAACCTCCTTAGTGACTTTAAGGAAGTGGAATCAACATGGAAAACCATAATACAGACTCCTTGCATTTGCTACAAGACCACCAGAGGCTATCCCAGTGATAAAGCTGACTTTCCTGGGTCCCATTGACTTTTACTGAAGAAAACCCTCAGATGCTCATTTGATATAGGAAAGGGTGTGTCTGGGAGGCTTTGGTCGCTCCCACAACATAACCATGTGTGTGTCCAGGGACTCATTTTCCCATACCTGTGCCCATGTCCGCAGGATTTAAGGCACTTTTTAAGCCTAGAATTCCGGACACTACCAAAAACTTCATGTAGCTTTCAAAATTCATCAGACACATGAAAAAAATTCCAAATAACCAAAAACTGACTCCAGGACTAGGCCTGACCATCCCCAACCGGGACTGACATTCTATAAAACACTTGGCATGAATGAAATCTATAGGTCTAGGATACAAGACATAGAATGAATGATTGAAAACTCCAATGAGGCATTACAAGAAGGATTCCCACCCTCTTCCTTGAACAAATACGACATCAATTAGGTATTTAATCCATTATCTTAACAATTACAAGTAAATACATGAAATAACCATGACATGAACCAATCATTTAACCATGCTTATAAAAAACATAAAACCATGATAATAAAAGTGAGATATCAACCATTAAATCCACACATTAATAAGTATAAAATCAAGAGAACTTAGCTTTCATTATACATAAGCAGTAGTCGACCAAGTTCAGGACTTCCATGTACCACCCTACCATAGACATGGATGAGCATAATCTCTCTTCAACTAGTCACCCCCGTTCCATATTCCAAGCATGAATGTGGGATCTCATGGACAAACCAATCAAAAAATAACCAAGGGAATCTAGAGGTTAAACCACCTCCACCCTCACCATACCATGATAACACCAAAACTAGTGTTTTGATCACAAAACCAAACCGAAATTGGAATTCCTATGGAAATCCATCACTATCCTTAAGGAATTTTCTATCTCCTTATCTCTCAGGCTTTACCACAATCCAATCCTGGATCAGTAGGCCCAAAACTAAGACACCACCCTTAGGCTTTACAGTGTATCCCTATGAAACCAATCAAGGGATTCCTAGGACTTTGGGAATTTTCCTTGAGACCACCTCCACCACAGATTCCAAAATCCATCCGGCAATTCCAAAGCTCAAAACTGAGATCAAAATCCCAACACACCATGACATTTGGAAAAAGGAAAGGAAAGGATGAAAACCACTGTAAAAACCCAAAAAAACCATGCCACCGACAAAAACATAACTAAATACCAACATGCATAATCTGTGAATGTCCAAACCAGCTAGGAAATCACACATGCAATATGTTACCTACAAATATTCCTACTGAAGCTGCTAGATATTGCTCTTTCTTTCTTGATATTTTCTTTCCTTTCCTTTCCTTGTCCGTCCTTTTCTTGCTATCCCCTTTCTTGGCTCAATGCTGATTTTCTCCAAGAAAACCCTAAGTGTCCAAGAGTGAGAGAGAGAGAGAATAATGAGATAGCTCCAAAACTGAACTGACAAAAGGTAACAACTGATCCTCATAAGCCTTTTTGTTAATGAGGCCTCTATTTTATTCATTTTCCGTTATTTTCCTTCAATTTCCTCCTCACTTGAAACCTATGACCTTTTACCTTCATTTTCTTCTAATTTCCTTTATTTTCATAAATAAATGTGCCAAAAATACGTTTTTCCTCTTTAATTCCTTATCCATTGCCTTTTCCAATTTTCCTTAGCCATAAACACATATCTAATGATGGCCACTAGGATATATTTTCCCAACATTCAAATTGGAGTAAGTGTCCCTTAATCGTGGTCTTATTTTTTCCTTTATTAAATTTTTATTACATGAAATTTCAACCCAGGTATATTACATTACAATGCTTTTCTCCAACATGAGAAACCTCTGCACTATCTCTATCTATCTCACTACTTCCTAGACAAGCCTAAGCCAATCTGGCTGCTTGGATCCATATTTCCTTGGGTAATTAGCCCCTATTAATTAGGTAAATTCCCAATTGGAATTGCGCAATACATCTAGGGTCTTCCTCTGACTGCATGCACCACCTGTACAATTTGGATGATTATACAAATGATAATACACTGCCCTTGAACTCCAATATCAACTAGGTCTTTCTCTCATCTGACATGCATGAGTTATTTATGGCTGATTTATCAACTATCTTATTTATTGATCACTACATGTGGTTCAAGTTCAAGTTCCACAGTTTGACCTCTCACTAGTTCATCCATCAATTGGAACTAGTTAAACTGATTTTAACTCATAAAATGAGTTAATTAATTACAACTCAAAATAAACTCAACCAAGGTTCCTATTTTGTAGGAGCCACTCTATGTGACTCAAGTTAGACCCTCAGCTTGAATTAACTAAACCAACTAAGTCAAACTAACTTAGTTAATTCATACAAGTTATCATAATTTGATGTAGAATTACAATTTTATTCTAATTTAATTCAAGGGAAAATTAAATTAGAATATTTCTTGGTGCCATTTTCAACATCCTGGAATAAGGAGAATAGCATGATCATAACCACAAATAGGTTTGAGGTGTATAGGAGTCTCAAATACATTGGAATGATTGTCCAATACTTTTTGGAGATCTAGAGAAATATATGATTTCGATGTTTGAACCTCTAGTGAGCATACTTGTGCAATTACACCCCATTTTCATTTCTTCAAGAGCTTTGTCATTCCATTAGAGATGATTATATTCCTTGGTTTCCATACGGTACCCCTTAATTCAATTTCATTTATATTGTTGCTACTACAACACCCTCCAAAATTTCTCTACATTTAATTTTTGGATCCTACACATATGTCGCATCAAGTGCCGCCTTGGTCTTCAAATGTCATGTCAAGTCATCTTATGTGTTTCAAGTGTTCTTGATCATTCTCAAGTTTCATCACATTTATTATAACATATTTAGTGCATTCCATGGTCATGACACCTTTGTTTCTTGCAAAATGTCACTTTTGGTCGCAATCACACATACTTTGTCCATTGAACTTGGGGAGTGTTTGTAAACTAGAATTTTGATGTCTATTGATCATTGTTTAAGTTTGTATAAATTGTATTGATGAGTTGGTGTGTGTCACATATGATTCTATGCCTAAAATCATTAAGTCTATCACTACAAGGAAAATACCCTCTAGCGGATGTTTTTGAGGAACCCCATAGAAAAATACCCCATACATCTGTTTCTAGCGGAGGTTACTAGAGGAGGTTGGCAAGCAGAGGGTTTTGCGGATGTTTTCCTCTCTGTGCGCTTATCATTACACGTTTCCTCAGTGATCTGGAATCGAGAAAGCACCGGTGTGGACCAAAACATTGGCACACCAGACACCTTGCACTCTCTACACACCCGCCCGGTGCGTCTTATTATTCTATAGCACCGGTGCGCCACATATATTCCGTTCCGGTGCATTATAAATCACCGCGCCAAAACTGAAACCACCCGGTGTGGTAGAAAAAAACCGCACCGGTGCATCATAATACATCGCGGCAAAACACAAACCGTCTGGTGCGTTTGTAAGAAACAGAACCGGTGCGCCTATAAACAACGCACACCGGTAAAGGGTTAAATTAAAAAAAAAATAACGGAAAAATAACCCGGATTTTTCGGTTTCCAGTGCTCCTGAGCTCTCAATTACCAGTGCATGCCCTACCATAGAACACACCAGTGCACACGAAACATTGGCACATCGGACAGCTTGTGTGACGTACACACACATCTAGGGTGTCCTATTACTATAACGCACCAGTGCTTCACCACTCTTCCATGCCGGTGCATCATAAAACACCGCGCCAAAATAGAAATGTGCTGGTGCATTCTTATCCAAGAGCACCGGTGCACCTATAAACTGCACGCACCAGAATAACGTTACATAAAAAAAAAATTTAAGGCCAAAAAACTGGTGCTTTACGACTATTCCGCACCGATGCTTTAAGGATATTCCGCCCCGGTGCATCATAAAAATTTCGCACCAAAACTGAAACATCCCAGTGCGGTGTTAGGGAACCACCCTGGCGTATTATAAACAATGTGCCAAATTTGACACAGTCCGGTGCGGTTGTAGGTAAGTGTACCAGTGCGCCTATAAAACCCCGCACATCGGAACAGGGTTAAATAAAAAAAAAATTACGGCCAAACAACTTCATTTTTCACTTTCCTCAGTGCTCCAGAGCTCTCAAGCACCGGTGCCATTTCCCCTTGTCTGAGCCGCCCTGACGTCGGTGCTCTCATTTCACCCATTGCACGCATTGCTACTCTGAATTGGCCACCAATCTCTAATTTGCATTTTGAAAAACGGTGGGCAAATTTTCTTTTACAAATTTTATAGCCAATATGCCTCCTCGATGGCAAAATGTACGGGTATTTTTCTATTTTTTCCATGATTAAGCCTTTTAGTGGATTAGAAATTGAAATAACCTTAAAAATAACCATTAAAATAGAAAAAATAATTTTTTTTTTACGTGGTGCACCGGAGCTGTTCGGCTCGCACTGGATCGTGGTGCTGCCTGTAAAATTTACAGGCCACACCACCACTGGTGCTAATGGTATCCGCACCATTTCCAGGGAGGTACCATAAGCACCCTGAATAATTTTAAAATAAAAAAACAAAATAAAAGGCAGTGCACTCATTTATCTAGGCACACCGTTGACCACGGGAATCACAGTGTGGTGCGTTGAAGAAATTATCTGCCCTGGTGTATGTCAGCGCACCACATTCTGGATTCCGAGAGGGTCAACAGTGTGGCCGAGTAAAAGACCGCACCGTCGACTATGTAATTGTCATGAAGTCAGTGCGCTGATACAACTATACGCGCCAGGGCGTATATTTCAGTCAGGGCACCGCTATTCTGAACTTTGATAAAGTTAATGGTGCTTGAAAAATAGACAGCTGCACCGAGGCTAGTGCATTGTATTTCATTAGGGGCACCGGGATCGATGTGCTACATTCTTAAGACGCACTGTGGCCGATGCATAACTGTTTTTATGGCGCATCGACTTGTCTGTTTGTTTTTTTTTCAAAAAAAAATAATGTATGTATATTCCTAAATACATGTTTGTTTTAATAAAAAAAAATATTTAATATGACAATGATTCAGAGAGAAGAGGAGGAACAAAAACAACAACAGGCTAAACAATATGACATGATTCCCCAATGGGAGGCCCGAGAGAGGGAGAGAGATGCATACCCTCACCCTATTACTGCAGATACCCAGGAGATCCTTAGGCAGGTATGCCTCCTCAAGTTCTATGAAAAGGCTATTTCCCTAAAGGCCCATAGTGTGTTTTTGAGATATCTTATCCACAGGTGGAATGCCCACCGACAGGCTTTCCAGGTTGGTCCTGACCAGTGGTAAACACCCACTGAGGAGGATATTTATTTTATTACAGGACTATCGAGGAGAGGGGTGGATTTTCCCTCATTCCCAGACATGCCAGCTGGTTGTGTAGCAGGGAGTCAGTTAGTTTACTCCCAGAGATACATTGGAGCACATGTACTGTCTCCTTTAGAGTTTCAGGTACCTGTAGGTCAGTTACGTATAGGTGGTTTTGGTAGACAGGACATGCAGTGCCTCTCCCTTATCATTTCGACCATTTCACACAACACCAGTGATGGGCAACACATTAGTTGCTCGCTTTTATATTATGTTGATTCTTTAGTACAACAACCACGACTTGTTAGGTGGTGTGCCATTTTTTGCGGCAGTTTTGTATGGCCTTAGATAGATGTTGTGCTCATGCATAAGGGAGGGTCAACTTCCCTTTTGCTTCAAAGATGTTTTGTTTTTTTTTGGAGAGGTTTCCAAAGATGAGACCTAGTTTTGTTTGACAGCCTTGTAGGCCAATGTTTGAGGCCCAGATGCACATGTGGGGGCAGATGATGCCCAAGAGGGGAGACACTTTGTTTCCATCCAGGATATCACATGAGTCACTAGACTTACTAGCCAGTGTTGACGGGCTGCATCCCTTCATTATGGTCCCATGTCCTTATGCTGACTTAGATTGGAGAAGGTGTCCCAACATCCTCTTCACAGCTGATGAGTCGCCAGATGATAGAGGTAATATTACTGTTTTATTTATATTTATTCTAACATGTTATTTAACTTGTTTTTATTAAATTGTGTAATGAAATTGTCTAATTATTTTTGTGTAATTGTATATATTTTGCAGACATTGGCTCTTTTGATGGCGAGGAGATGCCGGGTCCACCACATGATCCAGGTGTGGATCCTGATGATGACGATCAAGATATGGATGATGCCGAGGATGATCATAACGAGGATGAGGCTGGTGCAACAGAGAGACATGCTCCTACACATGGTGCACCGATGCCACCTTTTGCTAGGCATGGTCGACCTGAGACTAGATATAGGATGGAGTTGGCCAACAAACTCTGTGCATTTATTTTTGATGCGGGCATCAAGCCCGCTCATTACAGAGGCATATAGGCCGATGATATGATGTTACGGATGTCGAGAGGCATGTCGCGTGAAATGTACGACCTGATGCGGCATGTAGTAGGAGCTACGACAGCCGTTATGTGACTGAGGAGGACTGTCCATAGCTATAGGCGTAGTTGAGCTGCGGCACGTGATAGACAGTCCGCGAGCAGCGACTCACATGCATCTCATGATCGTTCACCTCGCAGCGCGCCTGATGAGCATGACGCTCCACTGGCAGCATCTGACAGTCATCATGGAGATGAGGCTGGACCATCGGCCATGTCCAATCAACAGCCTGCAGCTACATCCATCAGTACTAGTCATGATCATGAGTAGGCTGGACCATTGACCGTTGAGGCTGCACTATGGACTGAGCAGGCCTCCACTACTACTGCTCATATTGATGTTGTACTACCACCGGCGGATGCATCCATCAGTACTAGTGATCATGATCATGAGCAGGCTCGACCATCAACTGTCGAGGCTGCACCCAGCTTTACTGAGCAAGCATCCACTTGTAGTACTGCTATTGATGTTGTTATACTACCACCAGCCCCTGATCCATGACATTTATATTATAGTTTTATATTTTTAACATTATTCAGTTATACATATATACATATATATGGTCCATGTATTTTATGTTCATGTTGCAGTTGTACTTAATTTTCGTGTTGGTGATCATCATGATGTGGCGCATATTGTTAGGTCATGTTAGATATGTTCATTTAATGTTTAGCTTGCAAATATATGTGTATATGGCATAGCATGAGTTATTTGACATATTGAGATGTATATTTGATGTTTGTGTTGTGATGATCTTAATATATAATGTTAATTTGATGTTTGAATGTGTTTATTAGTCGAATATGATGTTTGTATGATGGTTATCATGATCGTGATGATGTTTATTAATTAATTTAATATTAAATGACCATGATATTTATTAAATATTATGTCGTGATTGTAATTGTAATTTAAATTTTAATTGTATGTAAAATTGTATTTGTATTTGTACTTATTGTAATTTAAACTGTAATTGTATGTAAAATATTTATTAATGTAAAATTTTAATTTTAATTGTAATATTTAATTTATTCTGAAATTATTGTAATTGTATATATGAAAAATTGTAAAATTGTAATTGTATTCATAATTGTAATTTTAATTGAATTGTATGTAAAATATTTATAAAATTGTAATTGTAATTGTAAATGTAATTCTATGTAAAATTGTAAATGTAATTGTATATAAAATTCTAAAATTGTAATTGTATTTGTAATTGTAATTTTAATTGAATTGTATGTAAAATATTTATAAAATTGTAATTGTAATTGTAAATGTAATTCTATGTAAAATTGTAAATATAATTGTATATAAAATTCTAAAATTGTCATTGTATTTTTCATTGTAATTTTAATTGAATTGTATGTAAAATATTTGTAAAATTGTAATTGTAATTGTAAATGTAATTCTATGTAAAATTGTAAATGTAATTGTATGTAAAATTCTAAAGTTGTAATTGTATTTTTAATTGTAATTTTAATTGAATTGTATGTAAAATATTTGTAAATTGTAATTGTAATTGTAAATGTAATTCTATGTAAAATTGTAAATGTAATTGTATGTAAAATTAAAATTGTAATTCTAATTCTAATCGTAATTCATGTATGTGAAATTAATGTAAAATTGTAATTGTAATTTTAATTCTAATTGTAATTATTGTACTTTTAATTGTAATTGTATGTAAAATATTTGTAAAATTTTAATTCTATTAATGTCAAAATTTTAATTCTATTAATGTGAAAATTTTAATTGTATTAATGTGAAATGATTTTATTAAAATATTTAAATTTGTAAATTTGCAAATAATTGTAAAATAACAAATCTAGAATAATACGAATTTTTGTAACATCATAAAATTTAGAAAATAATGAAAATAAAATCATATACTTTATATTATCATTATTTTATTATGATATTACATTAAGAAAAAAAAGAACTTTATACAGTCTGGTGCACTTATCATCCTAACACGCATCGGTGCGTCATATAAATAAGACGTACCGGTGTGTCACAACTCTTTTGCACTGGTAACGAAAAAAAAAAAAAAACGCAACTCTATTTTCTTTAAGTGAAAAAAGCGAAAATTTGAAAAATGGGCAGAAAAATATTTTCAAAAATCTAATTTCATAAAATAATTCTTTAAATACTAAAGACTTTTCATTATTTCACTATTTTTTCTAAAATTTTTAGCCAGATATTTGCAGGAGACAGACCTGGAGCAAGAGAGCAGAAGGGCACTGTGGAGCAGCGAAATACGTTTGAACAGAAGTATTCAGAAAATCAGAAACCAAACCTCTGGTGATTCAAACCCTGTATCATAGAATTTGAAACCATCTTGTGATTATTTTTATTTTTATTTTATTTTATTTTATTTTTTTTCTGCAATTTTTTACCTTTTTTTTTTGTAGTTTTATCCATTGTTACCCTAAACCCTTCATTTTTTTTTCCCTTTCTTCTCCCTGTTTCTGTGATTTCAGAATTGGGGTTTTTCATTTTAGATTGACGTCCAACCCACGGGACGACTTGCATAGTCGGATCCCAATCCATTCGGCCATTGCATAAATTTTTGAAAAAATGGATTTTTCTTTATTGGTGCGCCCTGTGTACGCTACCGCATCGGTGTGTTGTATTATACAACGTACCGTGAAAGTACTGTAGTAAAAAAAATGAAAACATTTTTTTCTAAATCCATGCGCCAAATCTGAAATAGGGCACCGGTGCTCCATTTAACTAGGCAAGCACCATACAGTGTATGACACCATTTTTGCAGTGCGTTTATAATACCCCACACACCGTTAGGTCTATTACACTGTTTTTTGCGGTGCGTTTATAATACCCAACGCACCGTACGGTGTATTATACTATTTTGCGGTGCATTTTTAATATCCCCACACACCGGCTGCGGTGCGAACCTCATGAAAGGTGCACCGATGTCTTGAGATTTATTTTATACCTGAAAAGTTGAGCATTTTTTTATAAATATATTATTGAATGATATGGTACAGGTTTCAGATTGATAAAGAAATGTTTGACAAGAGATCAAGTAACAAAAATACTGTTAACACATCAAGAAAATAAAAAAAGGCAAGTTCTTTGTAAATTCTTTTGAAAAAATATTATTTTTGAACTATATCTAAGTTTAACTAATATGTATTGTTTACGGTGTATCATGTAGAGCCACAAAATGACAAATCTCGATATGATTATTTCTGATCTAGGACCAGAAGAGCGTAAAAGTTTAATGGAAAAATTGCAAAAGGATGAATAAGGTGAATGAAAAAATACTATCGATTCAATATGAGTTTCTTTTTTTAATTATCATTAATAATATACTTAAAATTATTAGATAACATGTGTCAAACAGTCTACTAATTCACATCTGTTTAATGTTCTACAGGGACCAACAACTCAGAAAAGGAATGTTGTTCTAAGAAAAGAAAAAAAATAGAACATGCAAATGAAAATCAATTGCTCCTTAGCTCATCTGGAGTGGTGCTGGAAGTTAACGAAAGGGGGAAAAACTTTTACAAAAGTTTGAGGTATCTAGTGGAACGTTATTTTCACTTACAATACAAAAACCAGTCCAATGATTCCAAGAACCAAATTTTATGTAAACTACAGGAAGAGTTTCCAGAGGATTGGTCAATGAGACATGCCAGACTTTTAATAGCAAAAACATACAACAACAAAAAAGAAGGAATGAAAAAGTAATATTCCTTTAGATGTTTGTCTAGAATTATTTATAAATATCACTTTTGTTATACTTACTTTTCATATATCAATATAAAAAATAAATAGTTTATTGTCATGTTACATTTTCAGGAAGATTATGAAAATCTCAAAAGATGAACGAGCTGATATCAGAAATATGCCAGTAGGAATGTCCAAAAAGGTGTACAAGGATATGGTCAAATAAATGGAAAAAATTGCATCGCTGGAGGAGCCATCTCAACAATGACTTGCTTCAAATGTAATATGTAATCATTGAATTTTTCGATCATTAGGTAAAATAAATAAATAATTTAGCATTAAAGATTAATTTTCAAGTATTTCTTGCAGAAAAGAAAAGAAAATGGAACCCATTCAGCACATAAAACAGGATGACAAGGAAGAAAAGGATTGATATCTAAGTTTGTGAGTAATTGTTACTTCCTTATAACAACTTAACTAGATTTAATTTTTTAATTTTTTAAAGTTGTTTTACAAAAATCATCATTGAATGTCTTCAAACAGGTGCTAACATACAAAGAAGAACCATCAGAGGAATTGATTGAAATTGGGTTAAATATGGGTTGTGCGTATATGTTGGCATATCAGAACTTAATTGTGGAATTTGTAAGCATCTATCATTCTTGTTTTACTTAGCTCTGACTATAATTAATAGAAAAAAATAAATCTTTTATATTAAATATATGATTTTTTATGGGGTATAAAACTTGCAGGAAACAAAGTATGGCATTGCGCCAATAGATCAAATCTTGAAAGATGACATGTTACATGGTTTTGAAAGAATGTGTATAGTTTATGAGTTAATTGTTGCATTGGTACACCATCTCCTTTCGATTTACATTGATGTATATTATTTAATATTGCAATTTTCATTATTCTCACCAATGTATATACACTCATTACAATTTATTTTTATATTTGTAGATGGAAGGTGAAGAAGAAGAAAACAATCAACACCATGAACAAAACATTTTTGAAAATAACCCAAGTCATGGAAGTAGCTCTAGCAGTGATAGCAGTTCAAGCGAAGAATGATGATCACTATGTTTGGATATAAAAGAAAGGCATTGTATTTTTTGAAAAATGTTTGTGAAATCAGACATTTTCTTTAATGTAATGGACATAGTGTCCCAATTGAAAGATAAAGGGATACCAATAAATGTCCCATTTTGTATGAAAAAGAATGTCTTATTCATATATATATATATATATATATATATATATATATATATCTATATATATAATAAAAAATGTTTTAATTTATTCTATTGCATTCTCTATTGTCGCTATTGCGTTCTCCATTGTCGTTCTCAAATGCACTAATAAAAATTTAATTCATATGAATATTGTTATAAGATATATATGTGTCGACTTTTGATGAATAATGAATTTTAAAAAACCACAATAATTTTGATATGATATAACAAATTAATCCAAACATCACATTCAAATGCATTAATAAAAATTTAATTAATATGAATATTGTTATAAGATGTGTCGAATTTTCATGAATAATGAATTTAAAACAATCACAATAATTGCGCTGTCACAGGTCGATGTTTCTAAAAAATACAAAATGAAAACTGGTGCGTGTATATTTACGCCGGTGTGCTTGTATTATTAAGTGCCCCAGTGCATTTTTACGACCTATGGGCATCACATAAATACCAAAACCGGTTAAAAATATTGAGGCGTTTGTCTGGTACGACTCTCCGGTATGTTTATGTCTATCTACGCACCGGTGCCTTTTTACGACCTATTAGCACCACACGAATACAGATACCAATTATAAATCTCGGTGCGTTTGTGTGATACTATGCACCGGGGCGTTTTTGTGTCTATACGCACTAGTGCATTTAGACGACCTATGGGCACCACACGAATACCGATACCAATTATAAATCTTCATGCATTTGTGTGATACTGCGCATTGGGGAGTTTAAGAGTGTATACACACCGATGTATTTGTATGAAATTTTTGCACCGCACGAATACCAATACCAATTATAAAGCTTGGTGCATTTGTGTGAAAGGACGAATCAGAGTGTTTTTATAAGTCTACGCACCAGCATGTTGATACGACCTATGGGCATCGCTCAAATCCCAAGACCAATTATAACAGCCCCGTGCATTGTATCACCAACACTACACTTGGTGCTGTTTTATACCTTAGCAGCCCGGTGCATTCTTCTTCGACCGCCCAGGGGCGCTGTCCACAGGTATGCACCGGTGCGTTAAAGCCTAATTAGTGCACCGAGGAAAACAACATCTGTAATAACCTCCGACTGCCCATTTTTCTTTAGTTGTGTTGAATTTCCGTTAAAAGCTCCACCAAAACCTCCGTAACCATAAAAAGATGTGGTAGCATATGTTTTTTTGACAATTTTGGCCAATTTTATAACACTAAAAACCTCCTTTATAACCTCCGCTAGAGGGTCTTTTCCTTGTAGTGTATCCCTTGTTCTATATTCCACTCTTAGAAAAATTTTGGCTGCAATGTGAACCCGTTAAGGCTAGGAGCACAAAAGTGAAATCTCAAGCCTTGAGCGGGAATCCTTCATTGTTTGAAAGTGTTCCCTACGCCCCCAAGATCACATAGCACACTACTAACCATCATTCCCATTCCTTTTTTTGAACTCTGCCCTAAAAAACCACTTTTTCCTTTGAGAGCACTCCTTCGACTCGAAGGATTGTGCCCTCCTTTTAAGCGTATGAGCACACACCAAAGGCCAAAAACCTAACTCCTTCAACCTTTAACAATGTGTTATGCAACCTCCTTGGCCCTTTTTAGTGCACGAGCATTACATGAAACCCTAAAGCCTTATCCTTCATCCTTCGACACCGCGCCCTGCACCCTCCTTTACCTTCTTAAGTGCATGAGTGCGCCTTGAAGCTCTGAAGCCTTTCCCTTCAACCTTAAACTTTGCACCTTGCACCCTCCTTGTCTCCCATGAGTGCACATCACACTTTGAAAGCCCAAAGCATCATCCTTCAACCTTCAGACATGCGCATTGTGCCTGCTCCTTGAGTTTCCCTCTTTCCTCTTTAGCACATGAGCACATCCTGAAACCTCCAAGCTTCCTCTCTTTAGCCCTTCAACCTTTTGAATTGCGCCCTTACGCCTAGAAGATCTACTTTCTCTTCCCGAGTGTGTTGTTAAGACACGAACAAAAAATTTGTATGAAACATGTTAGAGTAGGAGATTTTTCAGGCTGATGTTTGCTTTCCCTGAGTGATTGCAGTTATATATATTTTAGGAAAAACATGGCAAGGATCCATGAATAAGATCGGGAAAAGAGGGAAGTCAAAGGAAGCTTTGGAGAAAAAAGTACACTCTAAAGTCTTGATGATCGAAGAAACCTAAAGAGTCCATAAGATCAAAGAACCTTTGGAGGGTGAAGGAATTGATGATTAGAAGTTGCATCCGAGAGAAAAGACATGAGTGGCAGCCATGTCACTTAGTGAATAAATTCCATGTCATCAATCGATACAAGTCCAAGTCATCAATGATAGTGAATTGTCATGTTCTCATCACATGGTGATGTGGAAGTTATGATGTAATCATGCAATTATTGTAAAGAAAAAGAAGTGGAAGCCTAAGAGTCATGTATGGAAAAAAGAGCCATGTATAGAATCACAAAAGACATGTAATACCAAGGGTCATATGTAATACCAAGAGTCATTTGTAATTCCAAACTTCATTTGGAAGTCCAAAGGTTCTAGACTTCCAAAGGTCATTAGAAGTTGGAAAGGCAAGAGTCATGAGGATATGAAAGGTCATGCCTTAAGTTATAAAAGGATCCTCTTTTCTCATGCAAAGGAATTTTAACCTTGGCTTCTCCCACAATGAATTAGAGAGATAGAGTTAGTAATTTTTAGGAGAAATTAGTGGCTTTAACTCTCCACTACTGGAGCTAGTGATGTTCATTGTACTTATGTATCTTGGAAGTTTTGCTTAATACTTGAAACCTTTTGGCCAACACATTTTCATGCATGGATTATGAATGTTTTAAGACTATTATTGTAATGTTTATGATTCATGTTGGCTTTCATATGTACTAAAGTAATTGAAATATTTCGGTGGATTTGGTGCTTAACTCGTTGGAAATGTGGTGTAATGACTATAGTGATCATCACATCTATGTGAACTATTTCACTTGATGCTAGACATATATTTCTTATCCATGTGTGTGTGTCTCCATTATATTAGTACTATTTCTTCTCTTTTAGAGGCTCACACTTTGTTCCCTCCTTGTAGTGAAAGAACCTTGATACATATACAACTGAACATTCACACGACACACTCTCTTACTCATTCAAAAGCATACATGCGCTTCTCCCTCATGAAAATTTCTTAAGCCAAGGAAAGCATTTAATTAAACAATATTTGGGACGTATTTCTTGATGGGAACACTACACCAAATAATGTGAGGTATAATTGGGACGTTATATCGGGGGTATCCCCTATATATTGGCAATATCCAGCACCGTCAACATTCTGGTGCTAGAAGGAGGGTGACAATTTTTTTACGGTTGAGGACTTGACACATCCCAACCATTCATCTCTTAGAAAGGCATTAATATCCCGAGAACTATCCCAAATCCTATTCCCAAAGTAGGAGGAACTTCTCAACCTGATATAGAGTTGGCCTACGAGGTTACTTATGAACAACTCCAGGTAATTCTACCTTGTAGAAATTCTTTATAGATTCAAACTGATGATAGTAATTTTCTAAAACAATAGACTTGAATCTAATCTACCAATTGCGGAAACCAATTTAAACGATCGCGAAATCACGTAGCATACAAGAGAAAGAATTCAATCGACACATTGCACAATGATTTCCTAGGGAAATCCACAGCTAAAAACCCCACTATGTGTATATTGCATTAGTTAGAAAATATGAGAAGATTACAATCCTTTTCTCATTCTGAAACAACCTCCACACTATCTCTACCTGTCTCATTGCTTCTTAGACAAGCCTAGGCCAATAATTAACCAAATTTTGGCTTGCCCAAGTCTCTATTTCCTTGCGTAATTACTCCTTATTAATTAGGGAAATACCCATCCAATACTACACAATCCACCATAGGCCTTCCTATGACTGCATGCACCACCTGTACAATTTGGATGATTATATAACTGATATTACACTACCCTTGAACTCCAATCTCAACTGGGTAAATCTCTGTTCACACATGCACAAGTTATTTATGGTTAATCACAGAGTAGAAAACACACTACTAGACCTCCCACTAGTTCCTCCATTAGTTAGAAATATTTAAACTAACTTTAATTCAGATAACTGAATTAATTAATTACAACTCAAAATAAACTCAACCAAGGCTCCTAAAAAGTAGGAACCACTCTACATGACTCTAGTTAGACCCTCAACTCGAATTAATTGAACCAACTAAGTCAAAATAACTTAGTTAACTCGTACAAGCTGTCATAAGATGTGGACTTACAATTTTATTCTAATTTAATTGAAGGGAAAATTGAATTAGAATCTTTCTTGGTGTTATTTTAAACACTCCCTCTCAGTAATAAAGGGATTATTGGATACCCCGATCCTGCCTCTATGGAACTCAAATTTTCCTCTTGATAGTACCTTCGTCAAGATGTTCACATTTTGTTCCTCTGTAGCAATGTTCCCTAGCATCATGATCCACCTCTATACACAATCTCTGAGATGGTGGTACCGAGTGTCGATATGCTTGTACCTATCATGAAAAACTGGATTCATGGAGAGTTTGATAAAACTATGGTTTTCACGGTACCTTCTAGTTCTAGTTGCAGAGAGAAGGAGGTCCCCTTTCAGTTCATTAGGTGATAGATAGTTGGTTTCAAACCCGAATATTGTTGTAACATCATAAAAAATCACTATAGGATCCATGTGTTGACCAAATAACCCAACAAATATCTTCCTTATCCAGATAGCCTCATAAGTTTCTTGACTAGCAACCATGTACTCTACTTCTGTTGAATTGAGTGAAACTGATCTCTGATTCCTACTGTACCAAGAAAATGCTTCTAACCCAATGCTGAAGATTCCTCCTGATGTGCTCTTCCTATCTAATGGAATCCCTACCCAATTTGAATCTATGAAGCCTTACAACTTCACTCCCTCTGTTCGTCTGTACCAAATACCAAAATGAGTGGTGCCTCTAAGGTATCTCAACACATGTTTGGCTACCTTACAATAGATTTTGGTTGGCTTAACCATTGCTTGAATAAGCTGGTTAATTACATAACACATGTTTGGTCGTGTGTTCACCAAGTACATGAGTGAAACCACAAGCTGCCTGTAAATGGTAGCTTCTACCACTTCTCCTGAAGCAGCATCTTCCTTCCTCAAATTCCCTGTTAGAGGAGTCTCCATGGGTTTTCTTCTCTCCATGTGAAAATTCTTCAGTGTCTCTTTGGTATACTTTCCCTGAGAGACAAACAGTTCCTCGTCTCCTTGCCAAATTTCCAAACTAAGGAATTAATGCATGAGCCCCATGTATTTCATCTCGAATTCTCTTTCCAAATCCTCTTTGCAAGATTTATCAGCTTCTCATCACCTATTAGAATTAAATCATATACATATAATAATATAATAAATAATTTACCTTCAACTACAATATGGTAAAAGTTTTCATTTGCTTCACTTTTGGTGAAGCCCAACCCGTTGAAATAGATGTCGATATTGGTGTACCAAACATGAAGTGCTTGTTTCAATACATACACCGCTCACTTGAGTCTACACACATGAAATATTTCAATGTAAAAGGAGAACCAAAATCCCTTTGAAAAGTAATCGTACTGATTTCAGTCGCACTATACCTTCCATCATCTCCCATATTGATGTGTAGCTAGAGGTCCTTCTCCTCCAAGTCACTAGAGAATTATTTGTTACCAGTCATATGGAATGCGGTTCCACTATCCTGGTACCACAAACTACCCATCACCGATGTCACCATGCATGCGATGAGGGTAAAATATAGCTCAAATTGTGAAGAAAGAGATTCAATTACCGCTCCTCCCGAGGGCTTCTTGCCGACCTTGTTGTGCAAATACTTCGTGGCATAGTGTCCTAGCTCATAACAGTGAAAACATTTAATCTTGAAAAATTCCTTCTTCTTTCCTTCTTGACCAGAATCTGATTTGGAATGGGATGTATTTCCTTTCCCTTTATTTCCATATCCATCCAAGGCACACTTCTACTCATCATCATGCTTGGATGAGGATCTATCTCTTGTGTTTCACCGAATCTCTTCTTGCACCAAGCCAGACCACAAATGATCCCAATCTAGTAGATTCTCCCTCCCATTTACCAAATCCTAGTAGCCGTGCCAACTCTTGGGAAGGCCTAGAAGTGATAATATGACCAAATCATCTTCAACAACTGTTACACCAACACTTCCAAGCTCATCTCGACATTGGGTGAACTTGGTCAAGTACTTTGGTATTTTGTCGCCTTTCTCCAACTTGATTTTCCTGAGCTTCTCCTTCAGTGCCAACTTCCTGTGATCACTATTGTTCTGAAACAAATCTGTCAAGGCCTTCCACATTGCATATGGAGTTTCCTTTCCGTGGAGGTTCAATATAATATGATATCGAACACCTTCCAGTAGGATCCTTCTTAATCCAGGTGGCTGCATAGACACACAAAGGACAAAGTGGGCTCATGGAAGCTCAAAAATCAAAGTGTTTGGATTTATTTAGAACCAGCTTCAAGTGGAATATCTCGTCGTCCTGATCACAAAGGTATGAACGGTTCGTCAAACCGAGTTCGTATGAGGAAATTGGAGGAGTTTGAAGTTTTGTTAAAGAAAGGGAAGCGGGGCCACAACATGCCACATGGCATCCTAGTGAGCACGTGGGACCCACACAAAAACCTACCAGGACATGACACATGGCACTCCAACATTAGCCCTTACACCTGCACAAAAGACAAAACACAAAAACATTAAAAAAATAACTATATATTAAATATGGTTATTAAAAATATGGTAAATGGTTATATAATAAAATTTATATTTAAATATAACCATATATTATCCACAAAACATTAAAAAATGATATGGTGGTTATTTAAAAGCATATATAAAACAAAACCCTATAATATATATTCCACCAAAACAAATTTTAACAAATATGTAAATGGTTTATGGTTATATTGTTATTAAAAAGCAATGAATATGTTTTAAAAAACATACCATACCATATATATATGGTATATAAACCAACACTACCCACTGCCATATAAATGCGGTGGACACAGGGTTGGTTGGGCGGGCTGCCCAAGGCGGACCCGACCCATACCATAAAATATATATATTTGTTATTCAAACGTGGCCATAAAACATATATGCAGATTTTTTAGGGGAGGCGGGATTTGATCCCCTGACCTCCCCTTAACAAATCACCATTTTTACCACTAGGCCAATGACATTTATGTTGGTAACTTCACCCAAAATTTTTCATTTAAACCTGTCATTTATCAGTGCTCCCAAGAAGAGGCAACAAGGTTGGAGCATGCAGTTCGAGACAATGTAGACACAAATTTCAAGACAAATTCCTATTTAATGCCAAGGGAATTTTTTGATCCCAAGGAGGTAAATTTTTTAGAATGTATTAAAATGTATATGCATTTTAACCAAAATTTCGTAAGGAGCACGATGGTGTGCCCATATTTTCTATTTAAGCAGAGGTTTTGCAGATTCCCTATGGAGGAGAATCTTCAGAAATCTTGAGGGAATCTTTTAGATTCCTTGGAGGCCGATATTTTCTGGTGTCAGAATGAGGTCAATATCATACTTATTCTTCTTAGAATTTCGCAAGGATCTCAATGGTGAGATTAGATTCCTATTTTGAATTTCATATTTCTATATTCCCTGTGGAGAAACATCTTTGGGGAATCTAGGGGGAATCTAGAAACTTCCCTAAGGCTCGGATTTTCACTTTTCCATAATTCAGCAAAGTGATAATCGATCTTACACCTCTCGACGACACGAGTTCAACGATGCAGTCAGATTTTCCATCTGAGCCTTATGTTTTTTGGCCAATTTTAAAATTGGAGTTGTAGGTGTCAACATTCAATGTGTGAGTAGTCGCTTTCAGGATATTCGATGCCACGAGATTGATGGTACAACCAGATCCAACAGTTTTATCATCCTTTTCTTTAGATAGCTCTAGGATGTGAGGTATATGCAGTGTGATCATGTACTTCTTTGTCTCTTTTCTATGAGATGCATTGTGTTGTATGGATCCATGATGATGTTTGATGTGGGATCTTGTTTTGTTATTGATGTGAGATGTAATTTTTATCATGGATTTGTATTATGTTTGAGATCTCTTTGCTACCATGTTGGCGAGATAATCATTGTCACATGTATGTTTGTTTGAGATCCCTTTATTTCCATGCTGGCGGGATACTCATAGTCATTATGTGTGAGTTATTGTCATGCTGATAGGAGTCCTTTTTGTGAATGAGAGTTCTTGTAGTGGAACATCTCGTGGAGAGGTCCAACCACTCCTGCGTAAGGGAATTTTCCTTGTATGACATAGAAAACAAAATCAATGTACATCATCACTATTTACATCACTTAATGCAACGACCTACACTATTTTGACACTGAGGCCCAGAGTTGTAGTCCCTCCTGGACGAAATCCGTTACCAATCTCTTATGTTGCTAATGATTGTTATATTCCTCTTATTTACAACATGAAAATATGCTCATTTCTGTTCATTAATGCTTTGATGCAATTCTAACACATCATCCGAAGTAAACGGTATTGGTTTAAAGGGTATCAGGAATTTACTTGGACTAAGTGGTATCAGAGCGGTCTTCTTGCTGATTTGGATTGCAGGCATGAATCATTGAACGTTCGCTGAGTTGAGCAATGGAGGATGTCAAAGCCATATACGAGACAATGCTCAGGGTGTCCGAGAAAGCATACATGTTTTACAAAGTGGTGAGCCCTGGTATTGCACCAAGAGTGCTGCAACTCCGAGGGGCTGCCCTAATTTACTTTATCAACTCGGGGTTCGTACAAACTTGGAGGTGACAATGCTATATACGCACCAGATGCATTCTATTCATGTCATATCCTCTTCTGCTTTATGAAAGGGTGCTATTTCTAAGGGTTCTTAGTGAAGTCTGCCAAACTAAGTTGCAGAAAGGAAATGACAGAAAGGAAACTAAATTAAATTGCTGAAAATAAAAGAAAGGAAGGAAACTAATCTAAATTTATGAAAAGAAATGACAAAAAGGAAACCAAATTAAATTGCTGAAAATAAATGATAGGAAGGAAACTAATCTAAATTGTTAAAAATAAATGACATAAAGGAAACTAAATTAAATTGCAGAAAGGAAACTAATTTCAATTGCAGAAAGGAAACTAACTTAAACCACACTTAACTTGGCCAATAAAATAAACACACCCTACTCTATCTATCATGCTCTTGCCTATGCAGATATTCAAGACCTAATTCTAATTTTAAGAGGTGTTGATTTTGCAGCTTGGAGGAAAGAAAAGGGCTAAAGAGGCTAATGGAGGGCTTAACATATGAAACAAGGCTTAGGAGTGGAAAGCGGGGGTTTAATCCTTATAAAAACTTATGATTTCGCACCAAGATGATTTTGGATAAGAATGATTGAAATATGCGATGGTGGATAGAAGTGCAATGTGCGATCTGTGATATCACAATCGCAATATCACAAGGTTATAGCAGTAAAGATTAACAGGAGAGAAATAAAAACTGTGAAATGCGATTTGCAATGCGGCGAAGTTTAGAATCGGCGTTTGGAGCAGTAAAGGTTAACATGACCAAAACAAAAATTGCGATTTGCGATGTGCGATGCGGTGGATGATGTGGCGATGGGACCAATGGCGGAGTGCGATAAAAATATCACAATCGACAGATAAGAGAGGTAAGTCTTAAAGAAAAGGGAAAAGGTTTCTATGAGCGATTTGCGATGTGGAGAATATCGCAATTGGCATCAGGAGTGGTAAGTTCTTAAAGGAAAAAGGGAAACAAATGCGAAAATGGATTGCGGCAAGTCTTAAGGGAAAAAGGAAAACAATTGCGAAGTGCGATGTGCGATTGTGAAAAGGGATTGTGGTAAGTCTTGAGAGAAAAATGGAAAAATGTTGCGCAATGCGATTGTGATGTACGGTAGCGGGAAGTTCGAGGAGCGAGGGCAGAGGTCAAACTTTTAGCGTTTTGAAGTGTTTTGTGAATAAATAAGGCACGACAACTGATAAGAAGAGAAAAGAGGGGAATGGAGGCGTAACAATAGTGTTCAAGCCGTGAAGACATAGATGGAAAATGAAGCGGGAGGCGCCAATGAACTTCTCCGTGGTTACCTGTGCTTGCAATTAAACTGCCAAGTTATGAAAGAAAGATGGACAGTGCATGCTAAAGACAAAAAAAAAATATAGCCTAGTCCTAGAAACAAAGAATCATAACCCAAAAAGCATTTTTGGTCTGCGGGAAGGTCCACCCTCCTCAAGATCTATCGACAGAGATGAGAGGGGAAGGCTGCCTCACATTTTTATGGAGTTCATCAACTATTCTACAACGCAGATAAGCAAATTAAATCTACAACAGTAAACTATAAAAACAATGAACATATCAGAAATAAAACTAGCTAAATAACAGATAGGAAATAATGACAACAACAGAGAAGCTGAGGCACATGGGTTGGGCCGTAACCCACGAGCCCAACTCTCTGGAAAAAAATCAGTAAAATGGAGTTTGTTTGCTCATTTCAAGAAGATAATAGCCTCGTTAAATTTCTGAAAGTTCTATCACTTAGTAAAATAATAAGCTTAAAAGCTTGCAGCAAAATTCGCAAAATGGAATCGCTGAATTGACTGGAATTGACTAAGTCTTCATAGCTTTAGCTCTACTATATTTATTTTGCAGGGCAACTACCAACATCTCCCTAGAAAATAGTGATTGTGTCCACTTGACTCCCAGTAAACAAAGATTGAGTGCTCTCCTTTTTGAGTTGCTTGGCTTCCTCTGGAACTCGAACTGTTGGAGAGAATCTTTGGGGTGATTAAGTCCACTTGAATCTAAGTAAACAAGGATTGAGTTGCTTGGCTACCTCTAGAATTCAAATTTCAGGGGGGTATCTCATGAGGATCCTTTGGCTGCTTTTGAGAGTTAAGGAGGGTGGACAACGCCCTTGAATCTCTCCAATATTTCTCCCTAATTTCTTAAATGTTGTGTAAGCTTGTAACCCTGATCTTCGATCTTTCTTCCAATAGTAGGAACAGTACAATGCTTCTCTTACTCTCCAAATACGCAATAACATGCAAATATTCATCCTTTAAAAACCTTAATATTAAAGGCACCAATGTTCGATTACATTTATTCTTTGAAAATGTTGAAGCATAAGAAAACACGTATGATGCAGAATGAGAGATTTAATATATATATTTATATATATATATATATATATATATATATATATATATATATATATATATATATATATATATATATATATATATATATATATATATATATATATATATATATATATATATATATATATATATATATATATATATATTCATGTGCATAAGGAAGGTACATGGGCTTAAGAAAGGTTAGATGGGCCTTATTTTATGTCTAATTTAGAGCCCCCCTACTGAAACTATTGCTCATCCTTTGAGCTACCTATTCATCCTCCCTGCCTTACGATTTTTCCTACATGCTGGCTTATTTCATTTTCTGTTTATTGGCCCATGCACTGCTCCTCCTGCTAATATTCTTGCTATTCTTCTTGTAGGTTCTTCATGGAGCTATTTAGATGCCTTAAGCAGATCTGTTTTGCATGCCAAGAGGTGGTGGATCCACCTTTTATTTGATTTTTTCCCTTTTTTTTGTTCTCTCTCTTTTTTTTTTATTGTATGCAAGGTAAACTCACAATTTTTTTTTTTGTGAACTGAGTTCACCCTTGGTTATCTCTTGGCACTACTTGTCTTCTATTACAATGAACTTCTTACTTCCAACTTTCTCAAGTCCTTTTTACTTTTGTCTTGTTCCTTTTCTTGGTGGAAAAAGTGAGGCTAGTTGCTAGATAAGACTGAGGTTGCTCTTCTACTGATTTTGGCTATATAAAAAACATTCCTTCTCACACTTTTTAATGTTTTATTAAGCTAAAATAGATTCGAAGAAAGGGTTAGATGATTTCATACCTAAGCCTTACCATTTATTTGTTTTTGCAGGTGATATTGAAGCTATTGATATGGCTGTTGAAGCTATCTTTGGTGGTTCTGAAGCTGCATGTGATAATCTGATTGAGGTCCTTTTAGAGCTTCTGAGCATAGGAGGAGGAAGTCCAAGTTTGACTACCTTTAACCAGGGTGTTGAACGAATTTTATTTTTGTGCCAACTTACTATCTTTATGCTTGCAAAGGTTGGAGAGCACCTGCATTCATTATACACACACACACACACACACACACACACACACATATATAGATATAGACACACACACACACACACACACACACACACACACACACACACATATATTAAGGCCTACTAGTTGCCTCAGAGGTTTTCAACTAGAAGGTCTGCCTAGGCACCTCAAAGGAGGTTTTCACCTAGGATATTTTATTTTTCTCTTTTTTTTTTCAACCCAATGACTGCCTTATGGAGGTTTTCAATTAGTGGGACAATATTAGATGCCTCAAAAGAGTTTTTCACCTGAGATAATTTTATTCTTTCCCTTTTTTTTATTTTTATTTTTATTTTTCACTATCCTACTCTACATAAAAAAAAAAAAAAAACCTTTTTTGAGTATAGGAATACTTCCAATGGAGCCATGTACACATCAAGATGACAGATAAAATCATGTGCACACTTGGAATACATGCTTTGACATGTACCTAAATATGAGAGATGAATTTCTTTGACTGGGATTGTATCAAGTACTGTTGGAGAAGAGTGTGTTGCTGTAATATTCCTAAATTAGCATGCAACTAATTGGAATATTAAAATCAAATTTTGTTTCTTAGTTAGAAGAATAAGAGGGTAGGGAGACCCATAAATCTCCTTAGTAGGAATAAAACCACAAAATGTGAATGGAGGGCATCAAAAGAGCTGGATAAAGCTCCCCTATGTGTGAACAAGGGAAGAAGCATGTGGACTGGGTCAACTTTGACGAAATCAACAACGCTGGTATGGAATTAGTGGACATTCAATGAGGGACAACGCAATTTTGAAGGGAGATCCTTTGCATGGAAGTAGTACCTTTAAGGAGTGGGGCCAAGGGTGAGGAATCTCACCAAGAATATAAGGAAGAGGATGGCAGCCATTTTGATAATGTTTGGATTATTTTTTTTTTATGGTTTGTTAAGACTTTGAGCTCTCTTTAGCTGTTTATCTAAGATTGCAGTGCTGTTTAGCACAAGGGTGTTCCTAAGCGAGAATCCCACCTTAATCCCTGGGGGAATTAGAGTGCCTACTCAGGAGAAGTTCTTGAGCATTATTTCCACATTCTGACATTTGACCAAGCTACAAATTTCTTCTACAGTGCATATTCTGTTTAGATATGTGCTGAGTTGTAGGGTGCAGCAATGGAGGGTTTCTTTGGGCCATTTCTGATCTTGTCTTCAGTGGAGGAAGCTTTATTTCCATTGGGAGATTAGTAAAGAAGGTCCCTGTGATTCATATCAGATTTTGGCATCAGGCCAAGGCATCATCATCTCCTACAACGTAGTATTACTCCCTAACTGCGTTGTTTTAGTGAGCAGATCCAAATGAGGGTTCAATTCCATATTTGGGAGATTAGATCTTCATTGAAGGGATCAACCCTTAATTGAGCGAGTCTATTGGAGGAATTACATTCAGATCTACATCATTTTCAGCCACCTTCTCTTTATGCTTCAGTTGCAGTGATTCTTCAGCCCTAGGGCTTTAGATTCACCATTTGTATTGTTTGTATTTCCAGAAACCCTTCCTAGGTTATCTAGGAAATGTGTCTGGGAGCATAGATCTCCATTTTTGGCCTTGTATGAACATTGTATTATCAGATCCATTCATTTACATTTTCCAGCTGCAGTTTAGCCAATAAAACTATGTTGCACTTTCTTCAAACATTTTGTGTAGCAGAGGCTTCTCTTGCCTAGCTTAAGGGGTTCGTTCTCCAATATATTGTATACATTTGTTGCTGTTGTGCTTAATAACATGGATCTCTCATTTGGCTCATATGTAATGTGTTAATACTTTATGCTATTTCCATTATTGTGAGCTATATTGCTGCTTTTCCCATTTGGGAATATTACATTGGTATCAGAGCATAATCTTGGCTCAGCCTGTGAAGACATTGCATCTTTGTTATAATAAGAAGAAGAAGCTTCTCACAGGAAGAAGAAGACTCACAGAAGAGACAAAGGTAATTCTACATTATTTGGAGAAATGGAGGGAAAGAAGTTTTCAGAAATTCTTCTCCAAACTATGCATGAGCTCAAAAGAGAAATCAAGGGAATGAGGAGGGAAAGACATGGAGTTCCCTCAAGAATATTTTCACATGAAGAAAGCTCCATTTCTTCATATTATGGGTGTGAGAACTCAACCACACAATCAGATCTACAACACTCTACCATGCCTATGTTCATAGCAAGAGAGATGGAGGAAGGAGATGTACCAAAGGATGAGACTCTTGGTGGCTATCTTCAAGAGTATGAATCTCAATCAAAAAGATTCAGATATCATCTAAAATTCCAAGGGTTTTTCAAGATCAAGGAGAATAGAGGACCTAGCAATCACAATAGAAGCAAGAGGTGCAAGCAACATGATTTGGGCATATTCTTTCTATCTAATTTTTATGGGTCACCTAGATGCAAAGCTAGGGCTTGGGTGAAGGAGTTAGACACCTATTTGCAGCAACACCAAGTTTCAGAATATGAATCCATTAGAGTAGCAGCACTGCATCTTGAAGGTAAGGCTTATGCCTGGTGGTTTTATGAAACTTCTTCCTTGAAACATGTAAATTTATCTACTTATGCAAAGTTCACTAGGAGGTTAGTGAAAAAATTTGATGCAAAACATTCTGAAACATCCTTGGTTGACCTAGCTAAGCTTAAAAAAACAAAACCTTTGCATGAGTTGGAAGGATCTATAGAACCAAATCCATTCTATAATGCAATTGAGGGGGTTAGAAACTTGCAGAATACCTTGCTAGAGGCAAGATCCCCAATTCAAGAAGAGATCTCTTCTCAAAAGGAAGACATGGAGATCTCTTTTTCAAAAGAGGATCAAAACAAGGAGCCTCTTAATGATGATGAGGTAACCTCCATTCATGATGAAGGGGAAGAGAAGATAAGAGGTAACAACGCTGTCACAGTAGGAGCATATCTAGTACCTCATGAAGAGGAAGATGGGGCAATTTCTCCAATGAGAGGAATTATTGTACCCTTGCAAGAAGTTCCAAAGAATCTAATATGTGGAGATTAGGGCACAATCCATGAACAACATGTGCCATCATTGATATATTGTGAGACGTAGAAGATGAAAGAAGAATATAGGGAGGAGGACCATCATCATATGATAAGGAGCACACATCCATATCTATTTCAGAAGGTTTATGCACAGAAGAGGAGGACCGATTTGCGCAGTGAGAGAAAGGACAAGGTAGTCCACTCATATATGCAGTCTACTCTTGATATTGATGCCTCATTACATGGAGGCATTCAATCGAGGAGACCATCAGATCAGAAGATGATGGGAGATGCTTCAATTCAGGTTGCACCACTCATTGATCCCAGAGGGATGAGAACCTTGGGATGAATTGACACAACGCAGAGAGTCTAGGGTAGGCTCAAGGAGGAGGGAGATATTCTCCCAATATCAATATTACCCACTCTCACCAAACATCTTGCGCTGAGAGAATATGTTTCAGGGATGGATGGCACCATCGTGGTTCAAGGAGACCACTCCATGGCTTTGGAGAATCAGAGTATACTTCCACATTGGGAGAAATATTCCATACTCGATAGAGGTTGGTGGCCACTCATGCTTACATTGGCCAAACTCAAATTTTTTTTGATAGGTGATAGCTTCCCATGGAAGGCTAACCTCAAACAAATTCCAACTACTATAGAGCATGAGAAGTTGTAGGAGGATCAACAGAGGAAAGATTTCAACATTTCGGTGTATGACTTTGGCATGGAAGATGTCAAAGAAGAGAGAAGAAACATGACATGTGCTTTACATGATAGATCAACAACACTGCTATTATTGAGTATTGACCCTTATTGGAGATCACAGTTGTTAGTGTAATACTCCAAGGATCTCTTTTCATGCAGAATACTTGATGGCCAGTTATCTAATGGGAGATATGCAGTAAGAGATGGGGTCATATATTTTCAGTGTAGGATCTTCTTGACTAGAGCCTCTAAGCTCAAGGAGAAACTACTAGATCTAGCATATGAGAGTTTTCTCTCTATACCCACTGGTTTTATAAGAGCATACCATACTATCTTGGAGGGATTCATTTGGGAAGGCTTCAAAGAGGATATGTACCATCATATGAGGAGATGCATGGATTGTCTGGAGGATGAGGAGAGACATAGCTCTTTGGTAGAGTTATCACATCCAATTCATTTCTCATTTGGAGTGAGAGGAGGCCCATCTATGAGCCACCTTACTATCTTGAACCAAGTACATGGTAAAGATTATATTTATGTACATCATGATTCATTTACTATGTATTTGTATTTCCTTACCATCCATGTGCAGGTCATTGCTCCAAGAGGGGGCACTCTTTCTTCTGGAATTCATGGTCTACTTGAGGCCATAAGCAACATTGATGATGACCACTCCCTAGGAGATATTGGGGAGATGATATCTTATTCAAGGTATGCTCAATTTGCACCATACACCATACACCTTCTCCAAGAATGTGAGAAGATTGGGCAGAAAACAAGTGGTTGGGAGACCACTCATCATGCCATATTTTGGTGCAGTTAGGAGTAAAACTACGCTGGTTGCACTTGAGGGAACATTTTACTTCTCCATTACTACACATGGAAGCTAGCATGACTTTGATTGCAATCCCATATGTTGATGATGTTCTTATTATTGTTGGGGACATGATTGGAGGGATGACACATTGGTTGGATGTGTCCATAGGGAATGAAACTTCCCACACTTCTTCATGCTTCAGGAGGAGCATGGGAAATTATGTGGCTGCTACATTATATCACTTGTTTTCTTATGAGATGAGCCATATGATTGACTTGAGTCTTTGGGTGGAGCTTCTCATGAACATGTGGGAGGATTTTTTCTATGAATTACCATTCTGGAGGGTGATTCATTTTATATGGATGATATCTTGGAGATTGGAGCTTCACATGGGAATGAAGGTTCCCTACATTTTTCAGATCTATCCTTGCAATTTATTGAGGACAAGCAACATTTGGGAGGGGAGGATTGTAATATTCCTAAATTAGCATGCAGCTAATTGGAATGTTAAAATATAATTTTGCTTCTTAGTTAGAATAATAAGAGGGTAGGGAGACCCATAAATCTTCTTAGTAGGAATAAAACCACTCCAAATGTGAATGGAGTGTATCAAAAGAGCTGGATAAAGCTCCCCTATGTGTGAACAAGGGAATAATCATGTGGACTGGGTCAACTTTGACCAAATCAACAACGCTGGTATGGAAGTAGTGGACATTCAATGAGGGACCCAACATTTTTAGAGGGAGATCCTTTGCATGGAAGTAGCACCTTTAAGGAGTGGGGCCAAGAGTGAGGAAGCTCACCAAGAATATAAGGAAGATGATGGCAGCCATTGTGATCATGTTTGGATTATTATTTTTTTATGGTCTGTTAAGACTTTGAGCTCTCTCCAGCTGTTTAGCTAAGATTGCAGTGCTATTTAGCACAAGGGTGTTCCTGAGCGGGAATCCCATCTTCATCCTTGGGGGAATTAGAGTGCCTACTCAGGAGAAGTTCTTGAGCATTATTTCCACATTCCGACATTTGGCCAAGCTACAGCTTCCTTCTAACGTAGATTCTATTTAGATATGTGCTGAGTTGCAGGGTGCAACATTGGAGGGTTTATTTGGGCCATTTCTGAGCTTGTCTTCAGTGGAGGAAGATTTATTTATATTGGGAGATCAGTAAAGAAGGTACCTGTGCTTAATATCAGATTTTGGAGTCAGGCCAAGGCAAAATCATCTCCTACAATGTAGTATTACTCCCTAACTGCATTATTTTAGTGAGCATATCTAAAGGAGGGTTCAGTGCCATATTTGGGAGGTTAGATCTTCATTGAAGGGATCAACCCTTCATTGAGAGAGTCTATTGGAGGAGTTCCATTCAGATCTACATCAATTTCAGCCACCTCCTCTTTATGCTTCAGTTGCAGTGATTCTTCAACCCTAGAGATTTAGATTCACCATTTGTATTCTGAGTATCTCCAGAAACCCTTCCTGGGTTATCTAGGAAATGTGTATGGGAGCATAGATCTCCATTTTTGGCCTTGCATGAGAATTGTATTATCAGATCCATTCATTTACATTTTCTAGCTACATTATTAGCCAATAAAACTACGCTGTACTTGCTTTATAAATTTTGTGTAGCAGGTGCATCTCATGTATTGGTGCTTTTAGTTGATGGAGGCTTCTCTTGCCTAGCTTGAGGGGTTTGTTCTCCAATATATTGTATACATTTGTTGCTATTGTGCTTAATAACATGGATCTATCATTTGGCTCATATGTAATGTGTTAATACTTGCTTCTATTTCCATTATTGTGAGCTATATTGTTGCTTTTCCCATTTGGGAATATTACAGTTTCCGCAACTTAATGAATGTTTGGAACCATATGTCAATATAGTTGTGATGCCCCTTGTTCACTTGCTGAGTTGGATCACCTTGGATGTCCTCTTCTAATATGGTAGTAAAATATTCCTCTTTTTGCTATCTATTCTCTTGAACACATGGAGGAAATGTTGGTAAACATGAGGTAACTTTCTCAACATCTGATTCTGATATCTGCTCTTCATCAAATGCAACCCTCGATCTTTTGATCTCCTCATTTGGATCTTATTCTTCTTGATGTTGTCCTTCAATGACATTAAGAAAATCCCTTCTTTGCAATACATTTCTTGAACTAATATGAATACCATCTAGATCAAGAGGATATGTTTGGAAGTGTTGTACCTCAGCATTGTAAGTGAGCTGAGATAATTCATGGTGTGGGTTTGGAAATTGTGGTACAGGTAGTTGAGTGGGGATGGATATATGAGATGGATGTGGTTGAGGCTGTGGTTGTGGTGGAGGTGGATGGTAGGGATAGCATGTAGTTGGGTATGGAGGATATTGAGGGAAATATTGTAGATGTTGAGGATTTTCCCCATAAGTTCTGTGCCTACCATGTTGCCAAGATTGGTTTTGGGGTTGAGATGGCCAAGGTTGCTAAGGAGTGAGTGTGTCCCAATTAGTTTCAGATGGATGTGAATAAGCTTGAAATTGTGGAGTGGGTCCTTGCATCATATCAAGTTGACTAGGTTGCTAGGGTATCCTTGGAGCTACATAACATAGCTTCTTTGGCAATTGCCTTACTCCATTCTCTTCTTGGTAACCTTTTTAAAACCTAGGGAATGATGAACAACATTTAGTAGCATATGATTCTGCATGGAAAACAAAAATATCAGCATCTTCTTTTTTCTCATTTTTCATTCTTAACATTTCTACTTGTTCACTTAGATTGCTAAGAATTTCTATTTTAAAGTTGTCAAGAAAATTTCCAAGTTCATCCTTCCTTACGAATGTTGATGCTAACTTACTTACTCTTTCCCTTCCTCTTGATATGCGTTTGCATGCTTCACAAATTTCTTCAAATGACAATTGATATACATCTCCTTTATTCATGAGATTAGGGAGATCAATCCACTATTCCCTAATTGTTCTAAGTAAGAGGGTTTTCAGTGTGTCAAATCCTAGATGATGCAATTTTTCCCTCTTAAAATTATACATGAACCTCTCTATTAGATCCTCAAGGCTCTCATCCTCTTCTTGTTTCATTCTAAAAATTTCTTCTCTATGATCACAACCTTTATATTTTTCTAGAAATATCTTTTTCATATCATTACATGATGTTATTGAATTAGTACCTAGACTCATGAGCCATTTAAGAGATCTATCCTTCAATTTTGGAGGAAAAAATCTCAGTTTTTGAGTGTGTGATAAGTAGCCATAAGACCTACAAATTATCTCAAATTCAAAGAGAAATTTTTCCGGATCCTCTGTCCTCATACCATGGAAGTTGGGAAGGAAAGATGGAGGGATTTTCTTCATATGTACCTTGACGTCCATATCTTGAATGGGAAACCCAATAAGATCTTCTTCATTGTCATCATATACATCCATATCTTCTACCTTCAAAAGTGTATGGTGATGTGGTTCTTACTGCACCACGTGGTCAAGTGGGGGGGTTGGTATTGGAGAAGTATTTAAAAAAAAAAGAAAAAAAAAAGAAAAAAAAATTATGAGTATCCCTACTCCTATGAGGCATGAAAATCAGATATTTTTGTATATATTTTTTAATATTTCTGAAATGGGATGAAAATAAAGGAAAGCATAAAAGAATTATAAAAACAAAATCAAAGCATCTACTAGACACCTCCCCAAAATGGCGCCAAAAAGTGGTGAGCCCTGGTATTGTACCAAGAGTGCTACAACTCCGAGTGGCTGCCCTACTTTACTTTATCAACCCAGGATTCATACACACTTGGAGGTCAAAGTGCTATATACACAGTAGATGAATTATGTTCATATCATCGTCTTTTGATTTACGAAAGGGTGCTATTTCTAAGGGTTCTCAGTGAAGTCTGTCACACTTCAATGAAACTAAAATAAGTTACAAAAATGAAACGATAGATATGAAACTAAATTAAATTGCTGAAAATACATGACAGGAAGGAAACTAATATAAATTGCTAAAAAAGAAATGATAGAAATGAAACTAAATTAAATTGCTGAAAATAAACGATAGGAAGGAAACTAATCTAAATTGCTGAAAAGAAATGACAGAATGGAAACTAAATTAAATTGCAGAAAGGAAACTAATTTAAATTGCAGAAAGGAAACTAAATTAAATTGCACTTAACTTGGCCAATCGGCTAAAAACACCCTACTCTATCTATCATGCTCCTATCTATCCAGTTATTCAAGACCTAATTCTAATTTGAAGAGGTGTTGATTTTTCAGCTTGGAGGAAAGAAAAGGGCTAAAGAGGCTAATGGAGGGCTTAACAAATGAAACAAGACTTAGGAGTGGAAAGTGGGGGTTTAATCCTTATAAAACCTTATGATATGGTGCCAAGATGCTTTTGGAGTGGAATGATTGAAATATGCGATGTCAGAGTTATGATTGGTGGATAGAAGTGCAATATGCGATTTGCGATATCGCAATCACAATATTGCAAGGTTGGAGCGGTAGAGATTAACAGGAATGAAATAAAAACTGTGAAATGCGATTTGCGATGAAGCGGAGTTTGGAATCGGCGTTTGGAGCAGCAAAGGTTAACAGGAACAAAACAAAAACTGCGATTTGCGATGTGTAATGCGCTGGATGACGTGGATGTGGGACCGGTGGCAGAGTGTGATAAAAATATCGCAATCGGCGGATAAGAGCGGTAAGTATTAAAGAAAAGGGAAAAGGTTGCAATGTGGTGAATATCACAATTGGCGTCGAGAGCGGTAAGTTCTTAAAGGAAAAAGGGAAATGATTGCAAAGTGCGATGTGTGATTGTGAAAAGGGATTGTGGTAAGTCTTAAGGGAAAAGGGAAATGATTGTGAAGTGCGATGTGTGATTGCAAAAAGGGATTGCAGTAAGTCTTAAGGGAAAAAGGGAAAAAGGTTGCGTAGTGCGGTTGCGATGTACGATAGTAGGAAGTTGGAGAAGCGAGGGAAGAGGTCAAAATTTCAGCGTTTTGAAGTGTTTTGTGAATAAAAAAGGCACGACAACTGATAAGAAGAGAAAGTAGGGGAATGGAGGCGTAACAACAGTGTTTAGGACGTGAAGACAAATATGGAAAATGAAGCAGGAAGGCACCAATGAAATTCTCAATGGCTACCTACACTTGCAATTAAACTGCCAAGTTATGCAAGAAAGATGGACAGTGCATGCTAAAGACAAAAAAGAATTCTAGCCTAGTCCTAGAAACATAGAATCATAACCCAAAAATCATTTTTGGTATGCAGGAAGGACTACCCTCCTCGAACTCTATCGATAGAGATGAGAGGGAAAGATTGCCTCACAATTTTATGGAGTTCATCAACTATTCTACAACACAGATAAGTAGATTAAATCTATAGCAGCAAACTATAACAATAATTAACATATAAGAAATAAAACTAGCTAAATAACAGACAGGAAAGAATGACAACAACAGAGAAGCTGAGGCGCATGGGTTGGGCCCTAACCCATGAGCCTAGCTCTTTGGAACTTAATCAGTAAAATGGAGTCTATCTACTCATTTCAGTAAGAGAATAACCTCATTACATTTATGAAAGTTTTATCACTGAGTAAAATAATAAGCTTAATAGCTTGCAACTTAATTCCCAAAATGAAATCGAAGAATCGACTGGAATTGACTAACTCTTCCTAGCTCTAGCTCTGCTTTATTTATTCTATAGGGAAGCTACCAACAACTCCCTACAAAATAGTAATTGAGTCCACTTGACTCCCAGTAAACAAACATGGAGTGCTCTACTCTTTGAGTTGCTTGGCTGCCTCTGGAACTCAAACTGCTGGAGAGAATCTTTGGGGTGATTAAGTCCACTTGACTCCAAGTAAACAAGGATTGAGTTTCTTGGCTGCCTCTTGAATTCGAATTACTGGAGGGGATCTCATGAAGATCCTTTAGCTGCCTTTGAGAGTTAAGGAGGGTGGACAACCCCCTTGAATCTCTCCAATATTTCTCCCTAATTTCCTGATATTGTGCTCATTTATTCCCTAATCTTGATCTTCCAGTGGCAGGGAGCAAGTCCCTAAATCATCTCCTTCTCCAAATCTGCATAATCTGCCAAATATTCTTACAATATTCTAAAAAAATAACTAATATTAGGCACAAATATGCAATTACCTTTAAACCTTCCTAAGAAAATATTGAAGCATAAGAAAACATTATTAAGTGCAGAAGGAGAGATTTAATATATATATATATATATATATATATATATATATATATATATATATATATATATATATATATATATATATATATATATATATATATATATATATATATATCTATATCTATATCTATATCTATATCTATATCTATATCTATATCTATATATATATATTCATGTGCATAAGGAATGTATATGGGCATAAGAAAGGTTATATGGGCCTTATTTAATGTCTAATTTAGAGGCCCATCATGAAGCTTATGAGAAATAAGAAACACACAATGCTGAATTGAAAACACTCCTACAGGAAGAGAAGGAGGAAAAACATCGATTGCAACTTCAGTTGCAAGCCACGCCATAGGCGTTGGAAGAATTGAAGCGCAACAACGAAAGTCTTCAAGCAGATCATGATGCATTGAAGGCACTCCTATAGGAAGAGAAGGAGGAGAAGCAACTAGTGAAGCTTCAACTAGAAGCCGTGACAGAGGCCTTGGAGGAAGTGAATCGCAACGAAGGCTCAGGGAAGCCCTCTTCACATGTTTCAAAATCGATAGCTGAGGTAAACAATGTTGATTTCTCTTTAGTTTCTTCAAATGATATCATTTATGTTGGAAGTGTGGAGATACCCATTACAGGAACTGGGATGAGACTCCTCACCAAGATGGGTTACAAAGGAGGAGGACTTGAAATTAATGGCCAAGGCATAACTCAGCCATTGGAGGTTGTGTAGAGACCTCACTACGCATGATTGGGATACACTAAATGAGGATGTTTGAAGGAAATCAAAGATAAACAAACATTTTTGAACTCACGAGAGAAGATAATTTATGGGAACACTTCACCATTACCCCATGGAAGTGCATGTTGCAATGAAATAGCTGAGGCAAGCTCTCATCTCCATGATCGCACCAGAGACCAGTAGGGAAGGTATAAAAATTCTCACTATTCCAGAGTGAATTTTGATTAGAAGAATGTTGCTAATCATGGTCTTAAATCATGACATAAAAAAACTTGTCATTTTTGTGGTTTATGTAACCATTTTATTTCAGAGTGTTGGAAAAGAATGGTAGCACAAAGGTGGATAAGGCATGAGAAGCCTTCTCCACAGCAGAAAAAGAAACTGGTTAAGCAGGTCTAGAGGAAGAAAACCTATTGTATCTAGTGCAACCAAAGTGGTCATCAAAGAGCCATGTGTTCAAGGCTCCATCCAGAGCAACACCTTAAGGACAAAGCGTCGGTGCATAAACCAGTCAAAAAGGCTGATCGACAAGTGAATCTCCCACAGGGAGATGACCCATTCACTTTGATAAAAGAGAGATGGTTTTTCTAGATGTGTTAGCTTGTCAAGGCCTTATTTTTGTAAATCATGTGTTGTATTTATTTATGTAAAAGTGATGATGTGTTTTTCCATCACTTGTTAAGAAACATTGATATTTTGGCCTTGTTTTATAAGTGGTGTGATGCATTTCTTTTATGTAAAAGTGATGATGTGTTTTCCATCACTTCGAAATGCGACGATGATGTTTTGGTCTTGTAATGATAGCTGGGGTGTGATTTCCATATGATGTAAGCTTGACCACCGAGTATGTTATAAACACATGGCAAGTGTGGAAATGTTTGGGTCATAGTTGGTCAATTTGAACATGTAATTTGCAGGAGATTTGACTACAGGTTTGCAGAGGATGCAGGTGTTGGTTCATCGCTTAAGGCTCTGAAGAACAAAGGTGAAGGAGATGGAAGGGTGACCTTTTTCAGGACACTTGTGGTGCAAACATTGCACACAACAATTGCAGATTATTGTTGATGCTTTTGGAAAACTAAAATCTCCTCAGTGGGGAGGATTGATCCAGCTAGCTCCAAAGACACACACAGGATAAAGTGGGCTTATGGAAGCTCAAAATTAAAATTTTTGGATTGCTCTCAAACTAGCTTTAGGTTGAATATCTTGTTGTCATGATCGCAACAGTGTGAATGGTTCATTAAACCGAGTTCGTATGAGGAAGTTGGAGCAATTTGAAGTTTTGTTAAAGCAAGGGAAGTGGGGCCCACAACATGCCACATGGCATCCCAGTGAGTAAGTGGGACCCAAACAACAGCCTACTAGGCCATGACACATGGCACTCCAACATTAGTCCTTACACTTGTACAAAAGAAAAAAAAAAGCATTCAAAAAATAACTATATATTAAATATGGTTATTAAAAATATGGTAAATGGCTATATAACAAAATTTATATTTAAATATAACCATATATTATCCACAAAACATTAAAAAATGATATGGTGGTTATTTAGAAGCATATATAAAACAAAACCCTATAATGTATATTCCACCAAAAAAATTGTAACGAATGTGTAAATGGGTTATGGTTATATTGTTATTAAAAAGAAATGAATATGTTTTAAAAAACATACCGTAAGATATATATATGGTATATAAACCAACACTACCCACTACCATATAAATGCTGTGAACACGGGGTTGGTTGGGTGGGCTGCCGAAGGCGGACCTGACCCATACCATAAAAATATATATATATATATATATATATATATATATATTTGTTATTCAAACGCGCCCATAAAACTCATATGCGGATTTTTTAGGGGAGGCGGGATTTGATCCCCCAACCTCCTCTTAACAAATCACCATTTTTACCATTAGGTAAATGACCTTTATGTTGGTAAATCTGCCCAAAATTTTGCATTTAAACACGTCATTTATCAGTGTGCCGGGGCAGAGGCAGCAAGGTTGGAGCATGCAGTTTGAGGCAGTGCAGATACGAATTGCAAGACAGATTCCTGTTTGATGCCAAGTGAATATTTTGATCCCAAGGAGGTAAAATTTTCAGGATGTATTAAAATTTATATGCATTTTAACCAGAATTTCGCAGTGAGCGTGATGGTGTGCCCAGATTTTCCATTTGAGCAGCGATTTTGCAGATTCCCTGTAGAGGAGAATATTTAGGAATCTTGAGGGAATCTTTCAGATTCCTTGGAGGCCGAAATTCTCTAGTGTCAGAATGAGGTCAATGTTATACTCATTCTTCTCTGAATTTCGCAAGGATCTCAATTGTGAGATCAGATTCCTGTTTTAAGTTACAGATTTCTAGATTCCCTGTGGAGAAGCATCTTTGAGGAATCTAGGGAGTTGCAGGTGTCAGCATTCAATGCATGAGTAGTCGTTTTCAGGATATTCGACGCCACGATATTGATGGTACAATCAGATCCAACATTTTTATCATCCTTTTCTTCAGATAGCTCTAGGATGTGAGCTATATGAAGTGTGATCATGTGCTTCTTTGTATCTTTTCTAAGAGATGCATTGTGCTATATGGATCCCTATTGATGTTTGATGTGGGATCTTGTTTTGTTCTTGATGCGAGATGTAATTTCTATCATGGATTTGTATTATGTTTGAGATCCCTTTGTTGCCATGTTGGAGGGATACTCATTGTCACATGTATGTTTGTTTGAGATCCCTTTGTTTCCATGTTGGCGAGATACTCATAGTCATTATGTGTGAGTTATTGTCATGTTGATAGGAGTCCTTTTTGTGAATGATATTTCTTGTAGTGGAACATCTCGTGGAGAGGTCCAGCCACTCCTGCATGAGGGAATTTTCCTTGTACGATAGAGAAAACACCATCCATGTACATCATCAGTATTTACAACACTTAATGCAGCGGCCTACACCATATTGACACCGAGGCCCGAAGACGTAGACCCTCCTGGAAGAACTCCGTTATCAATATCTTACGTTGATAATGCTTGTTATGTTCCTCTTCTTTACAACATGTAGATATGTTCATTTATGTTCATTAATGCTTTGATGAAATTCTAACACATCAACCGAAGTAAAAGATCTTGATTTAAAGGGTATTGAGAATTTACCCAGATCACTTCTCGCCTTTGCTACATTATTTTTCCATTTCTCCAGATCTTGAGCATCAGTTGGTGGAGGCTTAGGAATATAAATGTATATGAATTCCTTTAGCCAATTGTCTTCTAACAGTACCTTGATCCTTTCCTTCCAAGCTATGTAATTCGAGCTGCCCTCTAGGGCATACTTAAGTCTCAATCCATAGAAAAACTTCCTATTGATCCTGAAGAATGATACTACAAATTCAATTCACCTGCATAGAAAAAACTCATATTATTCTCTTCTATAATTATTTCAGCTGTGACACCATGTAGAAATTCCTTGTAGATTCAAACATCTAATTGTAATTTTCTAAAACAATAGACTTGAATCTACTCTACCAATTACGAAAACCATTTTAAATGATCGCTAAATCATGAAGAATACAAGATAAATAATTCAATCAATGCATTACACAATGATTTCTCGAGGAAAGCCATAGCTAAAAACCTTGCTATCTATATATTGCATTAGTCAAGAATTATGAGAAGATTACAATGATTTTCTCATGCCCGAGAAACCTCTTCACTATCTGTATTTGTCTTAATGCTTCCTAGAAAAGCCTATGCCAATACATAACCAAAATTTGGCTTGCCTAAGTCACTATTTCCTTGTGTTTTTTCATTGGGTAATTATCCCTTATTAATTAGGGAATTCCCATCCAATACTACACAATCCATCATAGGCCTTCCTATAACTGTATGCAACACCTATACAATTTGGATGATTATAAAATTGATAGTACACTAACCTTGAACTCCAATATCAACTAGGTATTTCTTTGATATGACGTGCATCAGTTATTTATGGTTGATTTATCAGTTATTTGGTTGATCACAGAGTAGACAACTTAGTACTATGCCTCCTACTAGTTCCTCCAACTACTGGAACTAGTTAAATTGACTTTAACTCAGATAAACTAAATTAATTAATTAAAAATTAAAATAAACTCAGCCAAGGCTCCTAAGAAGTAGGAACCACTCTACATGACTCAAGCTAGATCCTCAAATCGAATTAACTTAACCAAATAAGTCAAACTAACTTGGTTAACTCAAACAAGCTATCATGAGATGTGGAATTACAATTTTATTCTAATTTAAATTGGAATCTTTCTTGGTGATATTTTCAGAATTAAAGAGAAGGTCAAGCGAGACTTCTACTAGTAGAAAACCCCCAAAGTCTTTCCCATTCAAAAGGAATAACAATAACAACAACCACTAGCTAAATATGCCTAGATTTCAAACTTTTTGTTGAATATTAAAAGTATATGAATGAATAACTAATGTTCATTCCCTCAGGTATGACATTCAGAGAAAACATGCCCACAATGGAACCACAACATGAATTCTCTCACCGCACACATTGTTGATACCTTACTAGTAGATGAGCAGTCTGAGCCGACAGAAGAAACAAACAAACCTGCGACGACTGAGGAAAGTGAAGGTATTGGAAATTCATTTATTTATTTTTATTGTATTTTCAATGCTTACAAGAAGACTACTGAAGCACCAATGCAAAGTGAATCCCCTCCTTGGAAACATAATGGTTGATATAATTTGAGGAACCAAGGGCCTATTTATGAATAGAAGATGACGAGAAATAAATTGAAGGAGAATTTTTAAGAAGGATCTCACCACCGATCAATCCTGCTTAGAACACACAAAGTAAGCCAGGAAATGCTATTTCTTCTAAGAGCACTTCCACTAGCAGCAAAAAACAAGTCCATTACTATGAAAGTGTCAAACAACGCTACTCCTCCAAACACTTTAGAACTGCTTGATAAAAGTGAAATGATTGATTATGACATAGAAGATTTGAAAAGAGCTCATGCCAACATCTCCATATTTTATCTTGCGAAGATAGAAGGCCAACGGGAACTACTTGTCCAAGCATTTTCACAACCTTTGTTAGGTGACAAAGCTTCCACCTTTCAAAAGGTTTCTGATTAGTCTTTTGGTTCTCTTGAATCTGTGGTTAATTTTGTAACGTTAGATGCTAATAATCTATGCCCCCCATTTTTTTTAAATTTTGAAATCTTTAATTACAATTTCTATAATATTTTAGTTGATTTAGGTGAATCTGTGAATGTAATTCCATTATTTGTTGCTAAGAAAATTAATTCTAAATGGGATAAAAGTGATGAAAAAATCATTCAGTTGGAAAGATCTCTTATCCAAGCTATTAGTGAACTCAGGAATATTATTATCCAATTATCATTTGATCACCGAGTGCATAAATGTATAAAAATTGTAATTGTGGACATCCCCGAAGCCTATGGTGTACTCTTGAGTCGAGACCGGTCTAGTAAATTACAAGGGTATTTTACTACAGATTGGTCACATTTATGGTTTCCATATAAGCACAAAAACAACCAGTTTTGAGCGGAGAGTGAACCATACATGAAATACATTGTGACACCTTTTGAGGCCATAATGAACTTGTTGCCTTTGCCAATTTAATCTTTGGAAATTGTTTACTGGAAACTGATCATGGGTGTTATCAAGCACAAACATCACTCGTCCCACCTGATACAAAGTTGGAGCTCCTTCCTTGTACTCCAACTGGTGCTAATTAATCTTTTAATATAGATGTACATAATACCAATAATAGTATAGGAACCAATTTAACAACTAACAATATATGGAATATGTACTTCTATGGTTCTATAACGTAGGATGGATCTGGAGCTAGTTGTGTACTCATAGACCCACAAAAGAAGAAGTATATCCTATCATGCATTTTGGATTTTGAGTGTACCAACAGTACTATCGAATATGAAGCACTCATGCTTGGATTAAATAAATCCATTGATTTGAAGGCAGAGTTGCTCAAGGTAATTAGTGACTCAGAAGTGGTCACTTGCTAGGTATGGGATACTATCCACTGTGTTTCACCAAATATAAAAAATTACCAACAAGAGGTATGTCGATTAATTAATTATTTTAAAGCTTTCCATATCATTTTTTTTCTTAGGCTTATAAACGCTGCATCAGATGTAATAGCTAATGTAGTTGCTAGAATGTCAACATTGAGAACTAATTTTTCTTTAGATATTATATATAAACCTTCTATGAATGATAACGTCAATAATTTTTCGTGTTTTCAATGATTACCAACAGATACTACATTTAATGGCTAATGCGGATGTGTTTAAGGATGTTTCCATAGAAGAGGATGGGCATGACAAGTTTTTGCAGGAGGCATTTAATGCGATGAAAGGAAATACTATGCCTAAAGGTGTAGTGTGACTTGAAATATTATATGACCTACAAAACTGGTTTAGAGGACCAATCAATACTAAGAATCAGATCCCAAAGTTGTGATATGAACAAGTCAATTTGGGAACTCAAGAAGATTCAAAATATGTAAACCTTAGTACATGTTGTTCTCCATAAGAACTACAAACATTCATTATTCTATTCAAACAATATCTTGATGTGTTTTCATGGAAATTTGACAATTTGAAGACATATGATACTCACATCGTCCAACGTGTCATTCCCATAAATGAAGGGGTAAAACCTTTTTAGCAGAAACTAAGGAAAGTTCATCCAGCACTGGAGCCACTGATTCAAAAAGAATTGAGAAATTTGTTGGATGCTAGAATAATTTTCAAGGTTAGACATTCCACTTGGGTTTCGAATTTGGTCCCAGTAAAAAATAAGTCCGGTGATATAATATTATGTGTATACTTCCATAACCTCAAATGGGAATTATATAAAGATAATTACCCAGTTCCATCCATGGAACAAATCCGCAAAACAATATCTAGGTCTGAGATGTTCTTGCGCTGCTAAATATTTTTTTTGGCTACAATCAAGTGCTAGTGGCAGAACTAAATTGTCTCAAAACTACCTTCAGGAACAAATGGGGAACATTTTCTTTTAAGAGAATTCCATTCAAGCTTATCGATGCTGGTGATACATTTTAAAGAATGATGTACATCACTTTTCATGGCCTTATTAGTCAAAGTGTAGTTTTTTATTTGGATGATGTAACTGTGTTTTACAAAAAATAAGATCAGATAATGTACGTCATCTGAAAAAAATATTTGAGTGATGTCGTAAATATGGGATTTCTCTTAATCCCAAGATTTTTTTTTTTTGGTGTGTCAGAAGACACTCTCTTAGGAAACATCATTGAAAAGAGCAAAATCAAAGTTGATCCCAAAAGTGTCAAAGCTATAACACAAATCCCATTCCTGTTGAAAAAATTATGCAATCTTTCTTAGGGAAGAATAATTTCTTGCGAAAATTCATCTCTGATTATGCTCAGATAGTTAAGCCTCTATAAGAGAAGATTAAGAAATATGTGATTTACAAATGGTACAAAAGGGAAATTGATGCTTTCGCTTAAATTAAACAATTTATTGTTAATGCCCTTGTATTATTTAGTCCTGATTATGGAAAAAATTTCCTGCTTTACAATTTTTCTTCGGATTCATTTATTGCGGTCGTACTGACTCAGAAGGATGTTGAAGGAAATGAATGACCTATTTATTTCATGAGTGCTAGCTTACAGGGGTCAGAGTTGAATTATCCCACCATCCATAAACATGCTTATGTTATGTATAAGGCAGTAAAATATTCCAGGCCCTATCTTCTTGAAGCACACACAATAATTTTTGTACCTCATCCAATAGTCAGAACACTTTTCATGCAACAAGAGATGGGTGAGAAGAGGGAAAATTGGGTGACCTTCTTACAAGAATATGATCTGGAGTTTAAACCAGTTCATACCATTAAGGGTCATGGGATCTATCAACTTGTAGCCAAAGCGAGAGATGCTCCCAAGAAATATATTTTAGGTTGGGAGAAGGAAATATAAATGTACACTATTGAACACATTCCCCAGACCAAATATACAACATCATGGTACTTAGATATACATAAATTCTTAGAGAACGACATCTTGCCCAATAATTCATTGAATAAACAAAAGAGGTAAATATACCTTAAATCTCTATATTATAAGCTTATTCATGGAGTAATTTCTAGAAAGCACCATAACAATGACTTGATAAGATGCTTTGAGCCATAGACATGAAGACGGTACTAAGAGATATACACGATGGAACGGAAGGTGGTCACTATGCAGGCGACACAACTGCGCACAAAGTAATGAGGGTTGGATATTCTTGGCCCAAATTATTCAATATGCTCATGCTTATGTTTGCAAGTGCCCAACTTATCAAAGATGTATCAGTTAATATCAGAAGTCAACCATCCCACTAGCACCAGTAGCAGTCAAGGAACCATTCCAATAGTGGGGACTAGATTGTTAGTATGAATCCTTTGTCGAAGTGTACGAAAAAAGACCACTTTAGCTACACATAACTAATAGCCCTAACATCAAATATGGCTGCCAATATCTTCAGATCTGCAGTTAGTTGATCAATACAAGAGCTGCAAAAACCAGATCTATGCATAGAAAGACATTAAGCAGTAAAAAGAAGGTTTTGCTCCATATATCCAATAGACAAGACAAGAAGAAATTTTGAAAGAATTTTTTGTATTAAGGGCACCTGGGAGGAAAACAAGAAGATGTTTCCAATTCTCCTCAATGGGATGGGTTCTTGGAAGTCCTCAGCACTTCAGATCTAGCATTTCTCTCTCCTGTTGGTGTATAAAACCCAGACAAAGATAGAACTCAAAGGGAGCTCACACAGCAAATAATGGAAAATATGACAATGATAATGGCTCAAAGTCAGACCAAGAGTTTAGATCCATAGTGATCTAATAGGCAACAAAAGGTGAAGAATGGTAGGAAAAACCCTCCTATTTATAACAAAATATTGGGTCATTCTAGATCTTGGTGCATGATTAAAATAACATTAACCAAATCTAGATCCACCTTTTATGGAATATTTTATTATAGTTGTTGGAGGGAAAAGGTATTTGACTTGGGTCAAATCCCTTTATTTGTGAATAATAAATAAATAGATGATTTATTTATCATTTTAAGGAAGTGGTTGAAGGATAATCAAATAAATAATGATTTATTTAATTATTTATGGGTGATTTAGTCATATTTAACAAGGAATATTATTTAAATAATATTTAAACAATTATTCCTAGAAAATAATAAGATAAATAAGGATTTATCTAATTAATTTCTTTGTTTTGGGTTAAACATGACCAGGAATAATAATTAAATTATTTTTTAATTAATTATTCCTTGAGAAAAATCAAACAAATATAGGTTTGTTTAATATTTCCTTTTGGGGTTTCCTGTTTAGACCATAAACAACCTAATAAATGTGTTTTATTAAGTTATTTTACATAGTGAAAGCAATTTTACTTAGGGTAAAATCGGTCTTACATGGTGTACTTGGGTCCATCTAATGATAATAGGTTAGATGACCAAAAAATGGTGTAACAGATTGCCCCCCAGCGTGCGAGTGTTAGGAGCAAATCGTATGACCGAAGTACGTTGTAAGAACTCAATCACCAGACATCAAAAGGGAAGTCGGAGAGAGAAATGTAAGGTAGACTAATGTGCTGAAGAACTAGACCCTGAGGAGACGAGACTTACAGGTGCAACAAGTCTCTTTTTATGAGAGGGTACCTGTGCTAAAGGCAGCGGGGGAGGCATACCTATGCCCGCCGAGACAAAGTACAAAAGAATAGTGTGTCTAGTAAACAAGGGACCAAACCATAAAGTACAACCGGCATAAACATGAGCCAGATAGAAATACAATGAGGAATCCCACATACATGCTGTGCCTGGGATAACAGCCAGGACTTATACAATAATATCTGAGTACATGAGATACAAATACAACCCAAATGCCCCCTATACACGGGGAAGGGCTCACAAGATCTGACTGATACATGCAAATCAAAAAGGTTCTGCAAGTGGTTAAGGCTGACATCATCAAATATATGGAGTTGCATCGAAGGCTGCAATGAAGAGGTCATCCAAGCATGTGGGGGGCTACCTGCAGGGCCACCCCCTCATGAGGGCCGAGACATCTCACACACACCCGGGAATCACCAAGAGCTGCTGCTGCATCACTGAACCATCAAGCATACGGATCTCGATCATGTTGAAAGGAGCTGGAGAAACAATCAAGTCAAAGGGAAATGAGAGATCCCTTTGCCTGATTCGAGGCACCGAACAAGAGTGGAAGCTGGAACCAAGGTACACCGCCCTCTAGACCTATCTTCTGGAATGAAGGAGCTGATGTCGACAGAAGGAGGTCCGCCATAGGTGAGGCAATGAGAGATCCTCAACTAAGGCACGAGAGAAAATAGTAGAGCGACGGACAGGCTAATACCAATGATGATGGTGGAATGGAGGGGACTGAGTAGCGAATGGACAACTTCCCTTGCTAGAGCATAAAGGGCATGAATGACATGGTAGCGACTGACAAAATATCATCAGGGATAAGGGACAGTGGGACTGAAGGCCATAATGTGCGACACAAGAGAGAGACCAAGCAATGAAGGATGGAGGACTATAGCGGGGTACAAAGGGACTCAGGATAGACTCCATGAATGCGATTATGACTCCACTCGGATGCTCTAAAAAAGGGCGACTCGATGGTGCTGCAACACAGTAAAGGTCCAATGGGGGACCATGAAAACATGAGTACAAGATGGTAACTCATGACGAAAATCGACACGAACAAAGACAAGTAAGGAGGCAAAGTGGTGCCCCAAGTACAAGTGTTGTAAGTGAAGAAATGCGATTTTAAGTTGAGGTGAAGTGACCCATCTTGGACAAAATGTGTCCTGGTGAAGTATCAAATCACAAAAAACTAATAGATACCCATTTGGGGGCTCGGTGAGAGCTTTCCAACGGTGCAGACGGTTTGGCAAACAGAGCTACTGTATGGTCGCAACAGGCGAAAGAAGAAACAAGGGTTATCTTTTAATATGGCAGTTTTCCCTCCAAATCCACTCATTTGCTAGTGTTGCTGTGGTGAATGTAGAGAGGAGAGAAGGCCCTAAATCTTGCGGCGAGCATAGCGGACAAACCGACCGATGGAATCGAGATCCGTCAGTTGCAGGTAAGAGGCCTAACCTTACTCTTTCATTTTGATGGATTGAAAGTTCAGATTAGGGCCCAGACTCTCAGGAACAAACCCCCTTGCATATTTTCGGCCGAGTCACACTTTTTGGGCCAAAATCTGCGACCTGGGACACAGGTTTTGAGCAAAAAGGTGCGACCTGTCCCAGGATTTGGCAGAAAAGTGCGACCTGGAAGATGAGGGGGTTTTAGTGCTGTTTGATGGCTGAGAGTTGGGTTTTTGTGTTTGGTTACAGTATTCCCTATCTGTAGGCTGACAAAGATGATGTTTTTGTGCAGATATGGCAGATATACGGGTGAACTGGAGAGAGAGAGAGACCTGGGTACATTACGGGCAGAGATCCAGGCAGATCAAAGTGTCCGTCGTGTGTTGGCCAGGTTTGGGGTTCTGAAGTTTTTGGAGAACCCTTTGATGAGAGCTGGAGAGCCCTTGTTGGCCCGGATTATCAGTTATTGGGATCCAGAGCATGAGGTCTTTGTAGTGCAGGGGCACAGGATCGAACTGACAGTCCAGGATGTGTATTTCCTAACAGGTCTCCTGCCACTTGGGATGGTGGGAAATACGCAGCCAGTGTTACCGCGGGGGTGGAACATCATGGAGTTTGTGGAGCGGCATTGTCGACGGGGTCTCCAAGTCAAAGGGACGTGGATACCAATCGGGGACCTAGAGAGATGGGAGACCCGTGCAATGGCCGCAGCGGTGCTGCGGATTCTGGGCAACCAGGCGTTCCATCACATCACTGGGGGGCAGATGATGATTGTGGAGAGTGTGTTGAGTGGGACCTACTATGGGTGGGCCCAAATGATGTTGGTGTCATTAAAACGACAGTTGTCACTTTGCAAGCGGCAAGTGAACCACGATTGCTCGTATGGGACTTTATTGTGCGCCTTCTTTTTTGAGAAGATCCCGAACTACGACCTCGTATACAGCTCCCAGATGGGGGCCCGAGAGAGCCCAAGATGCGCCAGTGGGGGCGACTGCTGTGTAGAGGAGGAGGAGGGGCGGTCGGACGGGTGTTTCGACTGGAGTTCTTTGCCCATTGGGATCAGATGCCGTTATACATAGACGACTATCCCTATAGTGGGATGAGTTATTATGGGGATCCGGACCTGCCACTTCCACTTGGTCGACTATGGGGGCTCGATGGTAAGTGACAAGTGACTATTCTTTTTTGGGCATGTTAAAGTTATTGAACAGTAGATAGGGTACTGATTCATGTACTTTTGGTATGCAGATATAGCTCCGGTAAAACCGGCCGGATATATGGGACGACCTGCAGCATCAGGAGCTGCAGGCCCGAGTGGAGCGAGAGCAGTGCATAATGAGGATGCAGCTGCCCTCTTGGAGGACATCCGCCGTAGATATGAGAGGTTGCTGACCCGTGTTTTAGAACGCGGGTGGCAAGACTTAGACGACGAGTACATAGAGCCATGTATTGGTCTACCCTCGGAATGGCGAGGGGTCATGCGGCGCATGGCGATGGCCGGTCAGGGGATACGTGATCTACGAGCTGCGGGAGCAGAGCCATTGGCTCGGGATCTGCCAGATAGTGATTAGGTGTGGGGCATGTGGTGCACCCTAGTATGTATGTAGGGGCGAGTGGTGCCCCCTGTTTTGAGTTTTTTTTTTTTGTAACATGCTATGGGCATGTCATATGTATCAGAGTAGATGGACTCTAAAACACATGTTTTGCGACACATATTATGGATATGCATCTTTCTTAATGATTATGAATGTTATTGTCTTGTATGAAATGCGTGTGATAAATGCCAATCTAGAACATGGTTTCCAATACTATCTACATAGTGATTCTGTTCTCGAGGTACATGGTTGAAAGTTATGGTTTCCAATTCACGTATCAAGAGTTTCACTCGTAAATATCGTCTAAAAAGCACAGGATTACGCACACGATAGACACCATTTAGTTGCATGACAAGCAATAGGGAATCTAAACGAACATGCAGATGGAGGATGCGATGACAGAGGGCATCAGCTAAGAGACCATGCACTGCATCATATTCGGCCTGATTGTTGGTGGCAGTACCAATGTAGACCCCGTTTGAGAGCACAAGGGCATGCAAGGGGGTGAAAATGGCCCAACCTGCCGAGGCTAGATTCCGGGAGTAACGACTTGCACCATTGGCGTAACCGATATAGGGTGAGGACGGGAGGTCCTGCGGAATAGTGTTACAAGACAACAAATGGGGGGGGAAGGGACAATGACGGCAGCGCGAGTGAACATAAGACATTGAGCAGCAACTGCGGGAGGGAGTGCGATGAGCAGGATGGATATGACTCAGATACAAACTAGAGGGTGGTATATGAGGGCTATAGGAGGTATGGCGGGGACTCGGGTTGCGGAGGTCAACAGAGATATGGGTGGAGTTATCTCGTGTATGGGCGGAAAAGAGGGGGTCAAGGGTGGAAAAGGTTCCCAAGTGGGCGTCCGGACGGGAAAAGAGGGGATGAAGAGTGGAAGGGACATCACATGATGCGGAAAAGTTACCTAAATCATCCGTGGGGGAAGAAAGGCTCGCATACGGATCGTCACGGGGAATGATAGAAGAACAGGGAAACAAATTGTTAAAATATGGGGAGCCTAGGATGGTCGCTGAAGGGGGGTCAAGCAAAACAACAGGGGAGGATTCAAGGGGAATGTGCTCCAAGGGTCCCACAGAGGATGATAGGTAAAGAATGGTGGTAGTAGACTCCGTCATCTGGACATCAGGGGGGGGATGTCGATGGGAGCAAGGGGATCCTCAAGCTGACCCGAAGCATACTGTGCGAGGATGGGAGAGGCAGACTAATTTTGTTCAACCTCATACTTGCGGACTACTTCTAAAGAGGCACGGTAATGCGTCAGGTGAGGAAAATGGTGGGAATAATGGCCATGGACACCGCACAAAGCACAGGGTTTGCTGGTGCGAATAGTTTTGGGGTTCTTGGTTACGGACTAGGATGGGAGAGAGGGGTTAGGGACCGTAGACTCAAGGAACGCGACTTTAACCATGGGTTGAATGCGGGGAAATTCAGGACAAGTATGGGTGGCGTGACCGACGACATCACACAAGGCGCAAGGCTTTGCGGGCAGAGGAGGAACCGGGTCAGTCGGGGTGACTTTGTCTTTGGATGCCCCCTTGCGAGCTTTGCCTTTCTTTCCTGGAGCTGTCACCACAGGGGTAGGGTCCTGGGGAGGTGCAGGGGGCATGGTAGCAACAGAGGAAGCGAGGGGGACCGGTTGAACCGGTGTTAAAGCAAGATAGGGTTTGGGGTGACCAGAAGGGGTAGCGGCTGGAGGGTCAAGGTACCAGACGGGTATACCCAGGGTCAGGTTAGGGAGAGAGAGGGTGGCCATGACAGGGACCGAATAGACTCCAGGAGGGGGAGCCAGGAAAGGTATCTGACCAGCGGGGTAATGACCAGGAGGGACGGCTCCGAGATGGTTAAGGCCTGGGGGAACCGATCCAGGGGGATAAAGGGGTTCAGGGATACCAGTTGTAGGAGAAGGGCCAGAAGGAGGAGGTCCGGCTGGCGAAGATGAAGGGCTAGGAGCGGGTTGCGGTGGGCGAGGTTGTGTCTGAGGTTGCTGACTAGCCGAGGCGGGTCGCTTAAGGGCAGCCCGAGACGATTGAATCATGCAAACATTCGGTAAGCTGGGATCAGAGAGAGGAGGAGGAGGGAGACCAGGAAAAGTTCCAAGAAAAGAGGAGTCTTTATAGACGCCGGGAGAGACACTGGTCAAGGAATCGACAGTTTTCTTATTGGCCACAGAAGAGATGGTCGTCTCAGGGGAGGTCTGAGACTTTGGCTCATGATGAGTCAACTGGTTGATGGTGACTATCTTTCCATTGTGAGGAAAAGACATCTTGCGAAAAACCGCGGATGGGACAGCAGACATGGCATAGGTGTAGCTTCGCCCCAATAGAATGTTGTAGTCTAGAGGGGCGTCGATGACTTCGACGTCAACGCAAACAGTCTTACCGGCAAGGGTGATAGGATAATTATGAAAAAGGCCAATGGGCTGGGAGGCGTGGCCATCCCACGCTTGAAGGGTGATCGTGGAAGGGGCCAAGTCAGGAGATCTGAGTTGCTTCCAAACCGAAGCGGACATCACACAGGTGGATGCCCCCTCATCAATTATACACAGAGAAATTTTGGCATTCCGGATTTTGACTGGGATTTGGAAGACGACGGAAGCAGGAAGAGGAGGATGGTCTGATTGATGAGCATCGAAAACAATCATTTGGTCATCAGTAGGACCTACAGCGCCCACAGCAGATAGCAGAGCCTTCTTTTGGGAAGGGCACGACTGGAGGAGTTCCAATGTGAAAATGGCAGCAAGAGATTGCGCCAAATCATCTACTATGCTATACGAATGAGCAGCTCGACCAGAAGCAACATTTCGACGTAACGGTCCTTTAGGAATCTTGGTATGAACCTCAAATTTTGGTTGAGGGATATGTAAGGGACCATTGGATGTCGAAAGAGGCTCTATAGAACTGGAAGAAGGGACTCGGGGGCAGAAGGAGTGGAAGGCTTGGGGTACTGGCGAGACCGAGTTTGAAGGTGAAGGTCGACAATTGGGGATGGATTAGAGTTCATCATGAGGATCGGGTAATCGGAGGAACCGGAAAGGGAAGGGGGAGTGAACGTACGCGTCGGGGGTTTCGGTAGCCACGAATCCTAGCGAGGAAAAGATCAGGCTGGCTGGTGGGTTGAGACGGTGCCACACATTGAGAGGCACGGGGAAAAATGTTGTCCTCGCAATGGCAGAGTCCCACATCTGCCGCATCTGTGGTAAAAGGGGACAATCGTGGGTGTATTGACCGTAAACACTGCAACACGAACAAGGCTTGTTGGTACGAAGAGACTTTGTTCGCTTGGTGGAGTGCTTTATTCAGCGGTTAGCGATTAACAAGGTCAACACCTTGAGTATTGGTGTAGTGCAGAAAGAAGATTGTTGATTTGGATTTCCTCTCCGCCTTCTTTGAGAAGAAGGGGGATTAGTCGCACCCTGCTGTGCAAATACTTGCCCTGAAGGGGGCTGTAGGTGCTGTTGCTGGGGTTGAGGAGGCAAGGGAGGTGGAAGTGCATATGCTGGAGGAGCTGGCACACCAGGCTGCAGATAAGGGTAATGGTTAGGTTGGGCAACATTGAGGTAAGTAGGAGGTTGGGCAAAAGGAGGAGGCATGCCGTCTCCTGGGTACATGCTACCGGGAGGGGGAAGACTGCTAGAGGTGCTGGCCCCTCCGTGAGGGAGACTGTAGCCCATAGGAGGTTGAGCATATGGATGGGAAAGGGCTCCAACGATACCGTCGGCGGAATGAGATGCCCCCGGGGCATTAGCACCACCGGGCCTGGGGAGGTCAGGAAGGACGATATAAACATAACCAGACTGGGCGTAGATCAGGTCATATTTCAAGGCTATTTGGAGGGCGGCTTCTTCGGTTTGAGGGAAATGGGAGGTGACATCTTTTCCAATGGGAGCTAAGAGAGAGTGAAGGAAGACCGATTGCTCCTCGACTCGACGTCTTCGAAGAGGCCTGAGCACAAGCTCCGTCTTCGCCGCCATTCCTGGACATGGGCAGAAAGGTGGGTCGAAGAGGATTGATGGAAAGAGGTTAAAAGCTCGGTACCAGTGTCATATCGGAGAGGGAGCTGGAAATAAGATAAAAAGGCTTGGGCAATGGTCGCAAAAGTGGTGTGGGAGGAGGTGGCCTGTTCAACATACCATTTAGAAGCTTCGCCTGTAAGCGTGCGTTGGAACAATCTAAGACGAATGGAGTCGTCGGTAATGGAATTGGAGGAACACCACATATGGAAGGATCGAATATGGTTGGAGGGATCTTCACTAGCAAGGCCTTCGAACTTGGGAATGTCGGAGGGGAGCTTGGTTGGCATAGCGGGCCAACTAACATCGTGGCGGAATGGGGTCATTGATCGAGCGGTTGAAATCGGGGAGGCCGGGGCACACGATGTACGATAGCAAGGGTGCGGCGGGGGTAGTTCCTAATGGCGGATACGCTAGTAGTAGTTAAGCCATAGAGCGGGATTCATGGCGGTGAACCACTGGACCGGACGCGGAGACGCAGAAGGTGACAGGGGGAGAACCAGAAGTAAAAGGAGAACCCAATGAATCAGAAGAGGAGTCGGAATGCGGACTCGGAGGAGGACTGGCTCGACGACGGCGGCATGGAGCAGGTCGATCGACCGAAAATTGAGGGTGAAGGCCAAGAAGTCTCCGGGAGGCACGCCTTGGGGGCGTAATGGTGACAACACAAACACGGCATGAGGGGAAGAAGAATGACCGACAAAGGTAGGGAGGTGTAGAATCAAGTGATTACAATGTCGAAACAAGGGCAAAAAAGGTGCAGTGTCAATTGATTTTAAAGTCTTTGCCTGGAGGTGTAAACCAGGCTCTTCTTCGCTTAGGGTGAGTGTGTGGCGTGCGTTAATTTTAATTTTTAAACCCTTTTAGTTTTGAGAGCAAGAGAAAAAGTGTGCTGCGTGACTAAAAATAATGCTGCAAAAACAGTATATAATGTTGAAATAACAGAAAATTAACAACTACTAGTGAATCGATTCAACCCAACAAGGCGGGTCTCTCAAAAATAATCTAAAAGAGGGAAAAAATCTATTCAAAACACACTAAAAAGAGGCCAATAGATCTAGGGTCGAAAGGGACAGGGATCTAAAGGAGAAAGTTGCTGAAAATAGGTGCAGATCACAGCCAAGAGGCAGAGGCAAGGTGGCTGGAAATAAGGAGGAAATCATCAAAAAGCAGAGAGGACAGAGAGGAGGTCCTACAGGGAGGTCCAAACAAAGCTACAAGAGGTGGTTTGAAAGGAAGAAGAGCTGATTTAAAGGGATCTGAGAATGAGGTATCAGATCTGAAAAAGGGAAGGCTGAAACTCTGAAAAATCAGACACCTGAAACAGCTAAAACTCTTCCACCAAAAGTGGAGGGTATTGAAGCCCTAGGGCCCGAGGGTTCACACTTGAATGAGCAAAAAAAAAAGATCGACGAGGTCCCAACGGGTGGAGGCAGGAGGGGTACAGAAAACACGGCAAGCTTCAACGAAACCCGAAAAATTGCGGAAAAACGGCGAGAAAAAAAGCACGAGGTCGCAGGGTTAGAGGCACATTTTCTGTTCAGAAGTCGCGAAAAAAGGGGTGAAAAGTGGGCACGGAGTCCGGGGTCGCGATTTTGGGCTGAAAAGTGCGACCTCCAGCTCCGGTTGTCTCGGCGGCAGATTTTCGCAAAAGTTGCCGTCTCAGTTGCGGCTGATGTCTGTCACCTGCGCAATAGGGCCAGAAACACGCAGAAGTTAGAAATTTTAATGTTTTAGGGTTTTATAGGTGAAAAACAACATGAAAATAGGAAAAACAAAAAGCTGAAAAGAAACCCTAGGGTCTGAAGTAGCTGGATATGCAGGAATATGAAAAACGACAACGGTCGTAATTGAAAACCCGTGTGGAGTCGCCAATTGTTAGTATGAATCTTTTGTCGAAGTGTACGAAAAAAGACCACTTTAGCTACGCATAACTTATAGCCCTAACATCAAATGTGGCTGCCAATATCTTCAGATCTGCAGTTAGTTGATCAAGACAAGTGCTGCAAAAAACCAAATCTATGCATAGAGAGACATTAAGCAGTAAAAATAAGGTTTTGCTCCATACATCCAATAGACAAGACAAGAACAATATTTTTTGAAAGAATTTTTGTATTAAGGGCACCTGGGAGGAAAACAAGAAGGTGTTTCCAATTCTCCTCGATGGGATGGGTTCTTGGAAGTCCTCAGCACTTCAGATCTAGCATTTCTCTCTCCTGTTGGTGTAGAAAACCCAGACAAAGATAGAACTCAAAGAGAGCTCACACAGCAAATAATGGAAAATATGACAATGATAATGGCTCAAAGTCAGACCAAGAGTTAAGATCCAGAGTGATCTAATAGACAACAAAAGGTGAAGAATGGTAGGAAAAACCCTCCTATTTATAACAAAATATTGGGTCATTCTAGATCTTGGTGTATGATTAAAATAACATTAACCAAATCTACATCCACCTTTTATGGAATATTTTATTATATTGTGGAGGGAAAAAGTATTTAACTTGGGTCAAATCCCTTTATTTGTGAATAATAAATAAATAAATGATTTATTTATCATTTTAAGGAGGTGGTTAAAAGATAATCAAATAAATAATGATTTATTTAATTATTTATGGGTGATTTAGTCATATTTAATAAGGAATATTATTTAAATAAGATTTAAACAATTATTCCTAGAAAATAATAAGATAAATAAGGATTTATCTAATTAATTTCTTTGTTTTGGGTTAAACATGACCATGAATAATAATTAAATTATTGTTTAATTAATTATTCCTTGAGGAAAATCAAACAAATATAGGTTTGTTTAATATTTCCTTTTGGGGTTTCCTGTTTAGACCATAAACAACCTAATAAATGTGTTTTATTAAGTTATTTTACATAGTGAAAGCAATTTTACTTAGGGTAAAACTGGTCTTACATGGTGTACTTGGGTCATCTAATGATAGTAGGTTAGATGACCAAAAAATGGTGTAACATAGATGTTATCAAAAAAATATTTCCACATTCGTCGAAGCAACACCAATATATTCTAATAGAGACAAACTATTTTATTTGGTGGAAAAAATTAGTTCCTTTAATACAAGTTAATGACTAGGAAGTCATCCACTTCTTGAAGCATAACATTATAACCAGGTTTTTCATTCCTACGTCTCTTATCTTTGATAATGCAACTTATTTTTGTTCATTGAAACTTTATGAAACACATTAGAAAATGGTATTGTATTAAAGCATGAATATAACTATTACCCACAAGGAAATGGTTTAGCTCAATTGAAAAATAAAAATATCATTCTCATAATCAAGAAAACCATTTTCTTTGAGCAAAGGAACTGACATAATGCTTTGACAAATGCACTATGGGTTGACCATGTAACTCCTAAGCCTTCCCTCAGTGTAATTCCTAGTTTATGGCAAATAAGCTATCTTTCCTCCAAACCTGTATCTCCCAGCCTTGCAACTCTCCCAAGAGTCCCAAGGTAGACCTTTCCTTCTAGTTCAAAGAAGAATAAACAATTTGCTTAAACTTGAGGAAGAAAGGCTCAAATCCAACGAAATTTCGCCATCCATCAAAAGTGTATCAAGCATTGGTTCGAAAAGTAACCTGCAGGGACTAAGAGTTTCAATGTGGGTAACGTAGTATTAAAGTGGGACAAAGCCCACAATGATAAAGGAAAACACAAAAATTTATAAACTCTATGGATTGGCCCTTTTATCAACGAGGAAAATCTCGGTCATAATACTTTCAAGCTAAAATAATTAGACACGAGGATTGATCCTCTTCCCATAAATGGCTAAGATTTGAAATGTTACTTCCAATAGAAGCTCTAAGTTGTGTTTCTTGTACAATACTTTCTTTTGTTTCCTTTCAGTTTCATTTTTGTTCGTTTTGTGTGTTGTGTCAAGTTTGGTCTTGTCTTGTTTTCTGTTTTGGTCATTGTACATAAATAAGACCCTGTGTGAAAAGTGCATGGCTCAAAAAGAATTTGTGGTGGAATGAAGAGAAAATGTGACAACCACAACGCTCAGCTATCTGCTTGTTCTCCTTCTTTGTTTAGAAATATTCCATAGGTTGAGCCAGGTTCCAAGCATAAAATACGATACATCCAAAAGGAAAACCTTGAGGGAATGCATCTATTCTAATATCCAAACTCAACTTGGTGTATATCTAATTGGCATGTTACATGCTTATCCAATTTAGTAGAGAAGAATAAGGGGAAAATCTAAAGTGAGTAAACCAATATCATATGTTATAAAAATACTTCTCGAAGGTGAAACCTCCTATGATCTCAATAAGTTTGGATTCCTCTTCCGCCTGTGAATATAATAAGTGTCAAAGCATAGTACTATTAAGTAAATAAATGGAGGGTGAAAGAAGAGAAAGGCTTCCTACGCAGGGAGATGAAGCAAGCGACTTTGCCGGGGTACTGTCCAGGCCTGTTGGCAGCGAAGCAAAGTTTGTGCTCCTATAGTGATTCCGATGAGGTACTTCCAAGCTTGTTGGCAGCGAATAAACACTAGAGATTAAACTCATACTATAAATATCTTAAACACTCCACACACATTACCCTTTCCTAGATTGAAACAATTGTGATATGACATATATTTTTTTGTGTTGGAACAAAGTGAAAGGGAAGTGAGGTGCTATGTGTACAACTAGGCCGAGAGGGGAAGCCAAGGCAATATAATTGGTGAATCAATACTTCCTAAAGGGATGAACCTCTAAATAAAATTCTATTCATAAAAAAAGAAGCTGAAGTTTTCCCACAATGTCGCTAAGTTTTGTCGTTGCTACAACACCCACCAAAATTTCACTATATTTAAATATTGGAGCCTACTCAACTGTCACATAAAGTGTTTCCTTGGTCGTAAAATGTCATGTCAAGTCATTTTATGTGTTTCAAGTTTTCTTGATTGTTCTAAAGTGTCGCCACGTTGATTAAAATATATTTAGTGCATTCCATGGTCATGAAACCTTTGTTTATTGAGAAATGACACTTTTGGTCGCAATCACACATAATTTTTCCATTATACTTAGGGAGTGTTTGTAAAATGGTATTTGGATGTATATTTATCATTATTTAAGTCGGTATAAGTTGTATTGATTATTTGGTGTGTGTCACACATGATTATATGCCTAAAATCATTAAGTTTATCCCTTGTTCTATCTTCCACGCTTCGACAAATTTTGGTTGCAATCTGAACCTGTTAAGGCTAGGAGTGCAAAAGCGAACTCTCAAGCCTTGAGTGGGAATCCTTCACTGTTCAGAAGTGCGACCTATGCCCCCAAGAGAACATAACACACTCCTAAGCATCATTACCCTTTCTTGTTATTTACTGCACCCTCCTTGAGTGCATGAGCGCACCCTGAAGGTCTGAAACCTAAACCCTTCAACCTTTAGTAATGCGTTATCTACCCTCCTTGGCCCTTTTGAGCACATGAGAATACCTTGAATACCTGAAGCCTCATCCTTCGCAGTGTCCTCCCCTGCCTTCCTGAGTGCATGCACACACCCTGAAGCTGTGAAGCCTTTCCCTTCAATCTTCAACTGTTACACGTCATTTTTTCACCATGACATTTGACTATCATTAAAAGGAGGTAAACATGAAAATGTAAATTCTATAAGGCTAGTTGGTCGAATATTCTCCCAAATGGAAGCCTCTAGAGTTGTTGCTGAGAGTTTTAATTAGCAAATTAAACCTCTTAATATTTACTTTTCAATATGGGAGTCGTAAACATGAGTTGTAATGCATTTTTGGTTCAGTGTTGAAATGTAGAGTGTATAGGTTTCCTTGATAAAGATTGCTTAAATGAACAATTTCTGTTATTTGAGGCCTATTTAAATTGCAAACAAAGAATGTTTACAAAGAAATCAATTTACTTAGCCTTTTTCAAACCACACTATTCTAATTCATAATATGTAATCCAATACTTTTATTTTAAATTAGCAAACAATCCTCATAAGGCAGAATAAAAAATAAAAATAACTATAAACTTTTATCAAACAATCCTTCTAAGGCATAATAAAAAATAAAAAAACTATAAACTTATATTAACCACACTTACTCTAATATCAATAAAAAATAGCAGTCATATTAAGTTACCTTATCATCAAACTAAATCATAACACACTAAAGGAATAACAAGACAATTGGAAAATCTAATTACTCCCACACGCTGCAAAAAATCTTCTATAAAATCCAAAAAACTGCACTCAACTCTTTACTCCTTGCAAGGTCAGATCTAGACTGCTGTTTGAGTTTAATTACCATTTGTTGCTAAATTAAATTAACTCTAGAAAAGACAAAGCTTAATTTGAAACTAATTTAAATAAACTCAGAAAAACTTCCTATGAAAAAGAGGAGTAACTTATGATCCATTTTAATCACAATTATAGTACATATCTCAAAGCTATGGTCTTTAATGATGTGGTAATGTTGAAAATTCAATCCTAATAACGAATCATAATTTTAACTAATAAATCAATGCTTCTCAAGCTAAGCTACTCTACTTGATTAAATCATTTTTTACCAAATGATATACTTTTCTAAAAGGAAATCATGTAACCTATTAAAAACTACACTATCAATACCAAAACAACCATGAAATATTGCCTATCTAACTGAAACACAATGGAAAATTCTATCTACTACATTAAATCTTCAATTCATGCATACTAGAAATCAAATTCCATCACACAACAATCACTAAATAGATAAATGAAATTGAGATTCTTCCGACACTCATAACTTGCAATTCGATTAAGCTATCACACATTATAGTTATTTATCAAATCAAAATTAAACCTCCACAATGCCGACCTCTATATACAACATTTACTCTTCAAATCATATGCCGAATCATAGGAATCAAATGCTATCACACAACAATCATTTCCTAATCTAAATGCATGTATGAAGTTGGGATTCTACAGGCATTCGAAACTTACAATCTTACATAAACTATCACACAGTCCAGCTAACTATCAAATCGAACTACACATAGTCCAAACAATTTGATACATCAAAGGATGATTAATTTCGTGATTGCCACAATAATTTTAACGTGTATGTAATTGATTCAAACTTAGAGATAAAAGAAACTATGTTTTCTTCCAAGAGGCAACGTATAGCTATGCGAAGAGGGCTCACACATAATCATATGAGGTTAGATAGTTCACCTACGCCAATTCATCACTTCTTTGCATTCACTATTGATTGTTGGATGCAAACTAAGGACGATTAAAATCACTCTGAGATCTAAATAATATGTAACACACAACTTATTACGGAAACTGAGCTAACTTGCAAATGATTAAATAAAATCACACATAACAAATAAACATACAATTTAAATGCCTAGAGTTCGACAGAAGAGCTTGTCCTAGATGATGTTGGGCCCTCCCACACCTGGAATAAGCTAGCTTACTTTGATGAAAATCGAAATCAAAGCATGAAAATCATAACTCACAGGAAATTACACTAAAAACCAATCTAGTTCAGAACTTTAGGACGATCATGTATAATCAGATTTCTCAAAACAAAGTAAAGATAAAATTATTACATGAATCGTTGTATCTTGAAAATAGTAACAAAAAATATTCCCCTACATATCCTGAGCTCTGCCTTTTATACAAAGCTGTTGATGAAAAAAAATATTAATTACATTCTAAATGAGACATAACAACAAACAAAAAAATGCCATTTTTAATTTCTCTAGATGGCCTTCAAATAACTTATGGTTGGATTTATACTGATCAACGCATGGATGGAGGAGCTACTTCCATGTTTAGCTCATCCAATCGTGGTCCTCGATCTGTCTGACCCAAAATTGTGGCCAAATTTTCCAAATCGTTCACTTTCAGCCCGTTTCTATACTTAAAACCACACTTAACAATTGTTTTAGCCTTCACTCCCTTTTGGTGATGAATTTTGTCGAATGGTTTCTGGGTTATATGAAACATGGTATTCTGAGTGAAATGAAAATATAAAAATGTCGTTGTTCTTCTCCATTTGGTCAAAAAATTCATATTTTCACCTATAACAATTCCGTACTCAATTCTGCAGTAACTAGTCAAAATTCACTTATGGAGACTTCCGACAATAGAACACTTCGGTAAATGAACTTAGTGAAACCATCATTAGCAAATCAAGAATAAATAATCTATAATAATTGAAAAGCTAATAAAAATAATGATAATAAACCACAAGGCATAGGATGTGATTTGGCGATAAATGATGGAATTATGACATGAAATGAGTGTAAGGGTGTCAAATTTTAGGTTATGAATAATGGTACTATGCGATGGAAAAATGGGGATATACGAGGCTCAACATCCACCCATGCATGAGGGTTTGCATTTCCTCATGCAAAAAAATATCTTGCTCATTGACATATTCTTAACATTATTTGGTAGATGTTGGTTCTCTTGGGATAACATCGCTTGGATATTTGAAGGTTCTGGTTCTTGTGGAACAACACTCACTTGAATGTTTGGAGGTGCAGGTTCTTGTGGAGCAACTCTCTTCACATTAACATATCACACTAATTTACTGAGCAATATAAATTGAGGACAAGAGAGGGATGGATGAGGGAGAGATGATGGATTAAATGAGGTAGTGATGGAGATGGTGAATTGCTTCTTGAATAATCTGTCATCGTAAGGCCAATAATTATAGGTGGTTTCCTTTATTATTTCATGGAAGTATGAATTTATCCTCTGAATAGAATGCTCAGAGAAGACACTATAGAGACTACTTTTATTAATGCACCATAAGGCTTTTTCTTTTAACATGGTCTTGTAATCAGAGTATATGCAGAGTGAATGGAAGGAAATAGAAGGATAATGGTTTATGAAATATGAAATGCGAGGAATGAGAGGTGGTGAATCATTAAGATTATTTAATCTTCTAATGAATTAGAGAATCATAAGCCAAATTTACCTCAAGTTTTACCTTTGCCATTGATGTGTATGATGCTGCAAGATGAAGTGGAGGATGGAATGGCTGGAGCTGATGTGACTGCCAATCTAATTTGCTGAAGAAGGATGAAGGATGAGCTGAAGAGATGAAGGATGAAATGAAGGTATGAAGAATGAACTAAATGTCCACTTCTCCCCCATGCTTGAGGAGTTGTATGTCCCCAAAAAACTGAGGAAACGTGACTACTGCTGCAAATGATAATTGAAATGCGGATACACAAATCCAAACTGTTGCAAATCTGTGTCGAGATATCAAAACCATATAGTCTTCAACCGCTACACACCCATGTGAAATATTGCTTATGTGAATAAACAGTGTTGATGTAGAACATAAGAAAGAATCATTGGATTACCGACCATTGAGGATGTCATTAACCAATGCAACATATCCCACCTTTGATGTCAACGAGAATCAAGGCACTAGGTACATTCTACTAGCCATGAATAGATTTGTCGGAGTTGAATGGAATGCATAATTCACCCACTAAGAAACATTGATGTATTTCCTTAGTTGATGACAAGGATACCTGCCATTAAGGCATGCAGGCTCCCAAGTACCTTATCTAACCCTAACCTTGGTCGCAGATAATGTGCTAATGTCGATGGGACAAGGCTCGTTGGCAAGTGGGCCTTGAGGAATCCCACATGAACCAACTCGAGTACAAACATAATAACTTAAAAGATACATGATTTGAAGAACTCATACAAATTTACAAACTTTATTGGGAACCTTGCTTGCTAGTTACCTGGTTTTCAAGCAAAGTACCTATCCAGTTGCGCCAGACAAGATGGTTTTCACAAAAGGACTTATGTTTCTCTTTACTATTTTCATTTATTTATTTATTACAATAAAAAATTTCCTACAATACCGGAGAAAATATGTCCTCCTTCAAGTGAAAGAGAAATTCTAATTACGCCATGTGCGGATCAGGTACAAAGATATATTCATGCTCAGATTTAACAGATAAACTTCAAAAGGTATATGAGCATGAACAATCAACAAATTTGAAAGATGTGATACAAAGAGTATTTGAAGATGAGAGTGGTACTTTGACTAAATTGTAATATGGAACCAATGCTCGATGTAATCCTGGTGGTATTGGCTCATTTCTTCTTTTGGACCACTCTGAAAGTCTTCCTCGGTTGTGCAAGGCAAACTTGGATAATTGGTCTCTGGAATGCATACAAGGCTTGTTGCTGGACATGGTGAAAGTTATTCGATCTTAGGTTCAATTGGATGCTCCCCATTGGATTTCATCAATATCCTTGGTAGATAGGCAGGAGTAATCAAAGGAGACTTTCAAATGTTTTCCTGGTTGTAGAGAGATAGATAATTTCCTAAATGCAGTCAGGATGAAATCTTCCTGAGAGGAAGATACCCCAACAACTTCTAGGATTTGAGAAATTGCTTCGAGGAACATTCTTCAAGCTCTGAATCATTCTTGAATTTCTCCTGCTGGTTGATGAACCCTGTATCGCAACATGGATTAGTACCCCGGGTTTCTTATAGCACCCAAAAAATGATATAACGTTAAATATTGGAATCTGAAGATAAATGGAATTAAAATCTATTGGCTGAAATAAAGCTCACCACACATAAAAATCCAGACCAGAGTACTATTTAATCTATTTAAAGCAAAACAATTCGTAAATTAATTGTCTCACAAAATGTTTCAAACTATTCTAAGTCCTACTTCTACTTCTACGCATAAAGGAAAGGAAATAAAAGTTCAAAGATAAGCAAGAATGGCCAGACTTTGGAGCATGGAAAAATTTTAGGGGCTAATATTTGCAGGTGGGCTAATTTTCCATGATTTTTTCAAAAAAAAGATTCGCCAATTTCCATTTTTTATAAAAATGATTTGCCCAAGTTTTATAATATAAAATTATTTTACATTAAAAATCACCAACATTATATAGGGAGTATATATAAAATCATTACAAATTTGAGTAATTTTACAAATACATCAATTAACATTTTATAGTTTTCATATTAGGGACTAGTGATATTCGCCAATTTTTGAAACTTCAAGTTAATTTTCCATCCTTAAAATCTTCCCTGCTTTGGAGCAACCCCACAATAGTGGATGCGTGGCTCTTCAATCACGTCTTACCGTACTCTCTCTGCCCTCTAACTACCCTAAAATACCCTTGAAATTATTTAATAACAATTTTGTCTGAACCAAAATAAAACTCCCCAGCAACAACGCCAAAATTTTGAGATTTTTAATTAGCGAATTAAACCTCTAAAAATTTAATTGTCAATTCGGGAGTTGTAAACACGAGTTGTACCGCATTTTTGGTTTAGTGTTGAAATGAAGAGTGTATAGGTTTCCTTGATAAATATTGCTTAGATGATCAATTTCTGTTATCTGAGGCCTATTTAAATTGCAAATAAAGACTGTTTACAAAGAAATCAATTTACTTATCCTTTGTCAAACCACATTTTTCTACTTGCTAATATGCAATCCAATATTCTTATTTTAAATTAGAAAACAATCCTTCTAAGGTAGAATAAAAAATAAAAACAACTATAAACTTATATTAACCACACTTACTCTAAGATCAATAAAAAAATAGCTCTCAATTTAAGTTACCTTAGCACCAAACTAAATCATAATACACTGAAGGAATAACAAGACAATTGGAAAATCTAATTACTCCCACACGGTACAAAAACTCTTCTATAAAATCCAAACAACTGCACTCAACTATTTACTCCTTGCAAGGTCAGATCTAGACTGCTGTTTGAGTTTAATTATCATCTTCTGCTAATTAAATTAACTTTGGAAAAGACAAAGCTTAATTCAAAATTAATTTAAATAAACTCAGAAAAAATTCCTATGAAAAAGAGGAGTAACCTATGATCAATTTTAATCACAATTATACTACATATCTCAAAGCCACAGTCTTGAATGAAGTGGTAATGTTGACCATTCAATCCTAAGAATGAATCATAATTTTAAATAATCACTCAATGCTTCTCAAGCTAAGCTACTCTACTTAATGAAATCAATTTTTACCAAATAATTTATTGTTCTAAAAGGAAATCATGTAGCCTATTCAAAACTCAACTATCAATACCAAAGCAGCCATGAAATATTGCCTATCTAACTGAAACACAATGCCGACTTCTATCTACTGCATTCACTCTTAAATTCATGCATACTAGAAACCAAATGCCATCAAAAAATAATCACTAAATACATAAATGAAATTGATATTATTCCGACACTCGTAACTTTCAATTTGATTAAGCTATCACACATTCTATTTATTTATCAAATAAAAATTAAATCTCCACAATGCCAGCCTTTATCTACAACATTTACTCTTCAACTCATAAGCCAAATCACAAGAATCAAATGCTATCACATAGCAATAATTTCCTAATCTAAATGCATGTATGAAATTGGGATTCTACAGGCATTCGAAGCTTACAATCTGACATAAACTATCACACAATCCAGCTAACTATCAAATTGAAATACACACAATCCAAAAAATTAGATACATCAAAAGATGATTAATTTCATGATTGCCACAATAAGTTTAACGTGTATGTAATTTCTTCAAACTTATAGATCAAAAAAACTGTGTTTTCTTCCAAGAGGCAGAGTATAGCTCTGCGGAGAGGGCTCACACATAATCATATGAGGTTAGATAGTTCACCTACGCCAATTCATTGCTTCTTTGCATTCATTATTGATTGTTGGATTCAAACTAAGGACGATTACAATCACTCTAAGATCTAAATAATATGTAACACTCAACTTCTTACGGAAACTAAGCTAACTTGCAAATGATTAAATAAAATCACACATAACAAATCAACATACAATTTAAATACCTAGAGTTCGATAGAAGAGATTGTCCCAAATGATGGTGGGCCCTCCCACACCTGGAACAAACTAGCTTACTGTGATGAAAATGGAAATAAAAGCATGAAAATCATAACTCACAGGAAATTACGCTGAAAACCAATCTGGTTCAAAACTTCAGGATGATCATGTAAAATTGGATTTCTCAAAACAGAGTTAAAGATCAACTTATTACATGAATCATTGTATCTTTCCCATAGTAACAACAATTATTCATCTACGTATCTTGAGCTCTGCCTTTTATACATAACTGTTGAAGAAAACATAGATTAATTACATTCTAAATGTGACATAACAACAAACAAACAAATGCCATTTTTAATTTCTCTAGATGGCCTTTGAAGAGCTTATGGTTGGATTTGCGCTGATAAATGAATGGGTGGAGGAGCTGCTTCCATGTTTAGCTCATCCAATCATGATCCTCCATGTGGCTGACCGAAAAACGTGGCCAAAGTTTCCAAACCGTTCACGTTCAACCCGTTTCTGTACTTAAAACCACACTTAATAATTGTTCTAGCCTTCACTCCCTTTTGGTGATGAATTTTTCCGAAAGATTTTTGGGTTATATGAAACATGGTATTCTGAGCACAATTAAAGTCTTTCAATGTCAATATTCTTCTCCATTTGGTCAAAAAATTCATATTTTCACCTACAACAATTCTGTACTCAACTCTAAAGTAACTAGTCAAAATTCACTTGTGGAGACTTCCGGCAATAGAACGCTTCGACAAATGCAATTAAGGAAACCATCATTAGTAAATCATGACTACATAATATCTAACCATTGGAAAGATAATAAAACTAATGACAATTAACCACAAGGCATGGGATGTGATTTGGAGATAAATGATGGAATTATGATGTGAAATGAGTGTAAGGGTGTCGAATTTTAGGTTATGAATAATGGTATTATGCGATGGAAAAATGGGCATATACGACGCCCAACAGTCGCGTTAGTGTTGAGGCCTTATAAATCTGTGGAAACAAAAAAGGGGGATAACCACCCGGTTCGGACCTTAAAGCAGTTCCTTTTCCCTTTGGGGTAGTGGCTCTGACTAGAGGTGTTGGGACCAGTTTCCCAGTTTTGGTGTTTTTGTGATGATTTGTGAGGTTTCTACCAAAAAATTTTAAAAATGATGAATTACTACAAATTAAACAAATTTACTTCTAAATGAAATACTTTAAAATAAACTTAATCTAACCCGGGTAAAGTATCTCAAATGAGATTTAGGAAGATAACTATCTAATCTGTTTTGAAATCATTGCATATTAAATAGAATTATAATTGTGTAGAATAATTCCTTTTGAAAAGATTAATTAGTCAAAAATAATATGAAAGACATATCGCATTTATGTAATGACCATATATATAATAACTAATTTCTGCCTGTATACTGTACGATTATTGAAACAAATATTTCAGACATAAATAATTAATTCTACATATGATTCATGATGTAGAAATTTAAATAACTGATATGTTATCCACCGAGATTCTCCTGATCACACACTATTTTAACTTCATGCACAATACAGAATCTCTTCTACCATTGATCATTAATTGCGGAAATAAAATCAATTGCATGCACATATTAAAACCATAAAAATTCACACATATGAACACAATATGTAATGGGAAAGCTTAAAGCTGAAAACCCCAACTATCTGTATATTATATATGTCATAGAGATCATGTAACAATCATCATACAAAGCTCCTCACAAGCTCTCAGTATAATCTCCACTTGCTACACACTAATCAGGCCCAATCTTGCAAATCCCATGCACCGATCTTTGCCAGCCCTTAGCCTGCCTCTACTGCGCAATCCCTGCTGAAGAATGCCTCTTGATGAGAATGAATTACCCCAGCCTTGCTCACGCAGTATTTATAGGCATCTCTACTAAGTGTTGGATGCAAATCATGCATCACTTATAGTCACAACTGATAGTCACACTTTCCCTTTCACCTATCTCTGCATTGGTCTCCACTGAAACTATCCATGCACTGAAGTTAACTGATGTATTCTTTAGTTGATTAATGAGTTTATAATTAGTGAATTAATTAATAATTAATTCACACCACTCTCACTAATTGTATCAATCAGTTAAACTAGATATAAATAGCTCAACTATGTTTAGATTAGTTAAACTGAATACAACTCCACTAACTTCCTCAATCAACTCCACCAAACTCTGTCACATGAGTTCTAACTGAAGTATCCATGCAATAGCTCCACTTAACCTTAGGAATAGCGTAATTCCTTCTGTCAGCTCCTGTGCCACATCTGTGCACTTAACTGAAGTGCTCCAAGAGAATAAGATAATGTTTAGAGTCCAAATATTATTAAGAGCTAATAATATTCGACATATCTATTTTTAGACTGGCAATATAAAAATAGATTCCACCCAATATGTCTAAAAATAGAAATCCATCTATTTTTCCAACTTGACCAACCATCCACAAATAGCATCCTGCAACTCATAGAACATGATCGACATGTATAAAAATAGACTTTGCGACAAAAACCACCTGTGTGGGCCCCACCTAGTTTAGGTGATCACTTTCCAACTAGGATCAGGAATGATGTTTCAGGATGCCTCCTTCACTGTTTCTTGTTTCAATATTCAAAACTCCCTCTCAACAAGAAAGGACTGTCATTGCATGCGACATGCAACTCCATGCATTCGCCCTACAACCTTCACAAGTGCCATGCAACTCCATGCATCTTCTTTGCAACTCCTCTGAAACTGAATAGGCTCCAAACAACTCAATCATTCTGATGCATCTATCATCAAAGTCTTCGAATTATGCTGGTACCAACTGCACATGTCATCAGGAACCACTACAATGTTGAACTCTTGCACCCATGCACTCTGCACTTGCTGTCAACTCTGATCTGTGCTCCAGTATCCGACACTGTCACTTTGATCTTCCTGCATCAATCCAATTGATCATGCTACTGCTGCGCTATGGGAACCTCATAGCCAGGTTCAATTCATGAGATCCACACCATCTCATGAATCCTGCCCAGAAATCTCCTCTTGAAATTACTCATGCATGTCGCCCCACCTCTCACCTGGTGGTATAGCTGCATGCACTCCCTCTGCCCATCTGGCACGAAATTTCTCTGCATGAGTGGTTGCTCCCACTCCATGATCCTCATCTTGTGGCTGCTCCACATCCCGAGGTTCACTCTTACTTGCATGCAAAACTAGCTCCTTCTCAAGCTTCAATTTCATGTCTTTCTTGCACTTCCCAATAGTAGGAAGCTCCGTAGACATCCCATCAACTTCAAGTCTGTAGAGATTCTTTGCTCGAATCCCAACCTTCTTGACTTGTCCTTCTTCATCCACACTAACTCCTACACTCCCAAGCTCATCCCTGCAGTGGACAAACTTTTTAAAGTATACCGGAATAGTGTCATTCTTCTCCATTTTTATTTTCCTGAGTTTATCCTTGAGCGCCAACTTCCTCTGGTCGCTTCAATACAAAAAACTCAACCGCTTCAATGCTTTTAAATTGCTCCAATGATCAATATCGCTCTGATACCATGTAGAAATTTAAATAACTGATATGTTATCCACCTAGATTCTCCTGATCACAAAATATTTTAACTTCATGCACAATAAAGAATCTCTTCTACCATTGATCATTAATTGCGGAAATAAAATCAATTGCATGCACACATTAAAACCATAAAAATTCACACATATGAACACAGTATGTAATGGGAAATCTTAAAGCTGAAAACCCCAACTATCTGTATATTATATATGCCATAGAGATCATGTAACAATCATCATACAAAGCTCCTCACAAGCTCTCAGTATAATCTCCACTTGCTACACATTAATCAGGCTCGATCTTGCAAATCCCATGCACCGATCTTTTCCAGCCTTTAGCCTGCCTCTACTGCGCAATCCCTGCTGAAGAATGCCTCTTGATGAGAATGAATTACCCCAGCCTTGCTCACGTAGTATTTATAGGCATCTCTACTGAGTGTTGGATGCAAACCATGCATCACTTATAGTCACAACTGATAGTCACACTTGCCCTTTCACCTATCTCTGCACTGGTCTCCACTGAAACTGTCCATGCACTGAAGTTAACTGATGTATTCTTTAGTTAATTAATGAGTTTATAATTAGTGAATTAATTAATAATTAATTCACACCACTCTCACTAATTGTATCAATTAGTTAAACTGAATACAAATATCTCAACTATGTTTAGATTAGTTAAACTGAACACAACTCCATTAAATTCCTCAATCAACTCCACCAAACTCTGTCACATGAGTTCTAACTGAAGTATCCATGCAATAGCTCCACTTAACCTTTAGGAATAGCGTAATTCCTTCTGTCAGCTCCTATGCCACATCTGTGCACTTAACCGAAGTGCTCCAAGAGAATAAGATAATGTTTATAGTCCAAATATTATTAAGAGCTAATAATATTCGACATATCTATTTTTAGACTGGCAATCTAAAAATAGATTCCGCCCAATATGTCTAAAAATAGAAATCCATCTATTTTTCCAACTTGACAAACCATCCACAAATAGCATCCTACAACTCATAGAACATGATCGACATGTCTAAAAATAGACTTTGCGACAAAAATCACCTGTGTGGGCCCCACCTAGTTTAGGTGAATAACTGAGATATTATTCACTGAGATTCTCTTGATCACACACTATTTTAGCTTCATGCATAATATAGAATCTCTTCTACCATTGATCATCACATGCGGAAATAAAATCAATTGCATGCATACATTAAAACCACAAACAATCACACATATGAACACAATATTTAATAGGAAAGCTTAAAGCTGAAAACCCCAACTATCTGTATATTATATGTCATGAAGATCATGTAACAATCATAGTACAAAAGCTCCTCACAAGCTCTCATGCACACCCTCAATTGCTACACACTATCAAGCTAGATCTAGCAAAACACATGCTCTAATATTTTGCCACTTGATAGCCAGCATCTATTGCGTTTTCAATGCTATGGGATGGCTACATTAAATAGATAAACCACCTGGCTTGAACTGCGCAATCCTCATGGGCTTCTCCACCTATCTGTGTGTTGCAAATAGCAACTGTATAGTCACAACTGATAGTTATCCTGCTCTTTCACCTATTCTTGCACTGGTCTTTGCTGAAACTGTCCATGCATTGAAGTTAACTGATGCATTCTTTAGTTGATTTATGAGTTTATAACTAGTGAGTTAATTAATAATTAATTCACACCACTCTCACTAATTGTATCAATTAGTTAAACTGAATACAAATAGCTCGACTATGTTTAGATTAGTTAAACTGAATACAACTCCACTAACTTCCTCAATCAACTCCACCAAACTTTGTCACATGAGTTCTAACTGAAGTATTCATGCAATAGCTCCACTCAACCCTTAGGAATAGCGTAATTCCTTCTGTCAGCTCCTGTGCCACATATGTGCACTTAACTGAAGTGCTCCAAGAGAATAAGATAATGTTTAGAGTCCAAATATTATTAAGAGCTAATAATATTCAACATATCTATTTTTAGACTGGCAATCTAAAAACAGATTTCGCCCAATATGTCTAAAAATATAAGTCCATCTATTTTTTCCAACTTGACCAACCATCCACAAATAGCATCCTGCAACTCATAGAACATGATCGACATGTCTAAAAATAGACTTTGCAACAAAAATCACCTGTGTGGGCCCCACCTAGTTTAGGTGATCACTTTCCAACTAGGATCTGGAATGATGTTTTAGGATGCCTCCTTCACTGTTTCTTGTTGCAATATTCAACACATGAAAGTTGTGTTCATCATTAATATTCAAAACAGTAATAACATACATGATATTAGTACCAATTATTTGTCAACCTGTTTATCAGATCAATGATAAAAGGTCATATTAAATTCTTCAATAAAAAAGCCAAGCCAAAGTGAATCAACATTGATCAACAAGATGATTTATATAACTGAATAAGGCCGTGTTCCATTCTTTCATCAAGACACTTAAAAACCTACTTACAACTTAAGCCTTCTTTGCAAATGTTCTCAATAAAATTCATGACCTTTCTCTAAATGCATGAGAAGGGTTTAAATACTACAATTAACTACTTAACTAAATTAAATACTTTACAAAAATATAGAGGAGGTTTCAAACAACCTCTCTCTATAAAACCTATCTTGAACTATAATCTAGGAAATTAAACAAACTGACAATTTTGATTCTAAGGATCCTTCTTCCTCTATTGAATGTGGTCACGTAACTTGAAAATATCTAGCATAGTATTGAGCTGAGGTGGTTGAGATATTCGTGAGCGAATCTGATCCTTGAATATAGCATTTGAAATTTTTGATTGTGACCTTTGGGATGATTTTGTGATTAACTGAAGCGTTTGTTGTTGATGATATAGTTTGATCAGAAAATTCAAAGAATTTTCTTAATAAAACTTGTCAATTTTCTTGATCATCTCTTCTTGCTGATCTGCTTGTTGAATCCATCTTGACTCTACTTCTTTTATCATTGAAAACATATCAGACGTGTTTTCTTCCAAAATTCCTATTTTTAATAATTGATCACACAAATGCTGTATAATTTCATTTGATTTACTGGATGTTTTAGCTGCTGCTTTTTCTGCTCTAGCAATTTGTGTCTTCCACTCTGTAAACAATAATTCCTTATGAAATTTATCTACTTGAGGTAGATTAGCCTTCTTTCTAGCATCTGAATCTTGCCATTGAATATATTATTCAATTTGACTCTGAATTTTTTCACATTCAAGCTTTTGGATAGTGATTTGTTGAATCATTATTTTATTTTAATCACAGTAAGAATCAATCATGACTGCTTGATAAAAAAATACCTTTTGTTTTTTCTTTAACATGGTATTTATATCAAGTGCTTCTTTAACAAATATTTCTGACTGTGATTGATTTTCTAATTCTGCTAAAGTCTCCTCCATGTGTACCTATTTTTCTTCAAGCTGTACATGATGTTCTAGCTCAAGCCTCTCAATATCTTTAAGGAACTACTCTGAATTCATTCTGATCTGTTCTGTAGTATTAACCTTCTCTGCATCCAATAAATGTTCCAAATCTTGTATCTTGTAATCCCTTTACCTTAACAAAGTTTTAACTTGAGTTTCTTTGTCTACAGTGGCTGTAGCATCAGCTCCTGCATATTGAAATAACCTAGTTAAATGTTTAGTAGGATTTTCAAGTGAATCCTTCCAGAGAACGTCAACTGATTCATCTGTAGATTTAAGAGTTTCATAAACTCTTTTCCTCTTATTTCTTTTCACTATAGATTTATGGCTTAGACTATAGAAGATATCTAATGAAGGAATGTCTTCTATTTGCAAAATTATTTGATCTGCTGAAAAAGCTGGAATGATTTATTTGTTTTGAGTTGCTGGAACTGTTTGCAAAGGATTAACAGTCTGAACTATCTTTCGAGAAGGCTTAGGTGTTTGGAAATATGCTGCTTGATCAGTGATAGTATTTTCTTTGGGGGTGTTTATTGCTTGGGAAAATTCTTCCCATTCATTTGAAAGGTATTTTCCTTCAGATGACTTGGACTGATATGTTGTGCTTTGATCCTTTTGAACTTCTCCTGAATTCAATTCATTGCCATTTTTCTTTGGATTTTCATGCAACTCTAATTCATGAATAACCTGATCAATTTCCAAATTAATTTTTATGACTTTGGACTCATCCTCAGATTTGTCAGATTGCTGTTGAGATTGATCGGATTCATTTTCAGAATTATCTTTCATTTCTTCATCAATGCTAACACTTGGAGTATTCTTTTCATCTTCCATGATAAATAAATTTAAAGGGACATTTTTCAGTCTCTCATTTCTGTATTCTTGAAAGGCTTGAATATCTTCTTGACTTGATTCATTTGAAGCCATTTTAATAACATCTGAAAAAACTTCAACTCCTTGAAAGAAGTCATCAAACAGATCTTCTTCCTTGAAAAAATTCTTTGTATTAAGTCTTGCCATAAAATTTTCAATTTCATCATCAGGATCATATAGTCTCCCAGGCATAAATGCAAGATTTAATATCTGCACGTTAGGCACTTCTTTGTATGTGTGACCAATGTTGGCCAGAGCGAAAGAACCGTATTGTACAAGAAAATAAGGCCAAATTTCCTTTTTTTCATCTTTCAATTGTTTAGTAACACCATTAACAAGTTGATAAGTGATCTCTCTCCTGAACAACCTGTTTGGAACGTAGGATGGAAAAACATGTGGAAGAGCAGAGCTTCCAAATACTCATACATATGTAAATTTCTCTTCAGCAAACCATCGAGCTATAGGAACAATATCCCTACTAACTTCTTTGGAAACCCTAGGGATCTTTTCATTAAAATCATCTGATACATTGGCACCATAACTCCATAATAGACTTTAAAAAAATGCACGTGGTATTTGGAATCCCAAAGTTCTTCATGATAAATATGGATTGGGGTAGGTTCTTTGGAAGTACATTTCCAACGCATAGTTGGAAATGTAGAATGAAAACAGATGGCATCCATAACATAGGCAGACATAAAAAATGGTGATTTTTCTTGAGACAAAGCATTTTTATTATTTCTATACTCAGTAATGTGTTTAACTAAGTAATTGGATAATAGATCTGCCCAATTAAAAATGGATGAGTTGACGATTGCGTCAATCAAGGGAACCCAGTCTCTAGCAAACCTATTACTGTCTGGTCTACCGAATAACCTACATAACATACCAGCAACATAGCAAAAAGGTTGCGGGATATGTGCAATGGGGTACGTACTAGAATTGTCTTGCTTTAGTTTTCCTTTGTTGTCCTTCCATTCTTGAATGACTTTGATCAGATATGGGTGCTTGGCTTTAAACCTTTGCACATATACATTGTCATACCTCTATTGTGGAGATGGTAAATGATACATAGTTGCCAAGTCTTCAACTTTAAAAGAGCCCATGACTTCTCCTCTGGAATTCTTAAACACTCTGTCTTCAATATTCAAATTCTCGATTTCCCATTTGATCATATCTGTGTAAGGCATGAGCTTTGGCCTTGCTGCTATCTTATGAATGAATGAACATGCAATGTCAGACAAAGTTGCGTCGGAAGTGGAATAAGTGCCTGTTGCAGAAATCTTCATTATCACCTTTGGCCCTTCATCTTCAAATAACATATACATAGCTTCCCATGATGTGATGCCGCAATGTTTGTGACAAACAGTAGCAGAAAATAGTGAAGGCATTTCTGTATCTTCTGTATACGATGCTCGAGACACTTATCTTCCTTTCTTACTCATTTCAGACTCTTTCAATTCAATAACTTCTTTCCTGAAAGTGAAACAAAATATATCATATAACAGAAACTGTGAAGAGATGTTTTACACAAAAACTATCAATTCGATTAGTCATCTCCACATAATTCCTTCATGATTTCAAAATTAAATGCTAGGAACGACTTCGCGTGGCTTTGCATGCAATACTTATCCTTTGATTAAATCCGTTAAGATCAGAATTCAATTCGAAATGACATAAGTCACTTTTCACACGCTGGAAACAATAAATGCGCAAATCGCAATCATATATTATAATTTTTCGTGATTGTTTCTTATCAATTGCAAAATGTGATCTGCGCAAATCGCATCTCGCAATTTTTAAGAAATACATTGAAGTTTAAATCATAATCCACGCACGGTGCGATTTGCGAAAGCTAAAAAGTGGACGCGATGTGAAAGAGATTATATATTCGAGTTCATTCGCTTTGTCGGGTCTACGACGATCGCGACTTTTATTGTTTTGTTCTAATCTTTAACTAAATCAAGTGCGATGTGAAAAAATAGAGTAAGACTTTTAAGAGGGCGCGTTTCGCAATTCGCAAGATTTATAGATTATTCTTTGAAAGTGATATGTGATAAGAGATGCGCTTTGAGATAAATTTATTTCCTAAGTGTTTTTTTAGAAGGAAATTTTTACAATGATTTTTCTAATTATCTATAAAGGGTCCCTATTTACAAAAATAAATGGGGGGTAGTTGTATAGCACAACAATTGGCGATTCACTTGGATGAACCAGATGTCTCTGATAAAAATTTTCTGAAATTTCTAAATCTTTTGGTATAAAGAATAAAATAGTTAAAGAAATGAAATTTCAAATAAATAATATCTTTTTCAATTAACGAAATTTTCAATTATTCACTTGTTTCAGGAGAATTCCTCTATAAAGATATAAGTATAAAAATATCAATGTCAGTCTTTACTTACTTAAAAATAAGATAGCAAATAATATTTACAGAAAAAGCTTTTTATAAATTTACCCTTTTATCATAGGTAGAGCCTCTGTTCCAATGGGCAATTTAAGCTTTTGGCAGGGTTACCTTTTAACCAACTATGATCCATTTTCCATCCAGTATTTCTCAGTATTCTCATCAACAAATTATTTTTATTTTTATTTTATATCTTCTTAAAAGCCATTGTATTGGCTTGGTAACCAAATAGTGACAATGCCACTCACAAATAATAATCAAAATTGATCAAGCTAGCTCGTGATGACACCCCTTTTGTTTATGATATAATCTCAATTCATTACACTTTTTTGGTAGACACTATTTGTAATGTCAGTTTTAATTATTGCTTTATGAACATGGTAATCAAGCTCGTAATGAGACTCATTATCTTTTAAGTTTTATTCAAATTTTTTCTTTTTTCTTTTAAAATTTCTTTTGAAAATTATCAGATTTACTGGATGGGATGAATCATATTTCTTTTGAAGATGCCAGATGATAATGTCGAGTTGTTAGATTGCTTTTCTGAAAAAGATTTCTTACTAAAATATAATTTTCTTTTCATGACTTATCAAAAGAGATTTTTATACTAGATAAAAATGAGATTCCATCAACAAAATAAGTGTTTTATTTAGAATTTCATTTGTCTAAAAGATAAAATAAATTTGTTTTTCGTAAATCTTTCGACTTTTCTTTCTTTAACAGTGCTATTTTTAAAACAAGTAGAAGAAGAAAAATAAGAAAGAAATTACCTGAAACTTATTTTGAAAAGTCAACTATTAGTACTAAACAAATTTTATTTCTAAATGAAAGTAAAAAGTTTTATTGTACAAAAATAGAAGAAAATTATGTCCTATGAAAAATATTTTTTTCAGAATTTTCCCATTAACAGGTAAAGAATATTTCTTACCTGATAAATCCTGTAATAGAAATGTTGATGAGCCAATATTTTCAATTATTTGAAATGGTCCTAACCAAAGTTTTTGAAACTTTGTGTGTTTACCCTTTTCTTTGTGAGCCTTATCCCATTTTAATACCATATCACCAATTTGAAAATATCCTGAAATAACAAATGTTAAATCAAATGGGGCTTTTACTACTTGTTGATGGTGGATATGTGTTTGTTTAGCTTTTTCTCTTTCTTCTTCTAACTTAAAGATTTGATCTTGTCCAAGTTGGAGAGAAGAAGAAGGATTTTCATCAATGAATTGAACTAGGGCAAATGATGGTATTGTTACATTTGAAGGAATAATTTCTTCTTTGCCATAAACTAACACAAATGGTGAAGTTCCTATTGAAGCTTTTTGTGTAATTATATCTTCCCAGAGAGAAAATAATAATGTTTTATGCCAATTTTTATGATTTTGCTCTACAGTTCTCTTTATGATTCTGATAAGGTTTTTATTTGTGGATTCAACTAATCCATTTCCTTGTGGGTAATAGTTAGCTAAATACTTCAACTTAAAACCTCTTTTCAAAGCAAATTTTATCATGGCATTTCCAGAAAAGTAAGATGCATTATAAAATATCAACGCTGATGGAAGGCCAAACCTTGTAATTATGAATTGATCAATGTAATCAATAATTTTCTGTGTAATAACCACCTTTAATGGGATAGCTTCTACCCATTTTATGAAATAATCGGTTGCAGTTAAAATATACCTATGTTGCTTTGAAGAGTTTGGAGTTATTTCACCTATATTATCTAACCCCCATTGTTCAAAAGGTTGTTGGATATTTACTGGCTGTAATGGAAATGCTGGTTTCCTCTCTCTTCATACTATAGTTTGACATATTTTACATTTCCTTGAATACTCATGTGCATCTTTGAACAAAGTTGGCCAATAATAGCACACATGCAGTATTTTATGTGCTGTGGTATTTCCTCCGAAATGACTTCCGGCTGGTCCATCATGTAATTCCTGCAATACTTTTTTAGCTTCAGATTTCTCTAAGCATCTCAATAGTACATAATCATAATTTCTCCTAAATAGGACATCATCTAAAAGTTGATACTAATTTGTCTTAAGTCTTAAAGCACGTTTTTCTGTATAATTGAGACTTAATGGAGCATGTCCATGTTTTAATTTTTTTTTCAAATCTGCATATTGTGATTGAGAATCGTTTAGGCTTACCTTAGATATTTGTATTGCTTCTGATTGATATTCATCTTTAGCTAAATGAGAAGATCCAGTTAACATTTTGCACAGACCTTGTCCTTTAACAATTGTTGCTGGATGTATTTCTACATCATATTCCTGGAGAGCAGTAACCCAATTTTCTCTTTTCTCTCCCACTTTTCGTTTTATTAATAATTGCCTTACCGCTGAATAAGGTACTATTATCTTGGTGTGTGTTTTTAAGAGAAAATATCTAAAGTGTTTCAAATATTTAAATACAACATATGCTTGTTTTTATACAGCTGGATAATTTAACTCGGCACCCTGAAGATTAGAGCTAAAAAACACAATTGGTGCTTCAATATTATGATCATTGAACTGTGTTAAAACAACTGCATATGATGTATCTGAAGAAAATGTATATAACACAAAAGACTTGAGAAAATCAGGAGTTGTTAAAGAGGGAGTTTCAACAATAGCTCAAAGGAATTTTTTTCTTCTTTGCTCCATTTAAAAATTGAATTTTTCTTGATCATTGATTGAAGGAGAAGAACAATTTGAGAAAAATCTGGAACAAATCTTTTTACAAAATTAATTTGTACTAAAAATGATTGCATTGGAATGTTTTAAATCTCTTGAATCCTATTAGGATATATATTAATTCCTTTCTTAGAAACAATAAATCCTAAAATTTTTCCTTCTGATAAAGCAAAATAACATTTTTTTGGATTGAGGGAAATACCATATTTTTTGCATCTGTCGAAAATATTTTTTAAATGATTAATATGATTGTTTCTATGCTTAGAATAAAAAGTGATGTCATCTAAGTATATAAAAATTGATTTATTGATTAATCCTCTGAAAGCTATATCCATAGCACGCTGAAACGTAGCTCCAACATTAATTAGTCCGAAAGGCATTTTTTGATATGCATATGTTTCCCATTTTGTTCTAAATGTTGTTTTTAATATATCATCAGAATGAACCATGATCTGATTATACCCTGAAAATCCGTCTAGAAAAGACATCAATTCAGATCCTGAAACTAACTGCAATATCTGTTCCATGGTAGGTAAGGGAAAATTATCTTTTTGACAGGCTTTATTCAAATTCCTAAAATCTATACAAATTCTAATATCTCCATTCTTTTTTCTAACCGGGACCATGTTTGACACCCACTGGGAATGTCTAACAGGAAAAATGGCTTTAGCTTTGAGAATTTTATTCAATTCAGATTTGATTTGACATTCTATATTTGGATGAATTCTTCTGAGTTTTTTTTGGACAGGTTTATCATCTGATATCATGGGAATGGTATGTTGAATTATGGAAGTGTCATATGTTTTAATATCTGAATAATCCCATGTAAAGATATCTTTATATTTTCTGAGAAAATTAATGAATGATATCCTTTCTCCATATCCCAAACCAAGACCTAAGTTGATATTCTGAGGTTTTTCTGAAGTACCAAGATTAATCAATTCAAATTTTAAAGTAGAACTTTGAATTTTTGAATTGGTTACCTTTTTAAACCTATCTTTCAAATCATACAGATCTTCCATTTTGACTACAGAATTAGAATCGGATTATTGTTTATTTGGTCTTAATCTGTAAATCATGTTCATTTTCATCCAATATTTGACCTTCATAAGCTCTATCTGATGTAAGAAAGTCTACTATCTCTGCATCATTATTGAATACTTTCCAATTTGTAATATTGTCAGGAATGGATGGTTTAAAAATTAATTCAATTGAAAATCTATTTGGGCTAAACTCTTCGGGTGGTATAAGTCTAGATGCTATATTAGCAAGCAAATCGGCACTCGCATTTTGTAATCTAGGAATTGCGGAGATATTGAAGGATGTAAAATGAAAAATGAGATTCTGAGCAAATGTTTGATAATGTATCAAATGTCCAAAGATACAATGAATCATATTTCTAACTTGTTTGACTATTATTTCAGAATCTCCATATACTTGCAAATATTTAACATTCAATCCTATGGCTTTGTACATACCTTGAATCAATGCTTCGTATTCAGCAGTGTTATTTGTGCATTGGAATTCGAGTCTACAAGCTAGCATTGTCTTCTCTCCTTGAGGATCAATTAAAACACAACCTGCTCCTGCACCATCTTCTGATTTTGAACCGTCAAAAAATAGAGTCGGAAATAAAGACTGATTTGGAATTTGATTACTAAAATTAACACATCTAGAAGAATCTGTTTGAGAAAAATTTTCAATTTGAGAAGTAACAGTATTTGTTTCGAAAGGTGAAACCTGAGCATTAAGTGATCCAAGGAATGATTCTGCTGAATAATCCCCTGTGATATTATTGGTAAAATATATAGGCTCATTTGGTCCTTCCAATTCAGTAACTATATGTTTCATAAATTTCTCACGTTCAATTCCGATTTGATTTGGTTTACCATTATATGGTAACCACATGTGAGACCAATCAGTAGCAAAATACCCATATAATTTCTCAGACCAATCCCTGCTTAAAATGAGACCATAGAATTCAGGAATGTCTGCGACCAAAATATCAATCACTTGTGAAACTTTTGGATTAGATGATAATCTGATAGATACCGATAACATTTCTCCAATAACTTCAACTTTAATTCTATCCAATTGAACTATATGTACCGATGTTTTTTTAGGAGTAACATTTAATTTTGTACACACTGTTCTTGGCATAATATTTGAAGAAGCTCCTGAATCAATAAGACAATTATGAACATTCTTATTAAAAATTTCATAAGTCAAAAGAAGAGGAGGAGTTTGAGAGATATATCTATCACCAATCAAAACAAGATCATTAGCGGGTGAAAATGTGAAGCTCGGTTACACTTTTTGCCCTTTTTTGAGAAAAAAATTTCATTTTTTTCGGTTCTTCAACTTTCTGCAAACTATAACAATTTTTATGTTTAGAATTTCTTTTTGCGATAAAAATAAAAGTTGTCAGAAATTTTGTTAGCTTTCTATTACTTATTTTTTGAAAATGTTTTATGCAGATTTGATATGTCAACTTAGCGTTTCTTTGAGTGTGTGTTTCTTAACAATCAAAGGATTCATAAGAAGTCATGTTATGACGCAATGTTGTATTCATTGAAAATTTGTGTTTTTGAGAAAACAAAATGTGTTACAACAATATAGACAGAGTCTACTTTGGTTTCGTCATATTTACAAAGCCAATGGGTGCATATCATAATTACTAGAATTTTTTGAACTGGTCCAATACGAAAAAATGCATATTTTGGATATGTTTCACGACGCAACAAATTTCTTAACATATAAGTTATAAACTAAAAATATAAAAGCTACCCATTAGAGATGACAGACCAATGTAATGCCCCATAATTTTTTTAATTTTTTTTACAATGTATTTTGGGAGATACAAAATTTTGATTTCACTGAATCACAATGACCCTCAGAAATTGTTTGCACCCATTTTATTAGAAAATTAATTAAAATTAGTAAACGTTTATGAAATTCCATAAAAATTATATTTCCTGAAAGAAAATTCAATTCTGAAAATGATTGTCTTGGTTCAGACATTTAATTAAAAACCTTTCATGGATTTTAATCAGTCCAAAGTTTCAGAAACGTATTCAGAGCCTGGTCCTGCGTAACTGGTGAGGCGTTAGTTCGGCCGAACTATTTTTTGCGTCGACGGCTCGTTAAATCTAACGACTTAATAGTTCAGCCGAACTTTTAATCAAATTTCGGCCGAACTTTTGTATAAATTTCCATCGGCCGGAAAATTACGCGAAGCCCCTCCTAAAACACATTTCGCGGCAATATAAATTGCCGTGAAATCATTCATAATTTTCGCACATTTCGCCAATAACATACATGATATTAGTACCAATTGTTTATCATACTGTTTATCATATCAATGATAAAAGGTCATATTCAATTCTTCAATAAAAAATCCAAGCCAAAGTGAATCAACATTGATCAACAATATGATTTATTTCACTGAATAAGGCTATGTTCCATTCTTTCATCAAGACACTTACAAACCTGCTTACAACTTAGGCCTTCTTTGCAAATGTTCTCAATAAAATTCAGGACCTTTCTCTAAATGCATGAGACGGGTTTAAATACTACAATTAACTACTTAACTAAATTAAATAATTTACAAAAATATAAAGGAGGTTTCAAACAACCTCTCTCTATAAAACCTATCTTGAACTATAATCTAGGAAATTAAACAAATTGACAATTTTGATTTTAGGGAAACTTCTTCTTCTGCTAAATGTGGTCACGTAACTTGCAAATATCTAGCATAGTCTTGAGCTGAGGTGGTTGAGATATTCATGAGAAAATATGATCCTTGAATATAGCATTTGAAATTGTTGATTGTGACCTTTGGGCTGATTCCGTGATTAACTGAAGCGTTTGTTGTCGATGATATAGTTTGATCAGAAAATTCAAAGAATTTTCTTGATCAAACTTGTCAATTTTCTTGATCATCTCTTCTTGTTGATCTACTTGTTGAGTCCATATTGACTCTACTTCTTTGATTATTGAAAACATATCAGACATGTTTTCTTCCAAAAGTCTTATTTTGAATAATTGATCACAAAAATGTTGTATAATTTCATTTGATTTACTGGATGTTTTAGCTGCTGCTTTTTCTGCTCTAGAAATTTGTGTCTTCCACTCATTAAACAATAATTCCTTATGAAAGCTATCTACTTGAGGTAGATTAGCCTTCTTTCCAACATCTGAATCTTGCCATTGAATATATTCTTCAATTTGAATCTGAATTTTTTCACATTCAAGCTTTTGGATAACGATTTGTTGAATCATTATTTTATTTGAATCACAGTAAGAATCAATCATGGCTACTTGATAACAAAATACCTTTTGTTATTTCTTTAACATGGTATTTATATCAAGTGCTTCTTTAACAAATCTTTCTGACTGTGATTGCTTTTGTAATTCTGCTAAAGTCTTCTCCATGTGTACCTGTTTTTCTTCAAGCTGTGCGTGATGTTCTAGCTTAAGCCTCTCAATATCTTTAAGGAACTTCTCTGAATTCATTCTCATCTGTTATGTAGTCTTAGACTACTCTGCACCCAATAAATTTTCCAACTCTTGTATCTTGTAATCCCTTTTCCTTAACAAAGTTTTAACTTGAGTTGCTTTGTCTACAGTGGCTGTAGCATAAGCTCCTGCATACTGAGATAACTTAGCTAAATGTTCAGTAGGATCTTCAAGTGAATCCTTCCAGAGAACGTCAACTGAGTCATCTGTAGATTTAAGAGTTTCATCAACTCTTTTCCTCTTATTTCTTTTCACTAAAGCTTTATGGCTAGGAATATAGAAGATATCTAATGAAGGAATGTATTATATTTGCAAAATTATTTGATCTGCTGAAAAAGCTAGAATTATTTCTTTGTTTTGAGTTGCTAGAACTGTTTGCAAAGGATTAACAGTATGAACTGTCTATCGAGAAGGCTTAGGTGTTTGGAAATCTGCTGTTTGATCAGTGATATTATTTTCTTTGGGGGTGTTTATTGCTTGGGAAAATTATTCCCATTCATTTGAAAGGTCTTTTCCTTCAGATGACTTGGATTGATTTGTTGTGCTTTGATCCTTTTTAACTTCTCCTGAATTCAATTCAGTTCCATTTTTCTTTGGCTTTTCATGTAACTCTAATTCATGAATAACCTGATCAATTTCCAAATTCATTTTTATGACTTCGGAATCATCCTCAGATTTGTCAGATTGTTGTTGAGATTGATCAGATTCATTTTCAGAATTATCTTTCATTTCTTCATCAATGCTAACACTTGGAGTATTCTTTTCATCTCCCATGATAAATAAATTTAAAGGGACATTTTTCAGTCTCTCATTTCTGTATTCTTGAAAGGCTTGAATATATTCTTGACTTCATCATTTGAAACCATTTTAATAACATCTGAAAAAACTTCAACTCCTTGAAAGAAGTCATCAAACAGATCTTCTTCGTTGACAAAAGGCTTTGTCTTAAGTCTTGCCATATAATTTTTAATTTCATCATCAGGATCATACAGTCTCCCAGGCATAAATGCAAGATTTAATATCTACACATTAGGCACTTCTTTGCATGTGTGACCAATGTTTGCCGGAGAGAAATAACTGCACTGTACAGGAAAAAAAGGTCAAATTTCCTTTTTTTCATCTTTCAACTGTTTAGTAACACCATTAACAAGCTGATAAACAATCTCTCTCTTGAACAACCTGTCTGGAACATTGTATGGCAAAACATGTGGAAGAGAAGAGCTTCCAAATACTCGGTCATTTGTAAATTTATCTTCAGCAAACCATCGAGCTGTAGGAACAATATCCCTACTGAATTATTTGGAAACCCTAGGGATATTTTCATTAGAAATCATCTGATACATTGGCATCATAACTCCATAACAGACTTTATAAAAATGCAGGTGGTATTTGGAATCCCAAGTTCTTCGTGATAAATATGGATTGGGGCAGGTTCTTTGGAAGTCCATTTCCAACCCATAGTTGGAAATGTAGAATGAAAATAGATGGCATCCATAACATAGGCAGACATAAAAAAGGGTGAGTTTTCTTGAGACAAAATTGTTTTCTTATTCCTATACTCAGTAATGTGTTTAACTAAGTAATTGGATAATAGATCTGCCCAATTCAAAATGGATGAGTTGATGATTGCGTCAATCAAGGGAACCCAGTCTCTAGCAAACCTAGTACTGTTTTGTCTACCGAATAACCTACATAACATACCAGCAGCATAGCAAAAAGGTTGCGAGATCTGTGCAATGGGGTACGTACTAGACTTTTCTTGCTTTAGTTTTCCTTCGTTGTCCTTCCATTCTTGAATGAATTTGATCATATCTGGGTGCTTAGCTTTAAAACTTTGCACATATACATTGTCATACCTCTGTTGTGGAGATGGAAAATGATACATAGTTGCCAAGTCTTTAGCTTTAAATGAGCCCATGACTTCTCCTCTGGAATTATTAAACACTCTGTCTTCAATATTCAAATTATCGATTGCCCATTTGATCATATCTGTGTAAGGAATGAGCTTTGGCCTTGCTGCTATCTTATGAATGAATGAACATGCAACATCAAACAAAGTTGAGTCGGAAGTGGAGTAAGTGCCTGTTGCAGAAATCTTCGTTATCACCTTTGGCCCTTCATCTTCAAATATTTTATACATAGCTTCCCATGATGTGATGCCATAAACAATATCTGAAAACAGCGAAGGCATTTATGTATCCTCTGTATACGATGCTTGAGGCACTTCTTTGCATTTCTTACTCATTTTAGACTCTTTCGATTCAATAACTGCTTTCCTGAAAGTGAAACAAAATATATCATATAACAGAAACTGTGAAGAGATGTTTTACACAAAAACTATCAATTCGATCAGTCATATCCTCATAATTCCTTCATGATTTCAAAATTAAATGCTAGGCATGGCTTCGTGTGGCTTCGCATGCAATACTTATCCTTGTATTAAATCCGTTAAGATCAGAATTCAATTCAAAATGACATAAGTCACTTTTCACACACTGGAAATAATAAATGCGCAAATTGCAATCATATCTTATAATTTTTCGTGATTGTTTCTTATAAATTGCAAAATGTGATCTGCGCAAATCGAATTTCGCAATTTTTAAGAATACATTGAAGTTTAAATCATAATCCACGTGTGGTGTGATTTGCGAAAGCTAAAAAGTGGATGCGATGCGAAAGAGATTATATATTTGAGTTCATTTTCTCTGTTGGGTCTGCGGTGATTGCGACTTTTATTGTTTGTTCTAATATTTAACTAAATCAAGTGTGATGTGAAAAAATAGAGTAAGAATTTTAAGAGTTTTGCAATTCGCAGGATTTATAGATGATTCTTTGAAAGTGATATGTGATAAG